>JAJLRJ010000009.1:1177500-1497500 GCA_024195265.1 Dendrophyllia cribrosa
GGCCGCGGAAATTGACCGAAAACACGCGCAGGTATCAGCAGTAAATGCAAGCGAGTTCATTCATTTATTATTCTTTTACTCTTCGCCGCGGTTCTTTTCACTCGTGATCTCTACAATTCTGCTAACCAGAAATTTCCACTTTGGCTTTAATAGTCAAATTGTAAATCTTCAGGAATTGGAACAAGCGCAGACGACCGTGTGAAACATGAAAATACGCTATGACGCTACAATAGAATACGCTATGACGATGCGAAATGCGCTCCGCGTTGCGATGTAAACAAAATATGCATAACATGTAATGCGAGATACCGCGGATAACGTTTAGCGGGAAAAGTACAAGAAGGCGCTGCACTCCGGAAAGAGATTATCGGATTATCACACCTATAGCTACTTATTAACTATTTTCTTGAAACTCTTTTTTAAGAATATCTCGAGTTCTTTTAATGATTTTGCAAAAACTTCTTTCAATATTTTTTAGATTAATGTTATATCTTTACAGAAATTAAAAAAAAATAAAATTATGCAAAATGGGACCAATAAAGGTTTACAGTGACCTTAAACGAATGTATACTTCCACATGTTGAAACTGAAAAAAGCTCTATCTAAGAAAAATACACTTCCATTTCCTGTTAGCAGATTGATCTATACCCATAGATGATTTTAAATTGTTATTACCAAAGGCAAGAACTATTGTACTTTGTGTTAAAAATAAAATGTTCGCTTTTCATCTTGTGGTATTGAATCATTGACGTCGTTCTCACTCACTCAGTAGCTTTGGTGTAAATTTCCGTGTTAACATTTCACTTCCGGTGTTAACATTTCCAGTGTTACCTTATATTTGATCAAGGAAATGTTATACAAAGAGACAGAGAGACGAGAGAATCTGCGAGAAAAGGGCCCAGTGCGAGGAAGCCCTTTGCTGCTCACTCGCGCGTTGTCTCGTTCTTGTTCTTGCCTCGCCGACAGTAGTGAGTACAGTGCTAACCGGGGACCACCCCGACCTATTAAAATAAGGCCTCCTCGCCGGCTCGGAGCCCTTATTTTAATAGGTCGTGGTTGTCCCCGGTTAGCACTGTACTCACTACTAGATGTTAGCAATCTTGCACACAACCCGGCAGCACAACCCACACTGGCCTGGTATAGCCAATTGAAGAAACGTAAACACTGTATATATACCCCCAACATGGCAATGGCAAACGTAAAAGCTTTCAAGAGATTCCTGAAATCGCGTGAAACAGGCCTGATTCAAAAGAGCGAAGAATGGGTCAAAGCCAGGCAAAACACACTCGGCGCATCGGAGATCTCTGCCTTGACAGGATCTTCGCATTTTGAGAACCAGTCAAGCCTAATTCGCAAAAAGGTACGCCCCATCAATATGAGCAAAAATGTGGCCTGCGTTTGGGGCACATTATTTGAGCCTCTAGTCCGTGAATACTTTGAGAAGAAACATTCTGTCAAAGTTTTCGGATTTAAGGGCTCTCTAAATCTTGCAAAGGATCACCCTCTCTTTGGGAAGGTCACTTGCAGTCCAGACGGTTACTTCTCACACAAAGACAAGACGATTGTCTTGTTAGAGTTCAAGTGCCCTTATACCAGAAAGATCGCAGCCAATAAAATTCCTAAACAATACAGTGACCAAATACAAACTGGTCTTGCTCTCAGCGGTGAGAGAGTTAACAAAGGTTTGTTTGTCGATGCCTATTTCAGAATGTGTTCTTTGAAGCAGCTTGGCCTTAGCCTTGAACACAATTCTTTGCTAAACAAGGGGGTTGTACACAGAACAAAAAACCCATCAGCACTAGCCTGTGGTATATACATTCTATCTTGCAAACAAAAACTATTTCCAGGCCAAACAAAACTACTTAACCTTGGCGCAACAAAATCAACAGCAATGTTCGAAAAAATTATGAGAGGAATTTCATCGGGAGATATCTTGTGTAGTGGAAAATGGTTTTATATGACATATGATGAGGACCAGAAATTTGGCGATTTAAGTTTTTTGAAAATCATAGGCAGAACTACATTCAGTGAAGATGATTGGCCCCCAAACTATTACAAGGCAGTAGCCTTCTTCGCATGGAAGCTGCTGGACATAACAGAAATTTGGGAAACAAAACAACCAAACTTCTTGGATAGCATTCAGGAATCTGTCAACAGCTTCCATGAAAATTTGTCAAAACAAAAACAAACCACCCCTGTCAAAACTGTTCCAAACAATTTTGGTGATGACAGTGCAGTTGCGGAAGCCTTCTTACTCTCAAAGTTGAACCAATTGGAGAAATACCATCACCCGTATACCAAACCAACATGGCAATGACGGCACAAGGGCTTGACTTCAATCCAAAGAATCAAGACTACTTCGGCAAATGGTTGCTGTCTTTTGGTGAATCTCATTGGGATTACTTACCAGACATGATCAAGGATTACATCCTTGAACTGGTTGAAAGGAGTATCCAGCGTGACTTGGCTGCCAGGGCCCTTCATCAACGCAGGATGAAATCTGTTTGCCGTGCGATAAAAAATCATTATCACTGGCGGTACGATTGTTATTTCCCTATATTCACCTCACAAACATGTGATGAATGCCAAGAATACTTATCGCCAGAAGAGGACATGGGCATACACAGAGCTATTTGCCCTGGCTTGTCATTTTCTAGATGCTTACAGCTGGAATTGCAGAACACGAGCAATGGCCGCGATGCCGAGGAAAACAATGACGGGCCAAGTGCTCACGAAAGTTTTTATGGGTTTGCTCACACAACGTGACCCATCTTTTCAAGCGTGAGCCTTCAGCTTTCTTCGTGCTTCCACATTGATTTTTCTGGGACTTGCAGCCAGAAGTAATTGACAAGCTTCCGTGGCCCATTTATCGCAATCAAGATTTTGTGGGCCACAAAGGGCATGGAGATTCTTTTTGGGAGATATTCTTCGATGGATTTGAAAGAATCATTTGCATGTTGTATTTGCTCATTGGACAAGCAAACTTGGCGTTCACAAATTTTCAGATGTTTGTTGAGATAGCTTTTGAAGTTGTAATGTTTGGTGGTCATTCTTTTTTTGGTAATTGTGTAATCACCACCATAGAGCCCTTTGTAATCGAATGTCACACCATCAAGAGGTTCTAAGAGACCGCAGCCCTCACAGCAGAGTTCTGATGAAAACATCCTGAGGTTTAATTTGCCTTTGCAGTTTTGGCAAAATTTTGTCCTTTCATTCACAAGGGTGAAAGGTGAGTGTGGAGGGCATTGTGCCTCGGGAGAAAGATACTCCTTGATGATGTGAAGGCGTTCTGACAGGTTTGAACGCCGTATTTCCTTGGTGTAGCTTTCGAGTGAGCGCAGGAGGATAAATTTGTATTCTTTATCAAGCTCATCGAGTTTGGTTTTGTATTCGCCTAGAGTGTCCAAGGCCCGAACATCAGCCAGTTGTTTAGCGAACTTCTCCATGGTTGTACACAGCCTGGCTGTGTATTCAATTGGGTGCAAATGATTTTTCTTTAGAAATGTAGAGATTAAAGCCAGAGTTTAATCTCTCAAATCGGATTTGGAGGATGCGGCGAGAAGTATCTTTTTTTGCAACTCTTCTTTGACTTCCTTGCGAAGTTCCTTTTTGAGTTTCTCGAGGTCTGGCGCTTGTGTTTGAGTGCCAACATTTTTTTTAGCCTTAACACCATCCCTGATTGCAGCTTTGAGTTCGTGATATTTTTCCACCTCACGAGTAATTATGGTGAATTCTGCATCACTGATCCTCTTGTCTTCGAGAGCCTTTGAGACCAGTTCATTGACAGAGTTGCGTTTAGCCAGGGCCAGTGTATAGATTTTCTCGTGTTTGGCCACTTTACGCTCTAATCGCTTGTTAGCAGCTGTAAAACCAACAGAGGACAGCCCACAGAGGGTCGCGATGCCCGCAAGTGCTGGACTTGCAACAATTCCGAACCCCGTCAATGCAGTGGCTAGGGCCCCTGATGACAGCCCAACAGAAAGCGACCCCAGGCCAACCGCCGAGTAATGAACCAATGATTGGGTTCGTTTGTATTTCTTTGCGACTTGTCTGTAATGCTCGGCTTCATCAGACAACTCCTTCAGCAAGTCAGAGATTTTTTTGAGCCGGAAGTCTTCTGCATTAATTTGAGTGATCTCACGCATAGGGTATAGCTGTTGTGTCTCGCTGTATTCGGGCGCCGATGGCAGCACATTTGCAGAACTCATGGTGTGGGTATATATATGATTTTTTAATTTATCTCGATTTCAAATTCTAAGGGCATGCCATTGAAGTTGAAGAGGTTGTCATCTTTATCTCTCACTGACAGTGTGATAGAGTTAACAAATTCGCCAGACGAGGTGTCACGCAAGACATGCTGTGGTGTTGGTTGGTAATGAACCTTTTCAAATGATTTCCCACGAATGTCGAAGCGCGCCAACACACTCGAAGGTTTGCCATTGAGCAAGTTCTGTTCTTTGTCAACCAGGTCGCAGTGGACAAAGTAAGTGCTTGGTGATGTAAACCCTTTGACAGTTGCACTCCAAAACGGGGTACCACTTATACCAAGAAAATCTATCAGATTTCTGCTAAACGTTACATTATTGGGACTTTTAATTAACATTATTCCTTCTGCTGTGATTGTATCAACTGTTAGATCAATAACTGGTCTATTCGTTTTTATCTCAAGGAAATCTTTCACAATGTTATCCACTGTGTAAAACCCCGGCATTACGAATACTTCAGTAACCCCTCCACCACCGCGAGGTGCTGAGATCTTTGCTCTTTCTTTCAAGTTGTACCATGAGTTGGTGAGAGAGGCAGACAGGAGCCGGATATAACTCGGTTTCGGCAGTGGGTGGTCGAAATAGATCGTGTGAGGGTTCGAAGTCGTGACAAATGTCAACACAACCATGACAGATGCGAGTATATATAAGTTTATTTTATTTCAATTTCAAATTCCCAGGGCATGCCTTTGAAGTCAACGAGGTTGCCCTTTTCATCTCTGATCGACAGTGTGATGTCATTTACATGTTTACCAAGGCAATCGACAATATGCCAGACGCCCTGTTGGGGCACTTGGTAATTGATCTTTTCAAAAGGTTTTCCGGTTACATCAAAACGAGCCAATAAGCTTGAAGGTTTGCCATTGAGAAGGTTCTGTTCTTTATCAAGCAGATTGCAGTAGACAAAGTATGTGTCGGGAAGTTTGAACCCCTTTATGGTAAAATTAGGATATGTTTTTATGTTTAGATGAAACAATCTTGCGAGATTTGGGGAAACCCATATTATGTATTTTTGCCCTGGGTTTAAAATAGAAAGAACGCCAAGTTCATATGGTTTTGCCTGCAGAGCAATACCCTTTTCTTGAAATTTACCATTTATCATGTCTGCAAGGCTATTAGGAGTAACAAACCCAGGGCCAATGTCAATGGTGGTAGTCTTTGGGTTATCACCAGAAACGACTGCGGCTATTTTCACTTTTTCTGCCAAGTTATGCCACGAATTGTAAAACGAGGCAGACAGGAGGCGGATGAAGTGTGCATTCTGGATCACGTGATCAAAGTACAGAGTGTAGGGGTTCGAAGTTGTGGTAACTGTAAGCACAACCATGGTGTGTATATGTAAGTTTATTGGAAAAAACATCACAGGAAAACATTTTAAAATATAAATGTATACAATCATGTTTGGCGGACGGCCTGGTGGATTTAATCCTAATTCAAATCTTGGTATAAACATCGGCGGCCACAATTACGGACCCCCACCTCCTTTTAATTCAAACCTAAACGTCAATAGCCATCCTCCATATAAGCCACCACCCCCTGATCCTGAAATTGCTTGGTTGAGATCGCCGGAGGCAGCAAAGCTCTCTGCCGCGGCCAAGGCCAAGGCGATCTCAGACTTCAAAAGGCGTTTCCCGCGCGCCGATATGTCACGCTTTGAAGTGCAAGTAGAGTTTGGCGACGACCACAAAACAGCCACAGGGGAAGTGCTTTACAAAGAGGGCCAAGGCTCATTTGCGCTCGTTGCAAGAATGCCCCACAAAGATTGGACTGGCGCCGAAAGAGATGCTCTTGGGCTCCATTATGATGGGGGGTTCCCTTATCAGTTATCGCTGGGGCAAAAAATGTCATCAATCCCGGCTGTTGCTTTCGACACAACAATAGACAAAGACATGATGATTGGCGCAATCTTGAATGACAAAGAGCAAAGGATTTACGTCACGCCAACTGAGTATTTCACAACGAAATACAGAAACATATTCAGGGACACACAGATATCCTTCACAACCGCCAAATATGGGCGAAAGTGGATGGGTGGTCCTCATATGAGCTTTTGGCCGCAACAACTCTCTTTCGCGCTGTGGTGTGCAACAACCGGCTGCGGGATCTCGCGCGACATTCTCTTCGATAAGAACTCAAGTCTGTCCCTAACCCCACAGCTCCGGTCGTTTTACCGGTTTCACGTTTATTTCACAACAAGGCGAATACTCTACCAGATGGGCGGGGAACAAAGCGTGAGTGCTTTGCCAGACGACCCCCCATTTAACCAGAAAGACAACAAGTATAACATCGACGCGTACAAGAAGCTTTGCATCGAGTTCGGTATCGACCCCAGTTCTGACTTCCGTTACACATACGGCAAGAACCATGGTCTTGGGAATGTCTACATTTGGGTTTATGGAGATGGCCCCACATCTACCGATTACACTTATCCAGACTCTGATCTGGCTCTGTTCGATGATGAGCGCGTCACTGACAGAAAAGACTCCAATTATAAAGCCAATGGAATAACTTTCGTTCGTAACGATCAAGGGGCGGACACCCAGTTCGAGCACTTTGTGCCAAATTACGCACAGGGGCTAACACAGCCAGGGCTCGCTCGTATGAACCAATCAATCGAGGCCTTTGTGTACTGCATTCTTGGTTCACAGGCCAAAACCCGCAGCAGCATCATTGGAAAAGGAGGCCGGGCGTTCGAAACGCAGAGAGTATTCCTCACCCATCTAGAGGAGGCCATAATCCTGAACGACATCGCAACAAGCGTGCAGCGTTACCAGCTTGCCATCCAAGCAACGAAAGTTCGCCTGGACTTTGCGACAGCACCCGGAAGCTGGCTCATGCCCTCGCGCATGATTATCAACACAGAGAGCGTGATCGGGTATAACAACAATCTGCAGGAGGCAACGCAAGGAATGAAGCTGGGCGTGAACAGTGGTGTTAATCTGGGCACAAAAAAAGCCTCCCTTCGCCACATGGACGGTGGCCCGACAAAGATTAATCCACCAAACAGCCACCCATCAAACCCGATACATACACAGGCTACACAGGCACAGGGCATTGCGCCCAAACCAAGGACCACACCCACACCACCACCCACACCACAACCACAACCTGCCCCCACACCAACACCCGAACCGCAGCCCGACCCGCATCACGTCTCCAAGGCAGTCGTTGCTGTTGGCGCGGTTGCTTTGGCAGGGCTTTTCGTTTGGTTGAGATAAGTGTTCAAGACTTCGAACGCTTGGTGATCCTTTCAACAAGGAAGGCCACCACGGCAAGGATGAGCAACCAGGCGTGTTCACCCAGAAAGGAGATGACCGACCCAGCCGCTTTGAAGATGAAGCTCACAATTGAGCCAATGAGGCCAGGCAAGGCGCTGGCTGCCTTTTTTCCAAGCTCTTTAAGCCCATTGCCAATAGCCTTTGTGGCCTTTGCCAGGCCGTTCAAGGTGGCGAGTACAACAGCGCTGATGGTTATGCCAGCTGCCAGAACAATCGCTTGCAGGGTCCATCCGTATTTCTTGAAGATTTCTCTGACCCTCTCCCTCAAAGACAGGGCGTTTTCCCTTTCTTGAACCTGTGGTCGAAGCCTTTAAAGCTCTTCTTCTCGCTCGGCAACCCGGGCTTCCGCCGCTTCTCTTTCAGAGGGAGACGTGTTCTCATCCTCTATGACGCGCTTGTCCTCCTCGTTCTGTCGTTCAAGCTCGGCTTCTCTTTCGTTCAACTCATCAAGGGGTTTGGTTGAGTTCAAACCTGCTTCAACTTCATTTCTTTCCTTCTCTTTGGCAGCAAGGCGTGTTATGGCTTTGTCAACCTTTGCCTGTGCTTGGGCCCGTTCTTTGTCTGTTCGTTTTTGTATTTTTTGCAGGGCCTCCAACTCTTTTTTCTGGTTTTCAAGATCTCGTTGAAGATTCTTTTCCAGCAGTTTTAGGCGGCCTATCTCGGCTTGATTTTCAACGATTGAACCGTGTTCCTGCTCCAGAGCCTCCCTCCTCGCTTGAGTTTGCTCAATTTTGTTTCTGAGGTTTTGCACCACATGTTCTTTTCGTTGTTTTTCTACAGCAACCCTTTCTTCCTCCTTCAGTTGTTTTTCTGTCTCCTTCAATCTTTGCCTTTCTTCCCTTATTGATGCATTTTCTTCATAGACAAGCTCTTCAGCGCTTGGGCCAAGGGATGTTTTGAACTTGTCTGTGAACGATTTAAGAAAGCTCCCATCTTGCTTGAAAATAAGAGATTCGCCGCCCTTTGGCCCAAAGGAAACTATTTTGCCAGAATTTGCTGTTTTTTTACCAAAACCAATTGGTCCTAATTTCGCGATGTCTAGTTTTGGAAACTTCTTTTTGATCCAGTCAATGGCTTTATCGATTCTCTCTGCTTTTTCATTTCCTTCCATGATTTCTCCAAGCAGAGGGACGGTTAAAGAATCATCTGGCAGACCACTTTGTTCGTGAGGCATTGTAGGCAGTTCATGCTGCTCGCCGTCATGGTATGGAGTGGATGTGCCGCCTGGTTGAAAGGGTGTTGTTGTGTCAACTTCTTGTTCGTCTTCGTCGTCATCTTCGTGGTCTATGTTCCAGTCAACCCAAGGATTATCGGGCATATCTCCTGGATCAAAACCGCCTTCAGCCATGATGATATATAAATATAATTTTAAAAACACAAATATATACCCATGGCTGTGCAGCCGAAACAACTCTCAACACACAGCGAGAAGATATTGCGCGCAATGAAGGCAGAGAGGACCGTCAAGCGCATCACGTTCAACCCGGCAGCCGCCAACCCAGGGGAGACCCTTTATGTCTCTGTCCCCAAGCTGGGCGAGCACGATATCATCTTGTCCGGCTCACTCGCACTGGTGTTCAACATCAGCCTGGCCGGTGGGCATGCAAACAATTATCTCGTGCAGAACGTTTCTCGGGCCCTGGTCGACAGGCTCGTTGTCAAGTTTGCGGCCACAACTCTCCAGGACACGGTGGGGTACGACATCTACAAGATCTTCGAAGATCTCTTCAGAACAACCGGGGAGCGGAACAACATGCTGCTGGATGGCATCCAGAGTGTGGATTTGTGCAAGATCCGCTCTGGTGCTGGCGACAAAAAGACCTCCAGTGTGGATGCAGAGAACAAGTTAGAGACAATATACAAGAATAAGTATCGCATCAAGCTCGACCACCAGATCTTGACCGACCACGGAGCTCTGTACCCGCAGGCTCTATATAACGATCTGGTCTTCGAGCTGACCCTCGCGCCAGCAAACCAAGTTGTTCGGGGCTCTGACACAAGCAAGCTCGTTTACAAACTGGAAAACATCCAGCTGGAGTACGAGACCGTCAGAAGCAAGGTGTTGGCTGACGAAGCAATGACCACTTACACCACCGGCAAGGAGTTCGCTTACGACTTGGTAATGCGAGATCGGGTCCACCCCTTCTCAAAGAGCGGCGACACTCGGATTAATCTTACGATCAACCCGCAGCGGCGGTCGCTCAAGGGCATCCTGTTGCTGTTCATCAACCCTTACACGGCTGGCGCCCGGGACTCCGAGGCCTATTTCAACCCCGACATCACACGGGTGAAAGTCACGGTCAACGGCGTGCCGAACCGTGTTTATAACGAAGGCATATCTGGCACAGACATGTGGCGGGAGCTAACCAGGCATTTCAACCCGCACACAGACGGCAGGCCTAACATGGACTTGAACAAATACCTCACAGGCAACAAGTTTGGCCTCTGGATCGACCTGCGGTCCATGGCCGACACATCTCTGCACGGGAGTGGACAGCGGCTCACCAACACACACGACGGCGTGCAACTCGAGATCGAACGAAGCGGCACAGGGTCGGGGAACGCCCTCTGTCACATCTTTACACTCTCGGACGCGCAGATGAACATAATGGGCAGACAGTTGGAATCTGTACATTACTGAACACATATATACCATGGCCACAAGAAACAAGATCAACTTTATTGCTAAGCCGGCTCCCCTGCCATCCACCAGACCATTATCACACAATGAAATACAAAGACTTCTGGCAAAGGCCCCCTCCCCGCCAGTTTGCGAACCGACTAATATAGGTGTTGGGTATGGACCCAAGAAAGCTGCCATTCAATGCACTAATCGTGGGCCCCACTAACTCTGGCAAGACACAGTATCTCCTCTCCCAACTGCGAGGGGCCTTTAGGGGTTGTTTTGATTACATCGTTTTATTCTGCCCCACATTTGTTAAGAACAAGACATACGATGGCTTTGTGGACCGCGATCCACACATCTTTGTGATTGTCTGCCAGCAGCATGAAATCGAAGACTGGTTGAGGGTGGCGAGCTTCTTTTTCACATCCACCAACACTTTATTCATTCTCGATGACTGCGCCGCCTCCAAAGATGTCAAAGGCCGCACGGGCCAGCTGGTCAATCTTGGGTTCAGCGCAAGGCATGACGGCATATCCGTGTGGGTCTTGACCCAGCAGATCACCAGCATTGCCAAGCCATATCGTGATAACATTGCAGCGATCGTGCTCTTTTACACGCCCTCCAGCAAGACAACCAAAGCCATATTCGAAGATTATGCCGGCGAGCTCTCCCACGAGGGGTACAAAGAGTTTATCGCAAGGCTCAAATCCCGCAAGTTCTCCCACCTGGTTTTCTCTCTTAGGCACCCGTATGGAATTGAGTACAAGATTTAAACACGGGCACACACAGCCACACAAATATACGGCTCATATATATATACAATGACCATGAATGCGCCAACCAGTCTACACAAACTGTGTGTGCTTTCACAGCTTTTGGATGAATTGCACAAACACACCCTTGAGGCGCAAAACAAAATTATCAAAGCCGCTGGTGAGGAAGATCTGCGCCTCATGCTTCTCAACAGATATCCATTGCGGTTGAATTCTATGTCAGACACCATGGCGGGGCTGGTAAGAGAGATTGAAACCCTTTTGCCAGACATCAAGAGAATTATTGAAAAATAAAAAACACATATGTATACCCCTGATGGCAGAAGCAGCTGAAGAGCAGGCCGTTTTTGACGAAGTAATGCAGATGCTGGAGGCCACCCCTGGTGCCGAACCTCCCACAGGGCTAATTGGTGACAATGGCATTCCTGCCAAACGTGAGAAGCTTGCAATCCTTGTTTCAACTGGCAAGGCCAAAGAAGCTATCGGAATGCAGCTCACACACGATCGTGTTGCGCGGCTGTCAGACAAGGATGTTGAGAAGTACTGCAAAAGGTACGAGGCCTACGTCGGCAGCAAGACGACCGAATCCCTAATTGATTCAACTATCACGCTCGCGACCAAAGGCATTGGCCTGGTGGCCACGATTGATGATGCCAATGAGTTTCAGCAAGAAATCAAGAACAACTACATCATCAACCATGAGCTGGCAAATCTTGCTGGGGATCTTGCCCTGCGATGCGGACGATGGCTGGCGCTTGCCATTGCTGCTCTCATCACAACAAAACACATCAAGTTTGAACGAGATCCTGACAAGGCTGAACCCCCACCCCAACCCACACATCCAACCAGGGACAGTGAAGGCTATCCACTCGATGGACTTGATGAAGTTGGGTTGGGACCTGTGGCGACCTCGCAGCAACTTTGAAGAAACCTGACTGGAACCTGACTGGAACCTGACTGGAACCTGGCAGCACACTTATCACAAGATAAATTAAAAATCATATATATACCCGCGATGGCCACACCACTCGAGACGATCCCTGAAGAAACTCCAACTCCAACTCCAACACCTGGCCGTGTTACCTCTGAGACCCCGAAAACAAAGCCCGCAACAGAAAAGAACCCTGGCCGCATTGCTTCTGGCAAAAGGCTAGCAGAACGCAACCGCCTGGCCCGTGAAGCAAAGAAAGAGGCCGAAGAACAAAAGCCTGCACCATCAACAAGTGGGGCAACAAGTGACACAACGGGGGTGCAACAAGTGACACACCAAGTGACAGCAACAGCAACTCAATCATTTACATTCTGGGGGTTGCAGGGTTGATTGTATCTGCTGCTGGTGTTTATTACCAACGCGAAGCCATAATGCAAAGGCTTGGACGAAAATCAAACACCCCACCAGAAGCCACACCAGAAGCCACACCCACTGCAACACCCCCATCTCGAATTCCGGTAAGACAAGGAATAAAAAATATGGAATAAAAAATCATATATATATACTGGCCATAGGGTTTTTCCGGAATGTGGTGGATGCTGTTCTAATCGGAAGCGTGGTTGTTCTTTGGTATGAAAATACCGTGTCCGCCTTCAAAGCAATTAACCTCCTGTTAAGGGACAGACACAACGAGCCTGAGCCCGAGACCGAGTCTGAGTCTGAGTCAGAGTCAGAGTCCGAACTCGAGGTCCAAGAGGTCGAGGCCCGAGTCCGAGAGGACAAGGCCCGAGTCCGAGAGGCCTTGGAACATAGGGCTTGGTTATCGTCCCAACTCCGAGGTGCCGAGGCCCGACTCCGAGATTCCGAGGCCGTACTCCGAGATGCCAAGGCCAAGGATTTAGATTGAACGATATGACAAAGACACAAAAGGTTCTGTCAGAAAAAATAAAAAATCATATGTATACTGGGCACAAACCATGTCTGACAACAAACTTGTGAAGGCCATCCTCGACGCCGCAACAATCACCGGCCTTGTCGCCGGGCTTGGGTGGATTGGTAAAAAGACCATCAAAGAGAACTTCACCGCAGACCCCAGTGCCAGCTTGATGAATTATGTCAAGTTCACAGCAGTCATGGCCGGCACCATAGCGCTGAAGAAATATCTCGAGGACCAGAAAATCCTACCAGACAACTTGTAAAACCATATGTATACACAATGGCCTCGATTGCAATAATGGCTCTTGGCGCTGTTCTCAATGCGGCCGCTTTCACGGGCGGCAATTATCTCGCAAAATATCTGTCTGGTGATAACGGCAAGGCGGCAATGGATGAGAAAATCCGACATGACCACGCCCTTGAACAATACCAAGCGGCTTACGCCAAATACCAGAAGGACCGCACCAAGCTCCTCGACTGGATTGCAGCCAACGATCGGAAGGAACACCAAGCTAGCAAAAACTTCCAAACCACCGACCAAGCCCTGGTCTTGTATAACCAGATGCACCAAACGCAACCAGACAAACAAATCAAAGACAACAAAGAGCCTGTCTTCTCGGACTTCTACAAGCCCAGCCCACAACAGAAGAATGGCGAACTTGCGTTCATTGGAGGCACCCTGCTTGCGGGTGGGTATGCAGCTTATCGCTTTCTGTAAACAAATATATATACCATGGCTTCACCCTTTTCTGAAGAAGATCGTTACGCCTTTATGGAAGTGTTGAGCCTTTTACCAACATCCCCCCAAGATAAATTCAACAAGGAACTATCGAAAATATATCGGGAATTTGCTGAAGAAAGTGATGATGCAAGCAACGTATTAGTAACAATCTTCTCGGTTCAAGAAGATAAGGAAATAAAACGAGCAAAGCAGAAAATGAATGAACTAGCTAATAACATTTATCTCAACCTTTTAAAACAAATTGATGAGTACGAAGAAGCTGCTAACAGAGTTTCTGAAGAGCTGCGCCTTTTCTGTACACAGCAACAGCATGGTCGGGAGTCGCATAAGGCATGAGCATATTTCACCGATTCATAAACTCTATATATACCCCTCTATGGAGGCCAAACTCTCAAAGATCTATTACAGTCCGAAAGGGTATTGGAAAGGGCTTGCCGCTGTAAAAAAGCTAGCTGCAGCGGCCAATGTCTCTGATGATGTCGCAAAGAAATGGCTGGTCAAACAAGCCCTTTGGCAAGTTTACCTCCCAGCACCACGCGCTATCCCTCGTCCCAAGTTTGATGTCTCTAGACCCAATGCAGTGCATCAAGCAGATCTTCTCTTCCTGCCACACGACAAACTTCCACGCGGGAGAAAGGTTTACAAATACGCATTAACCCTTGTGGATGTGGCTAGCCGTTTCAAAGCAGCAGAACCTCTAACTTCAAAAGAGTCTGAAGAAGTCTCAAGGGCATTTCAGAAGATTTACAGACGTGGGCCTTTGAAATGGCCGCAACTCTTGCAAGTTGACCCTGGGAAAGAGTTTATGGGGGCTGTGACTAAGACAATGGAAAACAACAAAACGACCATTCGTCGCGGACGGGTTGATATCCACAGAGACCAAGCAATTGTGGAGAGATTCAACCGAACCCTGGCTGAAAGGCTGTTTGGTTATCAGTATGCCGTTGAAATGAATATGCCCTCTGGCCGGTCGACTGCTTGGGTCAAAAGACTGCCAGATGTTGTCTCGGCCTTGAACAATGAAGTAACAAGACTCACTGGCAAGAAGCCAAAGGATGCAATCAAAGAGAAAGCAATATCCTCCAAGCCTGCGACTCCATATGCTAGGCCTGTTGGGGAGAAGGAGAAAAAGCTCCCTCCCCGGGTGAGTGTGAGATATTTGTATCAGCCTGGCGAGCTGGAAGGGGGTGGGAGGCGTGCGACCGATCCGATCTGGTCTTTGAAGGTCTACCAAATACAAAGGATTGTAACCAAGCCGAATGAGCCAGTGGTTTATTATCTCTACGATGGGCCTAAGCGAGGCTTCGTTCGTGAGGAGCTGATGGTTGTGCCGCCGGGCACTCAGTTGCCGCCGGCTGGACTCTAGCGCAGGCTAGTGTATGTCTTTATGTCCGTATGCCAGCGTGTTGACGCCATCATCCTTGATCCAGCGCTTGGAGTCAAATGGTGACAGTGTTGTCTTGTTGAGATGCTCGCCGAAGATCTGATGGTCTTTGCTTGGAAGCCTGTCCATCCCGTGCTTGAAGGATTGCCTGCTAAAGAGCGCGTCCTTGTAGTTTTGGTGGATGATCTCTTTCTTTGTGACAACCTTGGTCGTGCCCTTCGCCTTCTTGATGTTTTTGTCACCCTCGAGAAGGATTGAGTACATCTTTGATCGCAGCGCGATAACCTCCGAGATCGGCTTGCCTGCACACTCATCCTTCATCTTGCCGATGACCTTCTTGTTTACTTGACTGTGCAAGGGATGGTCATTGGGATAGTCGCTCGTGTCATAGTGCCAGAGACTGCGCCTCATGTCTTCGTAGATGTCTTCCGTCTTGATCTCTAGTAAGAGAGAGTCTGTGTCGGTATAGAGTAGCTCACACCGTGCGCCGTACTTGTACTTCAGGTGCTGGTAATAGAACCTGTACATCAAGGTTTTGGAGAGATCGAGGATGCACATACCCGTGTATACCGGCCTGTTCATCAGGATTCTGTCTTTATGCATCTGGATGCCAGCAAGGCTGTCACTAAAGACCGTTGCCCTTGCGAAAAGTGGGCTGGATAGGAGCTTCCGGAGTTTTATCTCCTCGTTGGCTCGTACGAGCTTGACAACGGTGCGGTTTCTGAGGTTCTCCATTGTCTTACCGAAGACGGAGTTGTTCATCAGCTTGAAGAAGTCCTTCTCAAACTGTGTCTTGGCCTGCTTCCTGAGCTCGGTGTTCAAGGAGATGTATGGCCCCATCCAGTCCTTCTGGTCGAAGGAGAGAACGTTATGCACCCTCTTCAGTTTCATACCGAGCTCGAGATATAGCTGGAGATTGCGGTAGTGTAGGACATAGTTAGTTTTGCCCCTCAGGGTGAGGAGTAGCTTTTTGGTTCTGTCCTTCCCTAGATTCAGCTCTCTTGCAAGGGCTAGTTGGTAGGGCGACATCCACTCTTCTGGGACCTCTGTGCTCTCTGGGGCGAGAGGGTAAGAGTTGTGCTCGTCATGCAACTCCTCTGGGTACTCCAAGTCCACCTCGAGAATGCATCCTCTCTTTCTGTCTGGCTGCAAGCTCATAATTTGTTTTTCAGTGGGCATAACGCGCGTCCATGAGAAATTGCCAACAGGGAGAGGCTGGCTCATGGCCCAACCATAGAGGTTGTTTGCGTCGAGGTAGTGAATGTATGTGGTCTCTTCCTCTGGATTGTAGTCTTGCAGATATGGATTGTTTGCCTTGCAGTGACGCTTCATCTCTGTTGATATGCCGCCACGCATTCCCTTCTCGATGAAGAGATACATGTTGTAATCGGTTAGGAGTTCTAGCTGGATTCCCGTGTGTTTGAGTAGCGCGTCCCAACTCAGACCAGGACTTGTGTAGTAGTGTGCGGGGTCAAGGCCGTAGTGCTTGAGACATGTCTTTCGGAAGTTCTCAAACACATCCGCGAGGAGAACTGTGTCTGTTGCCAGATAGAGATCATGGTACTGCCCGAGATTCTCGCATTCGAATGCTTCCCAGACTTGCCTGGCATGTTCGTTGTCTTTATCGTCTATACCAGACTTTGTGAGCTTGCTGAAGAAAGCCTCTTTAGGCGGGAGAGATGTCTCGTTGAATCTCTCGAAGGAGTCCATGTACTCATATGGATAGACGCCCTTGCGAAGTAATAGGCCTCTTTTGGCTTGGTTAGTTATAAGCCGCTTTGTGATCTCGAAGTCCTCTGGCTTGTTGGAGCCTACAAGGTTGTCTAGGCTAGAGCACATGAACTGCAAGCTGTCAATGAACCTGAGTCTGCCGAGAGAGAATGAGATGTATTTCTCCATATTGTTTGGGATACATCTCAGATTGGGTGTGCCCTCGATCTCGGCGATGTGCTGCATCAGATGATGAGCGTCGTAGCCTTTCAGATTATGAAAGACAACCGGAATGATTGTTTTCTTTGGGTCGATGCGGAAGTAGCTCCGGTTACACACATTGTGGGCTGCACCGCGATACTTACCAGTTATGTGGCAGTGATCTCTGACAGCGTCTCTGAATTGTGAGCGTAAAAGAGGCCGGTCACATTCAATGCAGTCACTCTCTTCTTCAGCATCGTCTGGCTTAGGCTACCTCTTGGCCCACTTGCCGTCATCTGGTTTTAATTGATTGTAGAGTTCGAAAAAGCAAGGTATTCGGCTGCCAGGATATTTTGTGTGCCTGTGAACCTTGCCGATGTATTCGCCCGTGCCTGGGTGAAAGAAATCGACCTCATCACGTTGGTTGTGCTTGACAAGATCCTTCTTGCAGATGTGACAAATGGTTGCAGTATAGAAGTCATGCCGGTCTTGTCCTGTCATTTGCAGCGGCACCTCCTGCTTGAGTGCTTCCCTTAACTCGAGTTCAGTTTCAACAAGAGCAGCAAGAAACCTTTGCACACAGTCTTCACCACGGTAAAGGAAGTCTTTCACCACCTCTCCATCAGATCGTACAGCAATGAAGGAGAAGCCACAGGGTTTGTGGATCTCTGTCTGTGTTGTGCTGCTTTTACCGGGTGCTGGTATGCATGTGTCAACCTTCTCGATGATGCTCTCGCTGTCAGCGTAGATGATAAACGGCGCCTTCATCTGCCTCTGGTAGTTTGTGAACTGTAGAGTGTTTCTGCCTTTCTCAGGCATATCGATTCTTGTTGGGCGAGAGGCGGCTCCAATGCATAGAGTGCGGTGTTTCTCGAGGACTCTTTCCGATGTGTAGCCCTGCAAGCACCTAGTGCAGAAGTGCAAACGGTGGCCAATGCATTGTTGTTGGCTATAAAGAAGCCTGCTTAGGCTCTTTATGTAGCAGTAGTGAAACTTCGTATTGCCAGTGTGCTTATCAGTCTTTGTGATGAGCATGAGGTTGACACTTGGTATGTCAGGGGCATCCATCTCACTAACATGGTAGATCACTACCTTACCGCCATCCCAGCCTAGAACGTTGATTGCAATGTCGTTCTGCCTCTCGATCTTTGGAATCTCATGCAAAGGCGTTGGAAAGGAGATGCCTGTGAAGTTGAAGACATCTTCTCGAGGATATTGGCTTGGTCTGTCAGAGTGTGCAATGGCAGGGAAGAATGCTGATTTCAAAGCCCACTTAATACAAGCATCATCTCTATTTTTGACGTTTATGATGGCTTGCTTTACCTTGAGCTTTGGTGGTAGAGGGATATATGAACCGCCTCTTATTGGATTGTTTCTAGAGAAGTCGAGAAAGACAGTTCTGATACCGTCGAAGACCCATCCTGAACCTCTTTCTGTCCATCCAGCGACTTTCTCTCTAAGTTGGTCTATTCTGGCCCTGAGTTTTCTTTTTACTTCTTTGCGATTGAAAACGTTTTGGATGGTTGGGTTGCCATCTCCTCCTACATAGCATTGTTCCCTAACTTCACCTTCGTCTGTCTGCTTCTTAATGTCTAGTAAGACCGTGTATTGAAACTTCAAAGGCCCAAGTTCGTAGGATTGCTCTTCTATGACGCCGAGCATATTGTCAAGGACTTCATTGTGAAACAGAAGAAGATCCTTTCTGCCAAGATCAGGTGGAACATCCATTCGGTAACTGGCAAGCCATCCGTGGTAGCCAGCATGTGCTCTGTTGAAGTTTGGTGCAGCGTTTGCCATTGCCATGTTGGGGGTATATATACAGTGTTTACGTTTCTTCAATTGGCTATACCAGGCCGGTGTGGGTTGTGCTGCCGGGTTGTGTGCAAGATTGCTAACATCTAGTAGTGAGTACAGTGCTAACCGGGGACAACCACGACCTATTAAAATAAGGGCTCCGAGCCGGCGAGGAGGCCTTATTTTAATAGGTCGGGGTGGTCCCCGGTTAGCACTGTACTCACTACTCCGACTGTGAATACTTATTTAGATTTAACATATAACTTACAACACATTAATTACTTACAATAGAGAGCTACATCACTTGCATAACATAATTACTTACAATTTGTTTCTTATAATTATACTTGCACACATTACATTTTTTATAATTCAATACAATTTTAATATAAATAACAAACATAAGCATTACAGTACAGTGCAAACAATTTTACAATAAAAAGACCAGGTATTAATTACAACTGAGTATTATGTTAAACCAGTCATTTCAAAAGATTATTTCCTACTTTCATTGGTTTTGCACTTCTGGGCCGAGTTGTTCAGAGCCTTATTAGCACTGGCCTGGATTAACTGTCAACAGAACATATGAGTTGTCATGGTAATTAACCCTGGATTAGCGCTAATCTCCTTCGAACAACTCGGTCCTGTATTTCCCACCGGTAAGGGACGGACCATTAGATTTTTGAGGGGGGGGGGGGGGGGGGGGGGGGCGTTGGGCAAATACCAAAAAAAAATTCGAGCACGGCCTTGAACTGCAAAAAAAATATCGTGCAAAACAAAAACCCCAGGAAAAAAAATTCCCGCAAAGCTTTATATTTTTAGAACAATATTTTATATCCAGAAGCAGATGGTCAGAACACAAATCAATCACACTGTGAGAAATATTTTGTTTATGTGTTGTACAACAAGCTTGTAATTGCAGGGGCGGCGCTACCGGTGGGGCAGGTGGGGCATTTGCCCCACCAACTTTCGACAGCTCAAAATGGCGGTGGGCGGAGATGAATAGTGTAGCAACATCCTTTGACCAGATCCGATGGCGGGGCGCTTTAATGCATTAGAGTTTGCAAAATAAATATTCCGTTAATTGATCAAAAGCCTACAATTTTAGCATCGGAGATATTGTGACTTTAGACTGGAGATTGGATATTGTAAACCAAGCATTTCAATACCCCTTGAGTTACTCGGACGTCAGCTATCGGACTCCAGCTACCGACAAATCCATCAAACAAATCCATCAATGCTGTGAGTTAGCGCTCGGCCTCTGCCCTAAGAGGGCTCAAGACATATCTACGAACAAACTATGTTACAAGAAAAATTAAATCATTGCATTATCCAGACATTGCATTAACTGACAAATTGAACATGGCTGATATTGGAAATCAGTTTCTTTCTGCCTCCAATGACAGAGAAAATCGCTTTAGAAAATTCGTTTTCAAAGTCTTCCCATACTGAAAAGAATTGACAGAGAATATTCGAGTGACAGTCGAATCTACTTTGAACAAACAACCAAAATGGAGTTACACCCAAGTTTCAGAAAGTGTTTCGTGTACTTTTCATAAGAATTAAACTGAACTCAAAGCTGGCCTTAAAAACTGCTTCTCCGGTCTCAGGAACGCTGGAAATAGCATTTCAGAGAGTTTCATTTCAAAAATTTCCCGGGGGTGCATGCCCCCGGACCCCCCTAGAAGCTCGCGCCTTCGGCGCGAGGCACAGGAGATTCGCCCCACCCACATTATATTTCTGGTCCGCCCCTGTAATTGTAAGATGGTTGGGTGTACTACGATGGGCTGTGGAAGCAACATCAACAGGGGGCTGGTGTAAAGAAAATTGTAGGGGGCAGTTACAACACCGCGGCCAGGCTTCATGCTATCAAGCTGCTGTTACATCGCATCTGACTTGCTATAGTATTCCTGTCCCTAGTATGGCTTTTCTAGTATTCCAAACACATATATGCGTCAGGCATTAAAACATATAGACTCAAAAAAAATATCATGCAAGCAAATCATGGCAAAAAGAAAAATCCTACACAGTCTCGAGCGTAGAAAAAAATATCCTGCACCAAAAAATTGCCCAACCCCCCTCAAAAATCTAATGGTCCGTCCCTAACAAGAACAGCGTGAATCCAGCGATAACAATAACTAATTTGTTGTGAACGAATATAAACAACAATGAGTTTAAAGATGTTTCGCATTTGGAGTCTTTAATGCAACATTAAAATCGATCTAAAAGGATTTTTCAACCGAGACACGCGTTTTGATGCGTATCTACCATGAGGTAATTAAATTTATCCTGTTCTTAGTCACCGATCACGATGGCCGAGTGGTTTAGCGCGCGGTATGACAGCCTGAAGGCTTGATGTTCAAGACTCACTCGGGGCCTCCTTTTATTTTTCTTCTTCTTCGGACAGAACATTATGAAAGTGATGTACTGTATTTTTCTTTTTGCGTTTGTCAAAAATCCTTACGTTTAATTCTAAAAAAATATTGAGCCGTGTCAGTGTGAAAACTAGCCTGTTCCAGGCGTTCAGATAGTGGGGAAAGCGCGAATAGTTGGGGAAGGCGGGAAGAAAAGCGAGCGAAAAAATTGCGAGGAGGCGAGTTCTTTCGCTTGCTCTCCCCAGCCTCCCCGCAATTTTTTCGCTCGCTTTTCTTCGCGTCTTCCCCAACTATTCGCGCTTTCCCCACTATCTGAACGCCTGGAACAGGCTATGTGAAAACATATTAAGCTTACCGCAATATTGCGTTACGCGTTAGCATTTCTTATTCACGGGTTGGTTCTTATATCTTAGAAGCCTTCGATTTTGTTCAGGTATTTTACCTTAATAACAGGGGTACAGATGGTCAGACTGCATTTTTCAGCAACGCTGCGACGATAAAGCTCTTTTAGGGTTAATTGTAAACAGTACAAAGGTGTTCATGTTTGGTACCGAAAGCTGAGATCAAATTCATGGAGAGTTCAATTTTTTCTCGGAATGCATGTGATCAAAAATTGTTTTCACGTGACTGGTACCGACATTTCGAGATTAAAGGGCTATGTCGCGAGGTGTCACGCAAGCTACAATCTTGAAAAACGTCCGGTAGCTGTTTTTCAAGTTTACGCCATCATTGTCGAATCCATTCAATCCTGCAGTGCTGTGTTCACCAAATAGTCTCAGATTTTTTACATATGTAAATAATCTATTTGTCTTGATTTTGGTCCGGTTATTTTTCCGATTCTGAAATCGTACGATTAAATATCTCAATATGTACGAGCAGCTATAGAAATCAGTTGACCATGGAATGTCATGGACAAAGATTCTTCTTCTCTGTTGGCTAAATATAGTACACTTCAGCATATTAACATGGTATCAGAGTCTTCCGACGAAGGTCTAGCGCTCGAAACGTCAGCTATTTGAATCTTTTTAGGGTGGTCAATTTACCTTATCGACTCAGTCGATACAACTAAATTCTCGTCTTCGCTTTGTACTTCTTTACCGCCACAGACAAACCTTACATTTTTCTGATTTTGTTTCGCTTGAGAAAAGAGCGCTAGCGATGAAATTGTTGGACTTAAATCAAAACAAGCAATAGCTCTTGTGTACGTGACCACTGGTTCCGTTTGGAGTCCTGTTTCGTATCAGCGAACAAAAGAATTTTGACAGATAAAAGTGTAAATTAAAGTTACTAAAATTAGGCGAAACCTCGCGACATAGCCCCTTTAACCCATTCACACCTGAGGATTTTTACGTTTTTGAGCGATTTTCTGCATTCACACGCCCCATAGGATTTCGTGACTCCATATTTAAAGTTACCATTGAAAGTGCTGCCGTTCTAAAACACTGAAGGCTCGAGTTTACTGGAAACGTCATTGTGACGATCTCATTTTGCTTGGTTGATTTGCAATAAAGGGTCCAATATGAATTATCTACGATTTTTGGAAAGTTCACAGCCATTTTTCATCTTTAGTAGCTGCCTGGTGAGCATCATTAAGCTTGGAGGTAGTTCAGAGTCCACTTCTCAATGAAGCGAGTTAGGTGTTGTACTTCGTTTACGAATTTGGCTCGTTGCTCGTTGAACTGGAAAAATGGCCGCCTGGAAACGAAGTAGCTTTGGGACTCGACTCTGGATGAATTTCTCGACCTACCGCGGCATATTTTGGAAGTTGCGACCACAGGAGAACACAACAAGTGCGAAATTTCGGCGGTGGGTCAGAGTGGCTGTGGACTTAGCATATATATGAAAATTGTGGAGGACGGAATGAATGCTGTCGAAAAATCTGTTTATTTCCCAGCATGCATTGCGGTGGTGATGTTGAAAATCGAGGCAAGGTGAGTATGTACTAGTATAAGAAGCTGTAGCTAGGCCCGAGCAACGAATAAGAGCAAAAAAAATTCACTGCTAAGCTAGGACTAGGACTGAATTTTGCTGTAAATGTTGACTTTTGGGTTTGCCACGATGATTTGAATAAAAAAAACTAAAGGCAAAAACGTGATTTTTGTTGTTTTTCTATGACGTTAAAAACGGTAATTTTTGTTATTGTCCAAATTCAAACGCTGATATTCTGCAAAAATCGCTGACGTTTTTGTGTTTATTGGGTTTCTCAATTTGAAAGACTTTCTAGTCAATGCTCACAACTGCTAGTTAAGGCAATGTTCGCACGATTGAGAAAAATACAATTTTTTAAAGCAGTAGCGTCTTGTACGGCCGGTTTTGGCCGGTGTAGGAGCGAATGGGTTAAGTATAAATGGTCCTAGTAAGAACTAGGCAACCTGACGGCAAGGACTGCAGAAATGTGTTAATTGTTATATTGTTGAAACCGTCCACCTCATTGGCTAAAACGTGAAAATCTTCCGTCACTTAACCAGGTAGTGCATTTATTTCTCTCTAGTTTACTAATTTGTTCCCTTTTAGTGAAAACTATTCTGAGTTTTAATGCAACCAAAATTCTATGTGGGAAACATGTAAAATTAGAAGCCTTTCTTGGCCATTGTTTTGGAGTTTCACGGATTGGATGAAATCTTGTAGCACAAACGAAACATCACTTTAAAATAAAGTTCCAGTACATTTTATTGAAAAAACATGTTGTTCATGGAGTCTATATAGGTTGATGTATTCTCAGTAAGGCCCTATTTACATGGAAAGAGGATGATCCTAGTGCTAGAATGATCCTAGCAATAGGATCATCCGAGCGCGACATGTTTTCTGCTTTCAGTTTACATGCATGCAAATAGGATGATCCTAGCGCTAGGATCATCCTATCTGAGAGGTAGCCGGATGATGCTAGCGCTAGGATCATCCTAGTGCCGCACTTTGGCATGTAAACCAAGTGAATCTTCTAGGATCATCCTAGCACTAGGATCATCCTCTTTCCATGTAAATAGGGCCTAAGAGAAACCTAAACAATCTTATGTGGGGAAAGCGAAATGCCGCGGAACAATAGAGTATTGCCTAGTTCTTACACGCATTGTTTCTTAAAGCTGAGCCAAAGCTTTCCAAAGCATTCCTTGCAATCATGAGCATGTAAGCTGTTTATTTATTATTTTTGTTTCATTACCACATACAGGTACGTGTTTTTACAGTAAACATACTACGAAATATAATTATAAACGCATGATGTGTAGGAGGTCTCGATACTTTTTACCGATGTGAGTATAGATAAAAATCTATAAAGTCTTAAGGCCGGGTCTGATTAAAAAGTTAAACTGAATCTAAAAAGGGAACCGTAAACTAAATAAAATATTACGTAAACAATAACAAAAAGAACGGTAAAAGCTATAACGGAGCAAATTTTTAAATCTTTAAAAACAACCACGTTTTTTCGTTGATATCCTAAGCATTATCTCACAGGAGGTCTGTTGACTTTTTATCTAATGTTTGCACTTCTATTTTATTATTCTAGTTTACCTTTATATTCTTAACCTTTTCACTCCTAACAGTGCCAAAAATCAAAATTCAAGAAAAGACTTAAATTTCGTTTTGTCAAATATTGAAAAAAAAATTATCATTCAAAAGTACTGCCGAAGTTGTTTCATTTGAATGGTCACATCATAGGATTTTATTGACAGACTCAAAAGTTGGAACTGCACTACATGTTTTCATAATTGACTCTGGGAATGAAAGGTTTTATGTGTTGAAACTAGTTCCTAGTTGCATTGTTATGTGACTGTTTAATACACGCATATATCTCACATTTGGTCAAAAGCGCATTACATGCCTATGTTATTCCCCGTTTTTACATCTAACAGGAAGTGTTTTCTTCGGTGATACGATACCATTCACTGTTGCTAAGTGCAATTTAATCCGTAATTCTGATCTTTCTGGGAAACATAGACTGTTGTTTAACCTCTCAACCCGTATGATCACCTGAATATATACTATACAAAAAAATAGTCTCATGTGGCCTGATGCAAAGTCTGCATTGTATGGTTTTGAACTTACAATCAGTATCTTAAATTAGCTTAATAGGACAATCACATGACTTTTGGAGGGCATATAGTTTATTTGTGGCCCGAGTAGCACCATTTGCGCCCGAGCGGAGCGAGGGTGCAAATGATGCTACGAGGGACACAAATAAACTATATGCCCGACAAAAGTCATGTGATTATCATTATTATCAATACACAAGGCCAAATCGTACAAACTTATTTAATAAGAAAAAAAGGTTTAACAGAAACAGGGCCGTAAATGCGTTTGCAGCCCGTCAAATTCAATATCGCCCACCACTCACGCGTGTTTTCTCGAAGGCAGTTTCTTATTTGGCCGCGTATTTTGATAATAATGATAATTAACTGCATGCAATCCCCTTTAAACTTTATATTGTACTGCCACCAGCGAAAAATTTTCAATTTTGGGTCATGGTTTCTAGTACTAAGAGGGCCGGTAAAATCAATTGTTTTACAAATTCTAACAGCTTTTCTTAGAAATATCACACAATTTGCAAACTTGATATCACTGAAATACATTGTTAAAAATGGTATTAAAAACAAAATATCCAGTCTATGGCTTATTCCTCGCTACTAAGGTAATAATAAATTAAGTAAAGTTTGTTGTGTTTTGTTATAATAGAGGAGGACAAGCCTTTGTAAAATGGAACTGAGTGTTCATATTTGTTTGTTTTTATAATCTTTCTGGGAAACACGGACTGTCAGTAGAATTCAAGACGGAAGGCTTTCTTATAATACATTTAGCACACAATTTGCGAAACTGTTATGATAAGATCTCATCGTTCTGAACACAAGCAGTTGAAATGCCATTAAAAACATGAGATTTTCACTCAATCTTTAGCCTAGTCCTCGGATGATACAAATGAGTTACACATGGCAGTGTCTTTAGCAACGACAGACGGAAAAGTATCTAAGTGGAGTTGTTTATATTTCCCTCGTTTCGTCGTTGTGTTCGTCGGTTACTTTCATCACTGCTTCCCTCCAAAGAAAACCGTCGATGGTAAAAGTGCGAAATGGTGGAGATTCGTATCGGAACACATGCCTTTCGTACGGCTCACACCAGCACCTTTGGAAACGATCATATTTGAGAATGTTGCCCCAAGGAGGACGCCATATTTCAAAGCGCACCTCAATATTTGTCGCATTAGAAGGGATTTTAATCTGTTTTCCATTTCCTCTCACTTCCCTTGTAATTATTTTGCCGTTAAGTGAGTAGCTAACAACCATTTTCGATAGCCCAGAGTACCAGACACCCTTAGATATGTACCTGACGATTCCATGATCTATCGGTTTATTTGTGTCTATTGCATTCACGTGTGCGTCAACATCTTCTTTGGTACATTGTTGGAGATCTGCGTCGTACTTTTCAGAACTCAGGTCTTCCAATGGATCGTCTAACTGTTTCTCTGCCAACTCGCCCGCTTTCTCAATCACAACTTTCGTGGCTTTCGCGGTTAACGGGCCTGGAATGCGCTGGGCCAGGGCCATACTTTTTGTTTGATCAGGTAGTGGACAAGGAGAAACCTGTTCTCCAAGTTCTCCAATTGCTCCTTCAACATTGGCAGCTGCTGCAGCAGTAGTTTGGGTACCAAGGCGCATGGCCCTGGCAACAGCACTTCCAGTAAGTGCTGCGATAGCAGCTGCTGCACCCTGACAAGCTGCATGACCCAACGCCTGATTCAATGTGATTTTCTCTCCATCGATGAACCTTTTTTTCGCGTCTGAGCCCAGAGATGATACAGCTCCACATGCAGCGGCAATAGCCATTCTAATTCCAATGAGTTCACTCACTGCGAGGGCTGTGGACTCCAAAAGGGCTACTGCTATAGCCCCACCACCGGGAAGAAATGCAAGAACATATCCAACCCCTGTTGACATCAACCACTTGTTAACATCGCATCCATCGCAGACAGCCTCCTTGCTAACAGTCTCCCGCAAAGAGTTTAACCCACCAGCGATTGCGGTCACCAACAGAGGACTCGAGAAGCCAGCGGTGAGGACGACCGACAGAATGCCTCCAACTGTAAGCCCAACCGACAAAGCTAGCAGACCCATTCTCTTCATCCATGCTAATCTTTGAGCTACAGTTTCGCACTCGGGCCAAAAAACAGCTTTAAACCGTTTCACCGACAACCATCCCCAGCCATTGTCGTAATCAGCCATGTTGTTGTACCGTGCACGTTTTTCTCGATCTTGTAGGATGTCATACGCCATTATCACCTCGCGAACAATATCATCATCACCATCGTCACGGTGCCATATTTGTAGTTCTCGGTGGAACGCACTCTTGATTTCTTCATCCTGTTCTTCCTTTGACATGGCACGCACTTCTTTCATGTCTAGCCTTAAAATGCTGTATAGATTGCGTCGCCCATCAACTGAATCTAGCTCTTCGTCTCTGTTCTTATCTCGGAGGCATTGTTTTTCTTTTTCGGGGTGATTAGCCAGGTCATCCTCTACAACGTCAAGAGAATCAGTGATCCTTATTAATTTATTTCCAATCCACTGTTGTGTTTTCAACAAAACTTTTTTCGGTAGCTTTTGTTCTTTAAATCTTGCAACGAGTTTGAGCTTGCATCCCCATTCGCTGGTCTGAAAGAGCTTATTCTTTGGCTTGATAACTTTTGATGTGAGAGGAAGCCAGCAGACTGTATCACCGCTTAAATAGAGGTTGAGTGTGACATGGGCATCGGTTGATTCGTTTATGACCAGCAATGATTTGTGTTTCCCTTCCATATCTGATAAGTTCCTGAAGCAACGTGTAGTAGCATATAAGTACAGTTAACTTACGGACCCTTGCGAATAGTTATTAGCGAGAATAGTTACAATGCTGTACAGGTCGTACAGACTTCGGCTTTTGCCATTGACAGATCAAATTCGGTTGCATAGTTCATACGAGTAATGATAGTGATTGCGCGATGCCTTGTAGCATAGCTTAGCATAAATATTTGTATCACGAGGTGACGCTGAAGTATGCAAATTAGTATTAACTAATAAGCAAAATCAAATAACGTCAGGAAATAAATTTGTAGTAAATTTACACAGTTCATTATTTTAGGCAGATTGGCGCTCCGTTTTGCTAAGATATCAAAGGAAAATGTTTACTATTAACCAGACATTATTATTGAAAAACTTGCATTTTTTAAAATGCTTGCCTAAATTATGCAAAATGTATGATGTAAATTTATTTTGGTGAAATGTTATAGGTTTCTAGAGTGCAAAATATATTTATTTTGAAAGGGTAGTTTTTGCCCTTTCAAAAGAGGTTTAGCTTTCTGTGCTGCTCTAAACACCTGATGAGATATTATTATTATTATTATTTTTATTATTATATATGTTAAATTTTGGTGGTAGAAAAGGAGTTAACGATGCAACCACGGAATTTCCTGTTTATGCTGACTCGTCCCCAGTCGTCTCTCTAGGCAAGACGCGGGACACGCTCTTGGGGGATAGACGCGGAACGAGAGAAGCGCGACCGAAGCGGGTGATGGGAAGGAGGAAAGGGAAAGGGAAAGACTTCCCTCTTTCCTCCTTCCCATCGCCCCTCGCGCTCCCCTCGGCCGCACTTCTCTCGTTAATAGCGTTCCGCCCATATGACGTCATATTTGGCAGCATTGCATTGTGGGATCGAAATGCGGACAAATATTTCAAAATGGCTGCCTCGGAAACACCAGTTTTTGCGATTCCTGTACATGTTGAGGATAATTGTCGAGTTGTACCCAAGTACAGTGCTTCGTAGCACCTGCTTTTTTCGTAGCTTCCTGCATATATAGTTCTTGAATGTTTGTACGCATTTCAATCCCATGATGCTGCGCGAGTTTTCTTTTTTTAGAATCTGGGCGGAACGCTATTGAGAGACGACTGGGGACGAGTCAGCTGTTTATGTCAAACGGAACATCGTGATTGGTTCACTTTGGTGCGGATTGTTTGAGATGTATACATAACGGATGCCAAATGCACAGTTTCAGGAAAATCTGTCATGCGCAGCAATTGGCCCAATTTACCGTTTTATATGGAGTGTTGTATTGTAGAGTAGAAGCAAAATGCATTTATAAAACTGAAATCAAATCTTGTTTCTGAGAAATAATCTTAAGACAATCCGATTGTAGTAGCGGTAGTGCAAATGTGTTTTTGTGGATGTTATCGTGCTTGTTCTTGTTGTTAGTTGGACCTATTTTTTTAATCTTTCTGGTACTTTTTGGTTTTAAAAAGTGTAGTCACAGAATTTAACTTTCGATTGCAAACTTATTTTGCGCATGTCAATTCAGTGGACGATAAGTAGAATATAATATGTAATGTAATGTAATGCAATGTAAAACTTTATTTGCACACGGTAAAATATCAGTATTACAATTATTATTATTATTTTAAGTCTTTTATTGATATATTTTTCATATACATGTAGGTATACATACATTTTAAAGGCTTTTTAAACGAATTTATTGTAAACTTATAAATTGTGTTTTATAATTAAAGTTCTCTATTTAAATTTATAATTATTAATAATTGTAAAATAAGATTTTTTAGTTAGCTTGGTTATTAATAAAAGATTCCGTATTATTTTAAAAAAAGAGAAAGATAACTCTAAGAATTAATATTCTATACACTATTACATATTCGCCGTGTAGGAGTCCGATACAGAAAACCATTTATTGACACCTTTTTATTTTAAAGTGGCCAAAGACTCAGCTGTCCGTAGTTCCTCTGGAAGATCATTCCAAAAGAAAGCACCACTATAGCTATAGCTACACCTTAGGTAGTCAGTTCTTGGTCTTGGTATCACTATTTTTTGATTGGCATTACGAAGCTTAATTTTGGGAGTAAACATACATACATACATACATACATACATACGATACATACTCGAATTTACAGAGTAGCCTGTTAGCTAATATCTTCGAGAAAAGAAAGAGAAAAGAAGGAGAAAAAAAACATTTAAGCACCAAACAATAATGAATTAATTAATCAAACAGACATATATTAAAACATATTGTAAAATTCATTAATAATTCATGAGAGTGATGACCAATCCAACAACAGTATTCAAGTCACATGTATACCTTTGTAAATCCCAATACATATATAAACTGTCTGAAAGCACGGGGAGGGTTTAAATAGGTAGCAGGGAAATGTTGGGGTTGATGAATGAATACAGAATATTAATTAGCTTCATTAGTATTCTGTATCTAGATACAGAATACTAATGCAGCTAATTAGTATTCTGTAACTGATACAGAATACTAATTGCTGCGGAACGAGCGTAGCGAGTGAGCAGCAACATAATCAGGATTTAAGAGAAATATATAAGAAAAAAATATAAGCTACGAAAAATCTCGATTTGATCGCTTTTTACCAGAATTCACTGCGCCACGCACACATTTTGGGCCAGAATTCACTGCGCCACGCACACATTTTGGGCCAGAATTCACTGCGCCACGCACACATTTTGGGCCAGAATTCACTGCGCCACGCACACATTTTGGGCCAGAATTCACTGCGCCACGCACACATTTTGGGCCAGAATTCACTGCGCCACGAACAATAGCCTCGCTTGCTGCTTCAAGCTGTTGGCTGCGAGATTTGTAATATTTTGGTCCAACATGTGCCAGTCGTAATCGGAACTGAAGCGTCGAAGACTACCGCGAGTTGAGCGAGGACTGTGAGGCATGGTGATAGGACCGTTGGATAGCAAAGATTTTCGAAGATTGTACGGAATAAAAGACAAATTTATTTTGAAATCACTCCGACAGCGGTCGATGAGACTGAGCTGAGCGCGTGGGGACGCGAAACCTGAGCTGAGCGCGTGAAGACGCGAATACGATACGGCTAGCTAGTAACGCAACATATTCATTATCAATAATTAAGTTTTAACCTAAATTTTCACACCTTCCTCGTGGTGAACGCGTCCTTTGCTCAATAATATTCTACAGACATTGCAAGAACTTGATGCGTGAATTACAAAACAAAATTAGTCTTATCAGCTGGAGTTTTCGTCTATTCATCCCGTAATACCAGCGAGGCGATAAAACAGCATTATTACAACAAATTTACCGCAGCAATTACTATCTTTTGGATACACTAGTTATGTATATGTAACTCAGCCACAAGCGTCTTTGGAAAGCAACGAACAAGAGCTCCCTTCCTTTTATTTACTTTTCACTAAAGAGAACATCATAAAACAGTTTATTAAAACTGTACGTCTAAATCTACTCAACTATTTAACATTCTTCGGTGACTAATTCTACTTTGAACGTTTTCCACCCTGCAGTTTCTCGCCTCCAAGGCTACAGTTTCATTTTCGGGTTTTTTGTTAGCCCTTGCCTACTGCCACTGTTCAAATATTTTAACGGCTTACTCCTTGTTGTTTTTAGTGTTTTGGGGAGTCACATCCTTGAGCAGAGAACTTTCTTCCGATAAACTTTCCGGAGGACGAAAGCGCGTGGACGCAATTTCGCTCTTCTAAAATGAAATAAATGGTATGCTAATCCCTTTGCGTTCATCGGATTAACTTCATTCATATAACAGCCAATCAAATTGAATGTAAACAACATTCTTCACACTTTGTATGACATTCATTTCACAAGTCAGATACAATATTCGCGTCCGATCTGTATGGGATTTACAATGGCTCGCCTTCGGCTCGCCATTGTAAATACCCATACAGATCTCCCGCTCATATTGTATCTATCACTTAAATATCGCAAACTCATATTCAAATCTTGGTATAAATATCAGTGACTAATTAAAGTGAAGTTGCCTTAGTTCTTGTTTAAATCATTCGGAGAAACTAGAGACCTAATATTATCCGAAAAGGAGTTCCATAGTTTTGGTGTTAAATATCCTTTAAGCGAATGAAGACCATAAGTAGTAGTTAGAGTCTTAGGTAGACTTAAAATGTTGGTGCCTCTTAAAGAGTAGTTGACAACGTAGAATAAACATATCTGTTAAGTACAGTGGGTAATTATCAAAATGAAGACATTTAAAGATTATGGTCAACATATTGTGAATTCTCTTATTATACAGTGAAATAGCCCCTGCTTTCTCCAACAACTGGGGGTATGTCGATTCCTTGTCTTGCAGGATGAATCTAAGGATGCGCTTATTTAATGCCTCTGATTTATCCGAATTTCGAGCGCTACAGAAATATCATACACTTGAACAGTTTTAAAAATGTGGAAGAATAAAATCCCTATATGGTTTCAGATTATCATTTTGCATAGATAATCTGGGGCGTGCTTGTTTATGCATTTGTACATTGTGACTGCCTTTTGCTTCGCCCTTCTAACAGATAAGGTGTTCCAGTCAAGCGAGTCGAAAAGATAGCTAAAGCTTGTGTCATAGCTAGATCGGGTGATAACTCTAGCAGCGCGGTTTTGTAGTTTCTGAAGTTTCTCGCTTAGCTGTTGTTTGAGACAGGCCATCCCAGACAGCACTACAGTAATCAAAGTGTGGCTCAATAATGCCTTTGTATATTTTAATTGCAGTGTGCATGGAGATAAATGGCCTTTAATACTCGTTTGAGTGCACCAATACTGGAAATGACTTTTTTGAAATTACTTGTGTGTACTCCTTCCAGGAAAGGTTTCGTCTATGTAAAGTCCGAAAGACTAACTATACTCAGTTTGATTTTTTTTGACACCAGCTACATCTATATTTATTGGTGATAGTCATTAAGAGACTGTAATTCTGACGCGCGCTGATGATCATAAAATCAGTTTTAGCAATATCGAGACTGTTGTTTATTAATTCACTGTTCACTTGAGTTTCAAGATCAATCAGACTAGGTACAGCAAAAGTAACATTAGTGTCGTCAGCATACAATCTGTGGGGAGCCTAGCCAGGCTCGGGCTATTTGGTAAGTCATTTATATAAAACTGGTACTCCACAGTTTAAAGTGCTTGGCGCGGGCATTTAACGGGAGGTTATTTATATTGCATGCATTTTTGCGTACGATTACTTCGATAAGACTCAAACCATTTCATAATATATAAAACTTAAGCATGTCATAACCAGGCCACGACCAAAAACTGACAAAAAAGACCTGACTTACCGTAGGTGTTTTGCGTAGGTTGGCAGAAATCCATCGATTTAGCTGAATGGGCCTGAACGGGCTCCAGGCGGCAAAGACCTAACGGCTATATATTTACAAAAATGTTCGGCTAAATCATATCAAACACGAGGAAAAGTGTTTCATCAAGATTTCGAAACACCGAGAGGTGTGTTGAAAAAAAGAGGCGCAAACGAGTTTTTTTAACCGATGTGTTTGTATACCTGATGAAAACCTTTTTTTTGAGTGTTTAATGTTTTCTCTCAAGCTGATCCTTAAATACAAAGAAAAGAAAAGAATAAAATCGCCTATTAAGATCGGGTGCCCAAAACACCGTCACTCTTGTGAGGTTTTTTCTTCAAAGTTGATAAATTATTAACGATTTTGAGAAGCTTTGATACTAAATCCATTACTCTTTGAGTATCATCCATGGTGTTTGTAAGGTATCCTCGGAAATACCCCACGAATTTATGATGCTCGGAAGTCATACATAATATAACGTAACGTAACGTAATGTAACATAACATAAAACAACACGACACCATACCACACAACACAACATAACACAAGTTTAGAGACACTCTCCCTATTCACCGGGTGAGACGTGGCGGGAGGTCGAAAATACAAACACCCAACTATATCACCCAGAGATACCCTAATGTGTACTAGTAAATGTGAGAAACTTATTTTGTTGTGGAGTTTAATATTTTTTTAGAAAATAATTAAAAGCTCAAGACGGCCTGATTTGCCCAAAAATCACAAATTCGACCTCAAATATCGAGGGGTACAAATCGATCTCGCGCACACGCGCAAAGCAAAAAATTATAATTATTTTCAAAACACTTTATTAGGGAGATAATTCTGAGCTGTTTGAGCTATAATAAATAATTATAGCGCCTTTATTTTAATTTTGGCAGCTTTGCAAAAGTTGATAAAATTTCAGATTTTAAAAATACCGAATTATACACTGTTTTCGAATTATTAAAAACAAACTCGGTATAACTCGTAATTCCTTCAAACTTTCAAAATAGCAAGTACATGAGTTATATTTCAGCTGTGCATAAAAATTAGTTTGGTAAAATTTGATTCTGAGAAGACCGGCTACATGTTATTTGACCTAAATTGGGCTAAGCTTACATGCAGAAATGTAAACATTCGGTACCGACTTTTGTCTAACCAGCTATACAATCGTCCCGAAAATTATGCAATTACTCTAAAGGCTATCCAAATTCAAAATCCCCTTGAAATTAACACTTCTTATATAGCTTACCTGGATTCTCGGAGGATTTACAGTCCTGTAATTCTTGTATTTGTTCTGTTCGAACCGGGATTGAAGAAACATTTCCAGACCACTGTTGAAGTGTATTCTATCCCTGGCTAAATTCTCGCCTTTGACGTCCTATTTTCTTTACGTGCATTGGTAGTGACTTTTATATGTATCTCCCTAAGCTTTGTATCTGATAATTTTCTCGGTATCTCTAACTTTTGAGGGTGAAACGGGCAAATTTGTGGCCAACTTAGACTGCTAGCTGTCCCTTTTCAGTTAATCGAGCGGGCGCGCTAATCACAAAAACAAGCTCGGCGAGACTGGAGCGAGCGAACGAGCCGAGCCCCTCGGTTCGCAATATACTTTTCGCTCGCTCGGCGCTCTAATCGCCGATCGCGTATTTGCTCGTCCGCTCGACTATCCAGAGAGGGACTGCTAGCAGTCTATGGCCAACTTGAAAGGTCCTGCAAGGCGCCGAAATGACAACTGAAATATGATCGCAACAGTGCCTTGTCTTCTCTTTGAAAACATAATAAATAGAGGATAAAACATAACCTCGTATTTTTTTCAAATATTATAACTTACTAAAAAGAAATATTTCTGATTTAAACATGCGTGTATTTGTTTCAGCATCGATGATTTTCCGCAGCCCAATCTCTAGGCCTTTCCAGATTGTGCTCCCAAAAAGCTCAAAAAGTGCTCCCAAAAATGCCCAAAAGATGCTTAAAAAGTGCTCCAAAATCAAAATAGTGCTCAAAAGTTGCTCCAAAAATTAAAAAAGTGCTACCGAATATTTTTAATTATTTGAAAGAAAAGATGCTTTCCAATTTAGATTTGCAACTAAAAGGCAAGTTTCCATTGAATACAAGTCAATAATTGCACAAATAACGAATAACATAATAAATAACACACTTTAGCGTAAAACAACTTACTATTATAAATGCCTTTGTTCTCTTTTGTGTTTTCTTACCTTCTACTCTTTACCTTCAACACTAATATTTCACGGGTTTATGGAAACCACTCTAAAACAATGATAATTTATATAATACCATACCTCCTTTTCTGGCTACCATTACTAGAATTCATTCTAGAAAATGAGAAAAGCCTAAGACAGATGATGTAAAGAATCAACTAATCCATCAATTAGCTAGTTAAATAGAATAAATTCATTTTGAAAACATAAAATAAAATAAATATTTTAAAACTAGTAGTAATCATAGATTATAGTGCGTCTCCTTATCCTGTGGCACCTCATCTTGACCTAGTACCTCAGTTTTATGAATTAATTCAGCCACTGTTTAAAAGGGCTATGTCGCGAGGTATGTCGCAGGCAAAAACGTTGGGCCGACATCAAACAAATTCACGCTATCGTCGTGGGATCGGGCAAAATCCTGCCGTGCAGTGTACTCCGAAAGGTCTCAGATTTTTCCGACATATAAATAGTATGTTGGTCTTGATTTCATTTCGGTTATTTCTCCGATTCTGAAATCATACTCCTCAGTACATGTACTAATAACGGAACCGTAAATGAGAAATTTCTGAGAAAGCCTGAAAAAGTGCTCCCGTGATAAACTTCTTGGACACCGCGTTAATGACGCATGAAATCGACGATTAAGTCACGCAACATTCAACGTGAATTTCGCAGGATTTTTCGGATAAAATTACAACTACCAGTTGCAAGTAAGACACAAGACTGTTGAATAAAATTTTTTTTATTAGCTAGACAAATTGTAGTCACAAAACTGCGAAATCTTTAGTCGCAAATGCGCCCGAAACAGGCGTAATTTCGAGCAATGTAAAGTTAATCTGCGTTCGCCTGGCGCGGCCGGTCAGTGAATTATTGCTACAAGACATACAGCGAATTGCACCGTACCGTAGAACATCGCGAAGAACGACGTCGGTATTTAGGTGAAAGCTTCCCAAATCAGGCAGAGAACCACAGCAAAATCAAGATAGAACATTCAAAACATACCAAAACGGTAGCGAGGAAAATCTGATAACTTCTTGCTTGATTCCAAAGAGACCCAGCAACTTACTTGGTCCGGAGAACCTTCGTCCAATTTTTCCGCCGCGTACTTTTAGTAGGCATTGAAATATTGAGCCGTACGATTCCAAAATCGGGAAAATATCCTAAACTAAATCAAGACAAATAGATTATTCACATGTGACATTTCGGAACCCCAGCTCCCCAGGATGATGCCTGATTTCCACCACGCGTTGGGAAAGCTGGATACTATTGTGACGTTTCAAGATGGCGCAGATTTGGTACCGACACTTTTCTCGATTCGTTCCGCCTAGACGACGCGCTAAGCATGCTGGATACTATTGTCACGTTTCAAGATGGCGCAGATTTGGTACCGACACTTTTCTCGATTCGTTCCGCCTAGCCGACAAGATTAGGAAGCGTCTCCTTCGTCGACGCAAAAATAAATATTGAATGTTTGTTTTTTACTTAATCAAAGCTAACGAAACTTGACAACAACTTAACTATATCAATCTCCACCTTAAACTTGATAACAGAACTTAACTATAACAATCTCCTGAAGAGAAAATGATTACAAAAGATGTAAAACAGGAAAACATGGTTTCCAATGTGCAAGCAATATAGTGCTGACAAAGTAGTAAAAACCGACGTTTTACTGTTGAGGTTCTTGTGCTCACGACTCGCTTTATATTTCCCATCATTGACTATAATCTTTCGCTTTCGGGAAATGGACGCTTTTGCCGGTTCTGATAATGAAGCGCCTCTACTTATGGCAGTTTCTATGGGATTTTCTTCGATTTCTTCGCCACTCGACGAAGCGTCCGCCATTTTGATCTGGGCAGACAGATATTCTATTTCTATAAGGGTTCCACAGCCCACAGGTTACCCAATATTTATAGTTACCGTACCACAGGAATGGATACCCAATCAAATATCGAAATCACCAGTTTTAGCCTAGTTGAGATATCATTTGTAGTCAAGGGAACTTGAAATTGCTATATAAAACAAAAAAAATCCAGTAATTTGCTTCAAATAAGCTAGAAATCGGCTTGTTTACCAAAAAAGTTCTCAGAAGATGCTCTTTGGCCAAAAAAGTGCTCTCTGATCAAAATAGTATTCTATTCTCACCGGTCTCACCTGTCCTATTTGAGTTATGGGCAATCTGCCTACGCCGAGAATCAATGCAAACAGCCACATGAACAAACCAAAAGGCACGCACACCAAGAAAAAATACCCAACACTCAAACATAAAAGGAGGAAAACCCCAACACCAAAGCCAAAAACCGGCCCAAAAAATATGTGTATTCTGAGGCGCCATCCCTCGAGCCGCGGATAAAGGCGCACCGTCGGAGTGAACCCAGCGGGTAGAAGTCCGTGGTAGAGGATAATTAAGCGAAAGTTTAGCACGCTAGTAGGGGGCTGAAAAAGAGAAAGAGAGAAAAGGGCAAACATGAGAGAAGGTGCGATAAGAAAAAAAAGGCGGCTAAAGGGATGGCAGTTTTAAGCCTCAGTAATCCGAGAGGGAATTAGACTCCCCTTTAAAACTGCCAACCCAGAGCGGGAAAGAAAGGGGAACAAAAACTGGGTTGGGAGAAAGAGAAAAAAGAAAGCGCGCGCGCAAAGCTAAAACAGCAAAAAATAAACGAAGAAAGAAAATACAAAGGAAAAAAGCTTTTATAATTCTGAACATGGGCTACAAAATATTTAAGGTATATGTAACATCAAAAGGCAACTTGTAACACAGCAAAAAAGCGAAGCAGAAAAACTATTGGGAGCTAGCATTGTCCCTGGTGCGAGGGGAACGCTGGTAGGGGAGGAACCTTCCCCTGGAGGGCCTCTGTCGCCTCTTAAAACAGAACGGGGAGGTGTGGCCGGGGGCTCCACAAAAATTCCAAACGAGACGAGAGCTCTTGTCATTGGAACGTGACGCTGGGGAAGTGGCGGTTGATGGGCCAGCAGCGCGAAGAGACTTATCCACCTTAGCGATTGAATCTGAGACTTTAGAGTAATCTTTGTCTGAAAATAGCGCCATGAAGTAAGCCTCAAATTGCTCCCGGGACTTGTCGAGACGGTCTCTCAACGCCCTGGTGGCGGCGGAGAGGAAGTTTGCTTTTTCATGCTTTGCATTCTGGGCTGCCGCTACCAAATCTTCCGCCAAGGCCAAAGCGTGGTATTTATCGAAGTCATGTTTACGGCGCAGGCCGTAAGCAGCGAGGTTAGACAAACCACTTTCTACTTCAGATTGTTGACGACGCTCAAGGGCTTGGATACGTCTCAGTAGATTGGCAACCTGATAAAACGAGGGGAAGATAACAAAAACGCGCAAAGAAACGCGAAAAACAAGCTCCCATGTGAAAAGTAAACATAATCAAAACAAATACAAAACCGGCAGATGAACAAAAGCCGGAAAATAAAAAGCGCAAAACAAAATAAAAGGGGCGACGCCACAAAACAAACATCATGAGGCAAAATAAGGCCAATTAGCTCATGGGAGAGCAATACCTTTTGGGTTCTGCTCAGATACACAAAAAAGGCGTACGCCACAAAAACAAACACCATGAGACAAAATATAGCCAATTAGCTCATGGGGGAGCATGAAACCTTTTGGGTTTTGCTCAAACAAACAAAAGGGTGTACGCCAAAAAACAAACACCATGAGACAAAATATAGCCAATTAGCTCATGGGAGAGCAATAAGCCTTTTGGGTTTGCTCAAATACACAAAAAAGGCGTATGCCACAAAACAAACACCATGAGACAAATAAAGCCAATTAGCTCATGGGAGAGCATGAAACCTTTTGGGTTTTGCTCGAACAAACAAAAGGGCGTACGCCAAAAACAAACACCATGAGACAAAATACAGCCAATTAGCTCATGGGGGAGCATAAAACCTTTTGGGTTTTGCTCAAACAAACAAAAGGGCGTACGCCAAAAAACAAACACCATGAGACGAAATGTAGCCAATTAGCCCATGGGAGAGCAATAAGCCTTTTGGGTTTGCTCAAATACACAAAAAAGGCGTACGCCACAAAAACAAACACCATGAGACAAATAAAGCCAATTAGCTCATGGGAGAGCATGAAACCTTTTGGGTTTTGCTCGAACAAAGAAAAGGGCGTACGCCAAAAACAAACACCATGAGACAAAATAAGGCCAATTAGCTCATGGGAGAGCATGAAAACCTTTTGGGTTTTGCTAAAACAAACAAAAATGTACGCAAACAAAACACCATGAGACGAAATATAGCCAATTAGCTCATGGGAGAGCATAAAACCTTAGGGTTTGCTAAAACGAACAAAAGGGGCGTACGCAACAAAGAACAAACCATAAGATAAAATAAAAAGAGATACGCTCATGGCGAGAGCAAAAATGTTATGGATTTTGCTAACACGAAATAAATGAGCGGGCTGAAGCAGACACACACAAACCTAGAGATAAAATAAAGCCCGTAAAAAACTGATAAAGGGAGCGAAAAATGTGAGGGATTCGCTGCCAACAAACTAACAAACAACATGAAAACTTAAAACGCCACGAGGCAAAAAAGAAAAATAATATACGAAACGCGCAAATGGCAAGCAAAAGCAGAAAAACACTAATGTGGCTAGCTTAAAATGTACCGGAGAGAAAGTACAAAAAGGGCGCAACGTAGAAACTAGCGAAGGGAAACGAACGAGAAGCGAAGCGATAACGAGACAAAACGTGAAACTAGGGTACCAAGAAGGGATGAAGCAACGAGGAAAGCAATAAAAGTACCTCGAGATCCGCATTAACTGCATTCTCCGCCACAGGGGAAGGAGCCACTGGAGGTTCAGCAACTGGATTCTGTGGAATTATCGCGTCAGCGACAGGGTTTTCCGGAGCATGTGGAACCTGTTCAGGAACTTGAGCCATGAGTCGGAGCAGAAAAACGGCGAAGAGAACTCTAGACAATTTTTGTCAAACTGGCAACATGCTAATTTACTCACTCTCTTTTATAGGCGCTTGGGTGAGACCGCTGAGAATAGTGCTCCCAAAGCCAAATTGCGCTAAAAAAGTGCCGAGCACAATCTGGAAAGGCCTACCAATCTCGAAAATGAAAAGCCGGGAAAACAAGTTTTGATAGAGTGCTTATTTTGGTTCTGTGCAGAAGAATTGGTTTGTCATAATTTGATTCCGAAAACTAAGTTCGCTTACTGAATGTCACAATTATTGGGAATGACTGTTTTGCAATTGTAATAATAATTTCTATAGTGAAGCTACGCACGCAAAAATAATTGTGTTGCGCACTCCTTCGTTTGTTGTCGCAGGTGCTGCGAATTATAGTGTAGATTTACGCACATACCTCTCAGCCTGTTGTTTTAAAAACAAAGCCCAAATTGAATTGAGATTGCACTGATAAAGTGTCAAAATTGCGATCAAAGTTGGGCACTTATAGTCATCATTGAAGGAAATAACTAGAATCAACTCGTAACTTTACTATAACTTTCAAACTATTGGTGCGCGTTTTGTAAAATTACATCCTACCCTAACATAATAATGGCCAATACCACGGCGAGATTCCTTCAAACTAATAGAAGTTTTAGACAATAAAGTTTGTAATCATGTACAACAACAAGACAGATCTGTGTGTATACTGCAATTTGAAAATCGGTCTGTTTTAAAGTACCTATAAATTGATTGACAGGGCAGCGCAGCCGCTAAAAGTCCCCTCAGTTGTTGTTTACGCTTGCTAGAAGTTTAATAGGGTTATATTTTTTATCGAGACAGTGAAATGGAGAAAAGTTGTTCTTTCAAGCGGTTATATGGCGCGCGGCCAGTGCGGTAAAGATCCACGCAGCAAGAAAGACGGTGTGATTGTTCCACTTGTGTTTTGCGAGAAGGACATTTCTAATCACAAGAGCTCCCTAAATTTGATGTCCGCCGCCTCCCTCGACACTGAGGTCGAGCTTATCTTGGCAAGATCGTCGATCTCTACCTTGCCCTCAAACATCAATGACCTTGATGTTTGCTCGGCGCATCGCTCTTCCTTGGGCATTGGTTGGCGAAAAGGTTCATCACGCTGCCGAGTACCAGTTCAGCTGTCGAACCATCTGTAAAAGTCCCGCGCTGCAAATCGCGGCATCAGCAAACAGATTTCGCAGCATATTCTCAATCTAACAGGAATATTTTTACCTGTGGGATCAGGTAAGCTATGCTACACAAATTTATTTTGAAATTAGGGACGGACCATTATTTTTCTGGAGGGGGGGGATAAGAAATATTGAAAAAAAATGTTTGCAGGGCCTGAAAAGACAAAATAAATTGTTTGCAAACACGATATGTGTAAAAAAATGTTTGCAGAGAAGTGAGATAAATTATTAAAAAATATTAGTTCCAAAACTGAATATTGCTCAGTGATGATTCTTTCCATTTGGCTACACAAGACAACTCCTTCACCTTGCCTTCGCAAAAAGCAGCCAAAAAACTTTTCGTTGTGCCAGGGCTTAAGGTCCGGGTTTTCATTCAAGGAATGCCGCTTGCCTTGCCATTTAACGTTGACATTCTGTCCGAGAAATGGGCGAGTTTCAGAAGTCTGTCATCTTCCTGACGATATCACCATCAAAGCTAATGGGTCAATAACTGTTTACAAGCTAGTTATTTGGAGTAACCTATGGCGATGGGAATCATTTTAAATCAGCAATGTGCCTGCCTTCACCGCTGGTACCACAGCTAGGCCAGGTGGTACGAGTATGATGGCCTGTGGGAACAACGTCAAAAAAGGATCACCCCCCCCCCCCCCCCCCCCCCCCCCCCCCCCCTCCAGAAAAATAATGGTCCGTCCCTTGGAGGTTTCATTCTATTTATAGTGGTCGCTTTCTTAAACTGAGACATTTCTTTAATGTCAATAGGAATTTGCAGTGAATGTAGATCAACTCTGTATGAACGAACGAAAACCGCGCGCCAAGACCCGAAGACTTCTGACATCACCGAGGGTGTTCGTAATATTTCCCTGGTATGTATTGTATTGTACTTACCTGGATACGCGAGACAAGGCGCGCAGCAGGGATACCATGTTCCCGCTAACCGACGCCCGCCGGGGGATTTGTCTCTAGTTTCCGCTGACCGCGACGCCCTGGGTACCAAGTCTCTAACGCGATACGTGCAGTAAATTTGTATTACTTTTTATAAACATTTTGAACATACATTTATAGGCTGGGTTTTGAAACACTCTCAAACGTTTTTTCCCATGTCATGTTATTTTCGGGGGACTGGGGAGGAGCGACGCTGAGCCCCTCCTCAACTGGATCCACTAGCTCATATGATCTTGAAGTATACAAAACTAGTTAGCGCGTAAGTGGTTATAAGTAAATATCACTTAAAACAAAGTAGCCGTTTGCGGAGCCATAAAGTTGTAGACGTTTTGTTTTCTCAAGTTCTCCAAACTAGTGTCGGTTGTAATGAACCGTTTTGATTGCATTTGCTGGATAGTTTCTGTGTATGTTAAAATAGTCTGGCATTTAACCCTTATCAAAGCGGCGGTTGTGCAAAATAAAGATACTGGTGAATAAAAATTATGCGTCATAAAATTCCCCAACCACCTCCCCATTTACTCCTAGTGAGGAGTAAGTCTTGCGTTACAATATAATGCTTCTGCATATTGCGTGACAGGGCACTGTTGCGATCATATTTCAGTTGTCGTTTCGGCGCCTTGCAGGACCTTTCAAGTTGGCCACAAATTTGCCCGTTTCACCCTCAAAAGTTAGAGATACCGAGAAAATTATCAGATACAAAGCTTAGGGAGATACATATAAAAGTCACTACCAATGCACGTAAAGAAAATAGGACGTCAAAGGCGAGAATTTAGCCAGGGATGGAATACACTTCAACAAAGGTCTGGAAATGTTTCTTCAATCCCGGTTCGAACAGAACAAATACAAGAATTACAGGACTGTAAATCCTCCGAGAATCCAGGTAAGCTGCATAATAAGTGTTAATTTCAAGGGGATTTTGAATTTGGATAGCTTTTAGAGCAACTGCATCGTTTTCGGGACGATTGTATAGCTGGTTAGACAAAAGTCGGTACCGAATGTTTACATTTCTGCCTGTAAGCTTAGTCCAATTTAGGTCAAATAACATGCAGCCGGTCTCCTCAGAATCAAATTTTATAGACTACGAGCAGTCTCTCTTTTCCAGCTTAGTCCGTCGAGCGAGAAACGAAAAAACATTAGCGAACGGATAATGGCCGCGCAAAACTGGGGGCGAGGCAGGCCGTCTTGAGCTTTTCATTATTTTCTAAAAATATATTTAACTCCACAACAAAATAAGTTTCTCACATTTACTAGGACACATTAGGGTATCTCTGGGTGAAATATTTGGGTGCTTGATATTTCGACCTCCTTCCAGGTTTTTCGGATCTCACCCGGTCCGTAGAGAGAGTCGCTCTTAAGGTGACGTAACACAACATAACGTAACGTAACATAATACAAACAACGTAACGTAAAGTTACACAACACACATAATCATAGGTGGAGGGTCGTGTTAACTTCGAATCGGTCATGTTCAGTTGACATTCTACAACAATAGTTTGGTTTTATTGACTGAGTCGATAAGGTAAATTAGCCACCGTAAAAAGATTAGAGAAAGCTGACGTTTCGAGCGCTAGCCCTTCGTCGGAGCGAATCAAGGGATTGTGGGTAGTGTGTGGTTTAATATAGTAGGTGAAGCTACGCTATTGGTGGAAATTTGGTGACGTGAAAAACAAATGTAAATTAGTTGAATGAAAAGCGTTCATTGATTCCGTGGGGTTTGAGAGTGCCGATTTGAAAGATGATTTTTTGTTCTAAGTTTTTACGGCTTTCTGTGTTACTCTGGTGTAGGGAAAGGCCGCAGATTGTCATGTATTGTTTAGAATGGTTAGTAAGATTGAAATGACGCGCGACTGGTTTGGGTGTGTCTTTGTCATTTTTTCAACGTCTCGGAGATGTTCACGAAAACGGTCGCCCAATCTCCTCCCTGTTTCGCCAATGTATATCTTCTTGCAAAAAGTACATGTTATGCAGTAGATAACATTTACGAAGGTGCATGTGAAACGATCAGTGATTTTAATTGATCGTTTGGGTCCCGTTATTTTGTCCGCGTTATGAATGAAAGGACAAGTGTTGCATTGTGTGCGTGCGCATTTAAAAGTTCCCGGTTCATCGTCAGATTTCAGTGTGCTCGTCACTAGAAAGTTGCCTATGTTTTTGTCACGTTTGAATGAAATTAGTGGGGGTTGTGACGTGCCAGTTTTCCAAAAAACGTGGGTACCCTGACTCTGTTGTTAATACGGGCCAACAACGTAACGTGCACAACAAATCGACAGACAATCTGCACTACAAACGCCACAGAAGGAAGAGAACGAGAGAATTCCATTCACCCTCACTTTCCACCCACACAATCACACAGTCAAAAGCATTTTAAAAAAATTCAAAAATAGAGACCTTAAGATTGAGGGTTTCCCCTTAAACCGCAAACCACAAACGTCGACCAGCAGTTTACAGTTCGGAGTTCGCCGTATGAACATAATCTGGGCTTTAGATTGAGGGTTACTTTTTACCTATGCCTATTACCGGAGCCATCTAGGAAACAAAGTATACGTTTATGCATATACATTCATGCATTCACATATCATCAGAAATTGGCTTTTGTTTTACTTTATTTATCGTAGTTTAACCACAAAAAAAATCCGACTGGAAAAACAGTGCCAACAACAAATAGCCGGCTGCCATGTTTGTTTTCATTCATTCGTTCACTTCTATTTTAGCTGTGAAATCGTCTTCAAAAATACGTTTCTATGAAAAAGGATTCGATAATAAATAAGCGAAAGAGTTCTAAAAAGTAGCATTTCCTCTCAAACGTGGGATTGTCATGTTTTAGGGTGCAAAAAACCTTGCGGTAAACCACTTACCTCTAGAGCGTGGTCTTGCCGTACAAACATGAACCTCAAACCGCAAACCTGACGGCAAGACACTGGTCACGTGACTTCTTGACGTTCACGGTTCGCGGGAAATGCCGAAAAACCTCGATCTTAAGGTCTCTAACTCCAAAACGACCCCCGAAACTGGCAGAATTTTTTCACAACCCCCACTAATTTCATTCACTCCAAAACGACCCCCGAAACTGGCAGAATTTTTTCACAACCCCCACTAATTTCATTCAAACGTGACAAAAACATAGGCAACTTTCAAGTGACGAGCACACTGAAATCTGACGATGAACCGGGAACTTTTAAACTATCAGTTGCATTTTTAAAGAGTTGCCTGACCACTTTAACACAATGTCAAGAAATGAAGTACGCGCCTAACGCGACGTGGGAATCGGAGCAACAGCCACCACAGTTTACCTTGACCCAAAAGCCTTCGGTTTGCCAGAAAAACGCAGCATAAAAACCGCTCCCAAATTATACAGGTGAGAGAGGTTTATTAATTCATCTTTACAAAACCAGAATTGCGCTTAATATATAGGCTTAAATCTGTTGAATACGAATAGCCTTGAGGTGGTGTAAACTGTATTAATGTTTTTATTGACTTATTTATTGTGTACCTCGTGTTAGGAGTAATATAAGGGGTTTGCCTCTGTCAAACCTTCAATTTTCACTTTTGGTGAGGTACCTTTTCTCAAAATCAGACAGATATAGGTTCCTAAATATATTAAAATTATTCTTCTAACATAACAAAAGTTACAATTAAAACTATAGAAAAGTTACGTAATAGAGTAAAGCTGACAAGTTACATAATAAACTAAAAAATAAAAAATAAAGCTAAAAAATAAAAAAAACATGACGATGTAATGGTGTTGTGCAATTGTAAAAGCATAACAGGCTCCCTAATTATTGCAAGGCCAATGTAGTAACAAGGTCCCCAAGCAGGGCCCCTAAACAATAGTAGCGGAGCCCGCGGGCCGAAGGCCCGGCGGAGCACCATACTCATAGAACCTATGCCGTCATTTTTCATGGTCATGGCTAGTGGAATGTTTCGCCGGGCCCGCCGTATGTGTTGGGCTAGCTCGCTGGTAGTCAAAAGAGAGAATTACCTTGTTCTCTTGAAAGAAAACAATAGTGAAACCTGTTACCATAATCCAACGAAATTTTAAAAATTAAATATACTACATCGTGCATGGTCATGGAAAGTGTCACCTTCAAAGAAACAGTAAGTGGCCGGGATTTTATTTTATATAAGACATTTCATGATTTTTATATATTTTATATTTTTCTAGGTCTTAGTTTTCTAGGTCTTAGGTCTTAGTTTTCTAGACACCCGTGAAGAGATGGGTTCGTTTTACGGTTTTCAGCACCAAAGCGGAGATTTAAAGAATTTCCAAGTACAGTAGTCGCCAGAGGGACTTAAAGGTAAAACAAATTACATTTTTCGATGGGAATTTATCTTGATATCAATCTGTGATTGACTTTTTGTTTGTGTTCTCGTTAGTTTTGGAGAATTGTTTATGAATGTGTAGCTTAAATTCAGTTGTATTAATTTCTTGAATTTCATCAAAGACACGGCTAGCTCGGCCTCGATGCGCTATAAATGGTACGCGTTTTGCTTTTAAACAAACTCATGGAGATTTGAATACAATTTTTCGAAAGAAGATTGTGTTGTCCATTTTTATGTGTTTGTTCATTCATTACATAGATTGAAAAGCGATTTTATGTAAACAAAACAAGAATTAGATTTTATACTCGCGTCGCCTTATGCAAATATGCCTTTTGTGTATTTTTGCAATTTTGATTTCCAAATCAGTTTCGCGAGCATTTTTTGACAAGCAACAACTGTATTTTCGGAAAATAGTCGTAATAGTTATTCTAGATGGAGAAAAAGTTGTTTTTGTGAACTTTTGTACGGTCTAAATGTACTGTGCAGACGGTCGGGTAATACTGTTTTTGAGAATTGCTAAAATTGAAAAATAGCCCGGTCGTCAATATTAATCTTAATTCTTGTGCTTCCGACCTTTCACCTATTAGTTAAGTTTCATCTTAGTTCAGCTTGTTCAGAGGGTCTTCAGAGGGCACCGCTGTTAGGCTAAGCCTAACTATATATATTAGTAATAAATTCCCTGCGCAGGGCACCTGAACGACAAGCCAACATGAAAATAACGGATTCCCCGAATAGAGCTCCTGAATGCCAAGACAATTGCAAACAGCAAGTAACGTAATCGAGTAAAATCAGCTAAAAATTACAACGATAAAAAGATAAAAAGAGACCGAATGATGAAATGAGGCAGCATAAAAGGTCTTAGTTATATCTAATTCTATTCTTTGAATTGAACTCCGATCTTTTGTTTAGGCCGTGTGGCATCAGGGTGCAAAGCTGTGCACTCCAAAACGCTTCCTTAGTTAACAAACGCTCATCAACACTATTTTCGTTATTTGAATTAAAGATTTGTTCCACAATAACGAATTCAAAGTCAGACATTTCATGTTCATCTTTGTTAAAATGAATGGCATGATCGAAGTACATTGTACATTCTTTAATGGGTTGTATAAGACTACTTCAATATTTCCTGTTTCAAAGGACATAAAGATTTTTTTCATGAAAACAAATACATTTCTGTTCCATCGCTCATTTTTGCCATGTTTGTCCCGGGGGGAGGGGCATTTGATCGCCTAATATGACCATTAAAAGACAGCTGATATAAGCATCTATAATGCAAAAATAACTTTCACTGGTTCAATTTTGTTTATTTTCACGGCTTATATGAAATTAATAGCGTGATGAATTGCATACATGTAACATGTTTAAAACCGTTATAAATCGGAAGCAAAACATTGTTGAAACCTGAAACTTTTTGTGAAAGATTATAACACTCAGGTATCCACATACCATGTTAGAAACAGCTTTGTTAAAGGACGGTTTTTGAATTTTTATGACATCATGTACCCCCAATATGGTGAACTGGAAATATACGTCACTGTAAAAAACGTAACGCAGCTGTCACGCTGTTTCTTTCGCATCACAACAAAATAACAAGCAAAATGTTTGCGAGTTGATTGCACTCTGAAGTGGCGGCTAAGTGTGAACAACCTTAATTAATCACAACTTATGTTCGAACTCTTGGAACATAATGAACCAGGTTTCTAAACACAATAGAACCTGCCCTATATGTGGGTCCAATAAAATCGAGACGAAACTCTTTTTTTAATGCCCCATTAGTACTCATCAATACTTTCTGTATGCTATTGTAATACTTAAAAAATACTTCTGGTCATGCAAATAGAGCTTGTTGTTGTTGTTGTTGTTGTCAGTGTTAATTAACAGAGTCGTCTAGTACGTGAAATCAATTTCCAAACTGCAGCAATATCATTACTTTAATTTATACTGTATGTTTGACGTACAAAAATGAAAAAAAACACACACACAACAACAACAATACAACTTAGCTTCAAACAACTTATTAACTCGGCAACAAACAATAAAATCAAGGTTATCCGACCTGTGTTTGAAGTCTATGCCAAACCACACAGAATTGTGGGGTAGCTGCCACCACTAATACACCGGAATTCCAGGTGGAAAAGGATGTAATGCCAGCGGAATACAAGGGGGGATATATACCAGATTCTGGTGTGGCATAAACCTGGATTCTAGGTACTGCTGTACTTTTGCAGCCATTTGAAAGCAATGCGGTGATTGCAACAAATTAAACCATTTTATGAAATAGTGAGGTAAAAGTGACTGCCCTAAACAATTCACCAGCCTCTGCAAAAACCCAATGCATCGTTCATTCAAACGGTCATAGGTCCAGTAGATTGGATGGGGGAAGGCCTCGCATTCATATAACCAGATAGTTTTAAGGTGGTATGATGTCAAGTGATCCTGCAGATTTAGTTCCTTTCTCATAGCCCTCATAATTTCCAAAACCTTCTTGCTGCAAGAGGTTGCTTCACTAAAACCCGCTTGTAGGGATACCTTTTTTTCAGCTACCGAGAAAGAGAATCTCCAGAAATATTCATGACCAGGAACATATCCTCCTTTTGGTTGCTTTGCAACAACGTGACATCCGTTTTGAAAAAGTTCTTGTACAAGATACTGATTGAGCCAACCTAATATAAGACAAAAGTGGTAACAAATGAAATATACTCCAGCAAACTCAGTTGTTTGCCTGGTCTGGTCATCTAGGGGAGGGAGGTGGGGGGGGGGGGGGGGGGGGTACTCCTATGTGTACAGCCTATAGAGTGTTTTCACTTGCGTCATATCAAAATTCAAAAGCATTAAACAATAGTTTTCGATTCCAAAATGTTTATGGAATTGTAGAGAGGTTAAAACTACACATCTGGACCACATTGTGAAGCGCCAGACCATTTAGTTCAAGAGTTATAGGCGAATGAGTATTAGACATTTTCAGTAAGAAATGTATGGAGCGGCCATCTTGGTGTTCCACTTAGGGACACCAACATGGTGGCCAAAAATTCAAAGTCTTCATAACACCAAAAATCTCATCACAGAATATTTTATTCACTATCAGTGCCATTAAATCGGCTTATAAGCATATATAGTTAAAAAATAACTTTCAACTGGTTCAATTTTGTTTGTTTTCACGGCTTCTCTCAAAAAGCGTGACGAATTGCGTGACACATTTCAAACCTTTATAAATCGAAAGCAAAACATCGTTTAAACCTGAAACTTTTTGTGAAAGATTATAACACTGGTATCCACATACCATGTTAGAAACAGCTTTGTAGGATGCATACTTTAGATTTTTTAATTTTTATGACGTCATGTGCAAACACTCTATAGATGGGTGTGCCAGGGTAATTAGTTTTTCGACCTAAATTCAATATTGGGTATGGGTTTGACACTGACATACACAGGGTGCATAAATTAGGTGCCCTTCAGTTACCAGGACATATTTTCCCCAACATTTCCTATAGTGCACTTGGTGTTGAAAGAGTTTTTTAACTCTTAACTATATATCCCAACACTTAAGAAACATGCATGTAATGCATAAATACACATTTTCTTGTTACAACAACAACAGGAAATTGACAAACAATACCATTTTGAGGCCTTATGCTCCATTCCCCAGCATGATCTTTTGGCCAAACAATGCTGATGGCTAAGGTTAAGTCTACAGAAATTGTTCCGCCTATTTGCAGGGTAACTGCAGGACCTTGTAACTTAGCAGTGACGAGACTAAAGATGAGAATAAGCAAGGACCAATTTAATCCATATTACCTGCATTTATAAGAGACTAAAAGTTTGACATTGTCTGTACAAGATTATCCTATTGCAGGAGAGAGATCTTTGAAAAACAAAACATCTACAAAAATTGTCCTTGAAATATTACTGTTACAATAATATTATAGTTGCAAACATGGGCACCTATATATAGTTAGTTTAATGTTTTAATTTTATTTCTCTTTTGTGGTGACTAATATCTATTTGGTGTGCATATACTTTGGTTGTATTACATACTGTGCACCACTGACTGGGATCAGAAGTGAAACCATACCCCTGCAATCTATGAAGATCTGTTTGCTCGGGTTTTTATGGCTCTTGTCCAGACTAATTAATACATTTCAATTTAATTAAGTGTTTACCTTGCATACCCCAGTGCTGTAATGGCCTCCATGACATGAAATAAAAACACTTTTTTAATCTGTATGGCATTTAACCTTCCGTTATCGTCAGCACAACCGTCTTGTTGCCACATTATTCTCTCCGGCCTCCCTAAAAGGGCAACTTCAGTGTATCCAGCTATAGGGGCAGAAAAAAGTTTCACTTGAAGATATCATGTATTATAATATACCCGCAACATTTTTTCGTAAGTGTAGCTACGCAGGTTACAGGAAAATCAAGTGAATGTAATTCATGGAGAAAACAAAATAAATGTCGTTTCATATCAGAGGGGCTAATTACCTCTGGTAAGTTGCAGAATGTATTAAACTCATTCCCATCTTTTTGTTTATGCTGTTTTTCTTTATACATTTTTGTTAAATCGGCTCAGTTTTAGTTTTTATCTTGGTTATTTGTTAGATTTGTTTTGTACTTAGTTTTGTGATTAATTTTGTATCGATCTTCTCACTTAAGTCCTGTTATGCAGCATTATGTAGTACTTAACATTATAGAAGAAATAACTTGCATAAAAAATTTCGAATAGAGCATAGAAGAATTGCATACGTCAAAAAAAACTCGCATTCTTATTGGCTAATGAAGCAAGGGTATTTATAATGGTAATAGGACTGTCAGTGGAGTCCAATTCGGTCTGTAATCATAGTGATTAACAAAATCGGACGACCGCTAAGCAGTAGTCGGATTTGTTTAATCACGATTACACACAGAATTGGACGACACGAAGTCCTGTTACCAATTAATCATAACAATAACAAAATTTGAGGATAAAACGTTAAATGGTTACACGTTTTGGTGATTAAAAACATGACAATTGAGTGTGTTTTTGACTGAGATGCACGCATGGAAAAAAGATAGCGTGCGCAAACGACACGTACTGTCCAATTACATCGTCCAATTACAAGCAAGACGCGTAAACTGTCCTATTATTATGCCCTAATCGGGCCTGCTGATAACCAATCAGATTCGAGAATTTTGTTATAGTTTTGATTAAGCGTGGAATTGCATACCTGAGAAGTGATATATCAATATTGCATGGCATCTTCGAAGGACTTTCTTTACATAGTAAGCTTATGTATACTTTCTTTTAAAGTAGTAGGCTTTGATTTGAAGCGAAAAATACAGACGTGCTATTCACAAATGATAAATTTATCTAGAGTGAATTCCTGTTCTTTCCAATTTTAACCAAGATTTACTACTATCAAGTATGGGAAACATAGTTTAAGGTACTTAGGACCTTTTATTTGGTCTAAATTGCATACGTCCGTTAAAACGGTTGATTCAGTGAAAGCTTTTAAAAGAGAAATAAGAAAGATTGATTGACTGACAAATATTGCATCCAATCAATGCAAGGATTGTTATTATTTAAGTAACAATTAGATGCTAAGTGATAGGTATTAGTTAATAATTTAATTTAATTCTCTTATAGAGCAGTTTTCAATTGAGTGTCGTAAAACCAAAACCAAAGTAATTACTCTGACCAATCACAGCAGTCGTAAACAATCCAATGAACCAATCAGAGCTCGAAGCAATTACATGTCGGCGGCGCCAAGCGCGGGAAAACGCGTGCGAGCAAGTCACGATTGGTTTTGGTTTTACTTCTGATTGGTTGAGAAAGTGGCGCGAGATTTTTTAGCCAATCACAAAGCGTAGCAATGCAAAACCAAAGCAATTGTGTAATTACTTTCGACACTCAATTGAAAACTGCTCTAATAATTTTAATTTTTATTAGTTAGTACTTTTAGTTAGGTGTCTCCAATTAGTTTCTTGTAAACTAGAACGAATGACACGTTAATAAAGTTATTGTTATTATTATTATTATTATTATTATTATTATTGTAGAGAGTGAAGAAGCCATGCAGACTACAGTACTAACAACTGCTACAAGGTGAAGAAGAGAGCGAGCTACTGGCAAAAACCGATATTTCATGCTTAGAAAAAACATGTCTAAATCAAGCAAAGAAGTTTGTGAAAACAAGCATACTGTACTGAGCTAATTAAAAGTAATTTAATATATTATACACCGAAACGGCCGTCTGGTTGCTAAAATAAACAAGATGCTGTCCGAAGTAGAGCTTTCAGCGAACTTTCTTATTTAAAAACCAAAACTTGTATTCCAACTCCTGTCTTGTACAGTATCAAAAAAAAAATCCGGTGTAATAATAGTATAAGAGGTACAAAAGACAATAATGATAGTTAGTAGTCTGGTATTCTTAGAAATGAGTCGCGAAAATAAGGTGAGAATAAATTAAAATAGTCCTGTTCGAGCGGAGATGCGCGTCCGTCCTTTCGTCGTCAACTTATGAATTAAAGTGATCGACTGCGATAAGATAAACATAATTTTTTTACAGAATGTTTAATAACTTATACATCAGTACTTACAAATTTGCCTTCTTTGTTGTCCAAAGGTTTTTCCCTATTTAGCGTGGTGTTTTATACTTGTCGCTGTGGCATGTGATGAAAATCTTATTTGCCGACCACCGGCGATAACAAACTTTTGAAGTCTAATTTCCACCACAAACGTTCGCAGTTCGGCTCCACAGTCCACATTATGTACTTTAGTGTACAAACAGCATCGATTTCAGTCATAAAATGTCATTTACAGATAAACAAAACTAAAATTTGTCGCTACCACAAGTTTTTCTCCTGCCGCGCGTGATTCACCGTGATTTTGAAACAGGCTTGATTTCTATTCTATTCTTTGAAATGGCTTTCCCGCTGGAAACGTTGTTTTTCTTTGACATACGCGATTCAAGAAAAATTCATTGTCAGACTCGCAAATTCCACGTTAAATTTCACTTGAAAAACCGATATCGCCCGATATCGGTTTTTCAAGTGAAATTTAACGTGGAATTCACTCATCAGGCAATGGATTTTTCTATATTATACAATTTAGTTGCATATTATACGGATACACGATGTAGGTTTATATCGGTATTAGATGTACCTTGTGGTGTCGGCAGTAACGTTGAGGGGCCCATCGTCAAGACCAACATGAAGTCAACATCATTGGGATCTTTCACTCCTTCGTAATAGCTTCCAGTGGGAACCATGAAAAGGCCGGCGAAGCGAAAATCAATGCTCCTCACGGAATTAACAATCGCATTCACAATCGGTTGCCACATTGCTTCTGTAGCTTCGGTTACCATATTCTGTTTTCCCTTATTTTATACTGAACATCACTGACAGTAAAACGATTCAGAAGGCTGTTTGAATCTTATTAGCTAATCTTTTCCTTCTCCGTTCTTTCAATCAAACCCTGAAAGTGCTTACAGAATCATATTTTTTTTCAAATTAGCCACCAAGTCGATTGGAAAAATTTCTACTTTTCTGATTGGTTCTGGCAGAGTCTTGGCTTGCACGTGACGTCAGTGTATTTTCCATATTTGGGTATCCGCCATGTTGGGGTTCCACCGCGGATAAAATTTACATGTGTTTATTATGCATTTTGCCATCGCTGTGTACTGTACGATGAATTCTTTGGAAAATGAACGCGTCCCCTCGCTTGACGAGCTTTGTAGTAAGATCCCAATATTGTCGGAGTATTGTGCTATACTTGACGACAGCGTAAAACGAAGATACGTAGAAAAAATCGCCGAAATTGGAGTCGATCCGGTCACCATTCCCGATCAACAGTTTGACACGGAGTGCCTTCCTCCTATCGAAGCGATGGATTTGCTTAGCTACTTGGTTTTGGAAACAAGTTTCTACACGAAAGAGCAGTTCAAAGCATACAAGAGTTTGGAGGCCTACAACTTTGTGGTTTCAGGATTTTTATCAGGCATTCAAGGCTGTGTTGTCGCTGGAAGGTCCTGGAAAGCACGTTGTTACAGGAAAAGTGAGACATTCACAAAGAATGAATGACCCTTTGATCTCTGTGTGGGTTGTCGCCGAAAAAGACGGAACAGTCAAATTAGCCCACTGCTTAGGGTGCAAAGCAGGGCTCTCGGAAACGTGCTCGCATGTTGTAAGTGTGTTGTTTTATATCGAAGCGTGGACGAGGATTCGCGGTAAGTTGGCCTGTACCCAAGTTAAATGTACGTGGTTGTTGCCATCATTTGTAAAAGATGTCCCATATACAAAAATGCGCGACATAAATTTGACCTCCGCCAGAAAACTTAAAGCGGATTTGGATGAAAAAATCGATAGCTTAGGAGAGGCTCAGGCAACATCCTTCACCGGCAGCAGAAGAGAACTAACGGGCAATTAGATAACGGCTTAAGGACGTTCGCGCGAAAATCTTCTAACATTGCTTTTTTATAAAACTTTTGCTGCAGTTAGCCAATGAGTTACTCGTGTCAGAAATGTAAAAAAAATGGGGCGTCACCGACTTCGTTTCGGTAATAAGATATCCGAAAGGTGACCCTAATTTCGAAAAATCGGCCTTCCCTACTCGATATGGCCCCAATGTCTGTTAGTCCAAAAATAATGTTAATGAATCTCTAAAATGCAATTTTCTGTGCCAAATTTTGTATGAGTGGATCTATTAAGCAAATTCATTTAACTGGTAATGTTCTTTAGAGGAAATCTAATCTGTAAATGACAGCATTTGCCAATTCTGACAGCCGCAAGTTGCCAGGATTCGATGTCGCGCGGGTAGAAAAATGAAGAAAAAATTAAACTTCCTACATTGATTTTTTGTTCATTTTTTCACAATCTGTCGAGAACTAGCAAAGAAAATTATGTATCAAAAAAAAATTGGGGGTCACCGACCATCCAAGCGAGTTAAATCTAAGCAAAGTTAACGCAACGGCTACCAGCCCTTCATGTGCTTAGATTTCTTCTCTTGCGCGCGCGCTCGTGCATGACGTAGCATGGCGTTGCGACATGAATTGCGTGCGCAGTAAGGATGCGCATAAACAATTAGCGCGAACACCCTTAAGGTGGCCGAATACAGTTTTGAGGGACAATAAATTTCCTTACGCGCGCGTGTCATGCAAGCAATACCGCGCGAGCAAACAACAACGAAGCTCTGATTTCGTGCACGCAGTTAGTAATGCGCGAGCAGCCGCGCGCGCAGATAAGTGAATGGCCGTGGTGTACGCAGTACTGCGCATGCTCGGAGATCGTACTAAACGTTTTTTTGGTCGTGAATTTCTTGAAATCTAGCCGTGCGACCTATGCTCAATTTTTGATATTTTTAAATATACATCAACATCAATCTGCAGACAATTTTTTTCAAAATCTGTAAGATAGATTTTAAAATATTTTTCGAAATTCCTATTTTTGATATTTTCGTTGATATGCGAAAAACTCTTTTACAGATTTTTGTTTTAACTTGTAAGAACGTTTATTTTTATCCAAAGTTTAAATGGTAAGATTTTGAGGTAGGGTCGTACGGGTGATTTTTGAGTAAAACGTCCTCATAGAATTAGAACCCAGTCTTCTGACAACCACTCGGTCGCTTGTTTTAAGCGACTTCTAACCAGAGGATGGTGAAATTACAAACACCCACTGTCTTGTACGATGGTTTTGACTTTGTAATTGTTGCTTGTTCCCACAAATAGTCACCTGTGATCGATATTATCGGAAGCATCTGGTGACCCCTATAAACTGTAGTAAGCCACCTTAATATGTGACTATCATGGTCTATATACTGTGACATTTTAAGCCACTAACTATGGTCTGTATTTCAACTCAATATACATACTGTGAGCAATTAAGCCGTTAGTTAATGGCCTAAAATGTTACAGTACATATATTAACAACTTACGCCAGGTACAATACAGGTACAGTACTGACTATTAGCAATTAAGCCGTTAGTTACTGGCCTAAAATGTTACAGTATGAATGTGAAGGGGATCGGAATTAAGCCGTTAGTTACTGGCCCAAAATGTTACAGTATGAATATAAAGGGATCCAAATTAAGCCGTTAGTTAATGACCTAAAATGTTACAGTATGAATATTAAGGGGATCCGAATTAAGCCGTTAGTTACTGGCCTAAAATGTTACAGTATGAACATAAAAGGGATCCGAATTAAGCCGTTAGTTACTGGCCTAAAATGTTACTGGTTTGCCAAAAAATCCCAGGGTGATTTGCAGTAACTTTGACAAATTGCTGCGGTGCTTCCCATTATGCCAAAATTCCGGACCGAAATTTACCGTTCCATTTTCACAATTTCTTGTTTCCAATACCGCTCTTCTGTCTCCCTCACTGAATTCACCATCATGGCGTGTTCTATTTGTGACTATAAAACTACAGATTTGACAGTTCTGCTCGTGCATCCATGTTCCACGATTTCCGGTACTTGTCTGTATTATGAAATGTTCAAAGTTTTTGCTTTTTTAACCATTACTCATGTTGACATTTTCCTGCGTGTTTTCTTAATTTCTGTTTACAGAAGTTGAATATTTCGAATGTCCACAAGTGAGTCTCCACACAAAGCACTAAGCGGCACCCAAAATCAGAAAATCGTCACCGTGCGGAAATGGGATAATGTAACAAATAAGAGTGAAATTTAAAATAATCGTCTCACTTGATTAATCGCCATCCTTCGAATAGTCGCCCCCTTTCAGTGCCAAAAAAAGAAATAATCGCCTAGGCTATTATTTGAGGAAATTTGTAGTCTGCATGCAGACGCCTCTGATTTCCCTTGGATTAACCTCGTACCCATGGTCTCTCTTCTTCCCGCCCCCTGGAGCGAGAAGAGAGACCCTGGGTACGAAGTTGCCCTTGGATTTGCACGCAGGCTAAGGATGTGTACAATATTAGTTTCACAACATGATGTCTTACTATCCTCCCGACTATCCTACTGCCACCATCAACGCCTCGTGATGTACTGCGCCGATGAGCCTCCATCGGTTTTTAGTTTGTTTTGTTTGTGTTGTTTTTCTTGTTTCTCATGGAGTTTGACATTTCTGTTGTGATTTACTGTTCAAGCAGCAGAACATTGACATGATAATTGTGCAGGAATTTATTATGCGGATCGAGAACAATAGGCACAATTTTATTTCTTTATTTTTATTTTTATTTAGCTGAACAGCATTAAAAAATCATAGCGCGTTTCCACTTTGAAAGCACAACAGTTCAGTCATGTATAGTGGTAGTTGGATTTCAGTTAGTTTCGAGAATATGGATTCCTCCTTGATAAGTTATTGTAATTCGCAATGACATATTTTCTATTCGACTTTTTCCGTCGCTATAAAAACAAATTAAATAAATATGACCGATTCGCCCAAGTTTCCTTGACAATAGACAGTATTCATATTCACGGTATTGAACTGGAACTAGCGTGCAGTCGAGGCTCATGCGGGGGACTCTTTTCACATGCGGCAAATATTTTTAATTATATTACCCCGCATTAGCCTCGACTGTAAGCTAGTTCCAGTTCAATACCGAGAATAGAATATTGTCTATTGATAAACCCCATGTTGTGAAACTGTTTACGGCTGTTGCGACTGAAATCTCGGTTTTTTTTTTTGTCATATTTCTTCGATATGGCTTCTTTGGGTTCTAAATGTAATGCTTAAAAATGAATTGGAATGTCCATGTGCTATTTTCTTATACTTCTCTCTCCACCCACACCCACATGCAATTCTTATCGCATCTTTAAAACGGTTAACTTCTTTCTTAATTGGATTTTTCTTTTTATTCTATTTGTTATTTATTTTGTTACCTTCGACCCTCGACATGGAACCCTCGACCTTCGACCCTCGACGAAAAGAGAGACTCGCAACATGTCCGCGATTTCCAGCGGTCAAGGCGAGATAATCCCTTGTTTTCTTGCTTTACTCACTGTTACGTAAATGTTTTCAATGAACTTCCGGATTTTGTCACCTCGGCTTGTCAGACTTGTCCTAGTGAAAATTAAACTGTTGAGAAAATTCAGACCCTTTGCGGTACAACATCAAAGTGGACACACGTGGTTTTTGTTTTAAAACGCTCTGTCGATCCTCTGTTTGCAATTCGTAGTTTTGTTTCGGTTCTCAAGAATAATTCGGTGAGATAACGATGGAGGTTATCTCGGATACCACACTGATACGCGGTAGACGTCTATTTGTGAGTTTTGATAGTTTTTGGGAGAACTGGGAAGACATGGAGCTCGAGACGGCGCTTACTGAACATTTCACAAGTAGGTATCCTTGCTACATCAATTACTCATGAGTCAATTTCTTCGCACATATTATTTACCCCGACTTGATTCCCTTGCTTAGTTCAACCTTATATATTATTTTGTATTTCTTTAGGGTATGGGCAAGCTATCTCGTCAAAGATTTTCATGCCAAAGGTAAGAATTTAAAATGACTGAAAGATCTTAACAGTGAAATGTTATAATAAACCCCGAAAACTTAACTAAGAAAGCATTCTTTCTTACATATAATCCACAGTCTGGTTCTCAAAAATGGATGGCAATCATTAAAATGATGAATTTGAGAGGAGCAGAGCTTACCTATCTCAACAGGGACAAGCTGGTAAGATATCTGGCAGTTCTTCTCACCAAGCTCTTGTGTGAGAATCCTTCTGGAAGGATTCTTACACAGTCAACCAAATCAAACCTGATCATGATATTAACGTTTCCGTTTCTTTTATGTTGGCTTTCATTGCCCGTTTTACAGTAGCGCGCTCTCTACTGTAGGCTTATAGACAGACTATGTAATAACTCCATATTTACTGTTTTTAAAGGTGGCTTACTATAGTTTTCCTGAGGCACCTTTGCGCGCTAATAATTTTTAACTGATGCCATTTTTTTCCCGCGTGCAATACTGTTACGCGATCATTGTAAAAAAGCTAAAAAGACCTCAAAAAATTGGGCTTTCGAAATCGCTCGTGGGTACCGTTAATATTCGTTGCCATGAAAGAATAAAGTCTTAATGCAGTTTAGTCAGCTTTACCGGCATAAAATGTCGGCGCCTCACAAAGGTGTTGTGAAAATCACTATGTTCATTGCACTCGCTGTGCGCGCTCCAATTATAATACAAAGGGGACAGACTTCAAAGAAATGTGGCTTCTAAACATATCTGAATTTCGCAACTATTCATCAGTAGGATGCCTAAAATGTGGGCAATTCCACAATTCGTTTCCATCAAATCCTATAACAATTGTAGAACGTTTTAGGAGGAGCCACCCACAGTGTGAGCACAGTTACTGACAAGACATATTAGTAATGGCTCCGTCAATTCCAAGCCCGCTCATCCCCCCCCCCCCCCCCCCCCCGGGCATTTGTCGGGCATTTTATAACTTTTCCTTCTCAAGGGTGGGGCATTTGCTAAAATAGGTCATCGCGGGGGTGGGGCATTGTCAAAACAACGTTATCTTATGGATATTAAAATTCGTACATGCTTCGTTGTTTAGTTTAAATTTTTCTGATTATAAAATCTGAGTTGATAAATGTCGTTTCAGTCCTGCACTTTTCAAGTGAAAATATTAAAGTTTCACACAATTTTCAAAATTTTCAAAATAGGCCACCTATTACCTTTACCTTTCAAGTGCCACAGAAGATAATATCTATATCACGGCAAATTTTCAAGTTTTGTTGACGTCTTATTTGCCAACATTCGTGGCCTTGGTGTCTTTCCATCATGATATGTCACAACAGAAGAATCTGGCTTTTTAAAAATACAATAGCAACTTCATTTGAAAAAGCGTCTCAATCAACAGCGACCTTACCGTGTAAATGGATTAAACGTAAGCATAATTTTAATCAAAATTAATAACATTAACAACGAGAATCGACAGGAGATTATTGGAGTCAAAAGTTTTGCGGAAACATAACACAACTATTAAGAACAAATGAGGGAGCGGATATAAGCTTAAGTAATACTGAGGTAGAACGAAAGAATTCCCAGCATGAATAAAGATCCATTTATTTGTGAGCAATTATCAGTGCTTCCATCAATAATCATTGAAATAAAAACTTTGATCTTGTCCCATGGGTCGGGCATTTGCACTCTTTCAGATGCCCCACCGTGGGGATTTGTACATAAAAGCTGACCCCACCGTGGGGCATTTGAAACTTTTTTAAAAAAAAAAAAAGACAAATGCCCGGGGGGGGGGGGGGGGGGGGGGGGATGAGAGGGCTTGAAATTGACAGAGCCATAAGGAAAACAACGCAAAATAAATGTACGTTAAATAACGAACTAAGCACACGCGTAAATTAAATAAGCCAAGCACGCGCACAACTTGAGGAAAATTGCGCGCGCACCTGCATCAAACTGAATGGAAGCAATATAGAAATTAAATAGAGGCGCTAGGATGATATAAAGGATTTAGAATAACAAAGGATACGGCGGCGTCTTTCAATTCTGGATTGCTGGTATCATCTCCCGTAGTGTAGTGCCATACTTCTCAATGATAGCACCGTGGTGTTTGAAGAAATTTAGCAAACGATTTACGAAGGAGCGTAGATTTGAATCATTGGAGAAGGAGACGTGATGAAAGCCGGCGAAGTCTATGTATAAAATTCAACTTCATGCTTAGTCCTGCTCACGAAGGAGGTCGCAAAGAGACTTTTTTGCCCCCGATTTACTCAAAAACTCGAAAACTGACCGGATAACCCACAGTGAAAATTTCGGATTCAAATTTTTGTAGTAATTTATACTTGTAGACAAAATATTAACAAAATCTGTAAGAGAGATTTTTTGGTTATTTTCAAATGGGCCAAATTCCACATTTTGTTTATTAGCAAAAATTCTGCCTTGTGAATTTTCACCTTCTTTTGAGGTAGGGTTCTACGGCTATATTATGAGAAAAAAAACTTTAAAAGTTCTAATTTCCAGTCCTCCTCCCAGTACGGCGGTGAGTGAAGCATTTGAAGGGCTCCCGGCAAGGACGTCCTAGGCCTTTCAAAGCACAGTTTTGTCAAATTAATAATTTATTATTGTTAAGGTACTTAAAACAGATCCAAAATGGGGCAGAAAATCCATCATCCCTCCTTTGACGTTATCCCTGGCAGGAAGAAGACCACCAAGGCAACAAAGAGAAGGAGAGAGCAACTTGCTTTTGCTCTATGGACTCCAAAATGCCATTATTGAAAGGTAATAAGTATGTTTAAAGAATTGATTTTTGTTCCACTATATACTTGTAATAATGAGGGGACGAGGGAGAAGTACTAGAAAATTGCACTATAGTAATTACGGAAGTAAAAGTTGGGAGGCAAACTAAGCTTATTCATTAGGTATGGGCACGTAATACCTTATGTGTTGAACACTTTTAAAGTGCAACTAACCCCAATTTTTTTCTTTCGCTAAATAAAATCTCCTGTTTGTCCTGATCAGTTGCGCGAAAAAAATTATCGTAATTGATAAAATCCCAGCGTTTCTACAGCTGTTTGAAGTTAGGTGCTTCTGCCCCATTACCGAGCATTTGTGGGAGCTGGGTACGAACTTTGCTGTGACGTCATCGAAGGAGACCATTTGCCGCGTTCTCATAAGCATATCACCGCGAAGCGACAAAGTAGAAGGCATTTTAACGCGAATGGTACTCAAAAGCCAAAAAAGGGATTTTGTGCAGTCCGATGCCTTTTTTGTGTTTGCCCACAGTTCCTTTGCTCTTCGCATCATGAAAATCAATCTCCTTCGATGACGTCACAAGACGCCCAAACAAAACTCGGACCCATTCTTCACATTGCTCGGTAGTGGCCGAAAGAACCGCCAAAATTTGAAAACTTTAAAAAATTATAAAAAATCAAGGAAAAATGCTACGGTAAAAAAAATTTCGCACAGGTAATCAGGACAATTAGGAGATTTCGTTTGGCGAAAAACATTATTGGGGGTTAGTTGCACTTTAAGCTTGCAATCAGATAGATTGCAGTGTGATCACTCGAAGTTTGAACGGTTGGGGCTTTTTTCGGACTTTTATGCAGCAGCTAATCAGAAGCGTGATTAGGAACAATGGTTTGCTACATTTATTCGTCCGAAGGCAGAAAAACACATGATAATTAGGACTAAACACGTTAACATCCGAGCTTACAGTGAAAGTTTCTACTTGAATAAACATTGCTTTCCAGTGTCAAGGCTAATTACCAAAATTTATGATAATAGAAAGATTAACACTTTCTAATAGCAGCCTTGGTATAGAAGATACTCGAGTTTCGCTTCCTCTGGCATGGGAAGAAATCATTTCAATTTAATTGGCTGTGTTTTTGTTCAAGTTGTTTGATCGGGCACGATAATCGCCCGGCATGAAACGACTATTTCGACGTTTTTTTCTGACAGCAAAGCTATAAATAAAAGTAACTTATAAACGAGTCACACAGTCATGTTACAAGTTGCTTTCATTTTTTCCATTACAGCATTACTTGAATACATCTTTTTGCACTTCTGTTGAATATTTCACAAAATCGATGCCCTGTTAGCGATGATTCAATAAATTCTACAACGTCGTGGATCGCAACATTCGGCAGAGGTGGTAATACTTTTAGCGATTGAAGCTCGCTCTGGTACCAGTTGCAAATAAACTTTGTTTATTTATTGAATATTAAGCCGTACAGTCTCAATTATCTACTCAGAAATTAGAAAAATAGAGAAAAATATTTCATTGCTTGATCCCGAATCGTACATATTCAACTGCTTATTGCGCGGAAATGTATCTTGAAAAAGACTATGTCAACGATAATCGCCGTCGTTTTGGTAATTAATTTCTGATTTACTGGACTGAAAACTCGAAGGCCGACTACATTTGGAAGACGAAAGAAATATCGCGCGCCACGGACGTGACACCTGTTTTGATTGGCCATCGTTGAAAAAATGTAGGTGTAATGCATTATTTTCAGGACGTCGCTGATTGGACAGCATTTGAAGAAATGTCCAATGTCCAAAGTGTTCACTGTCTGAGTGACCGCACTGTAAGTTCCCCAACGTGGTTTACCTAATTCATTGCCATCTAAAACTGACATTATTCTAAGTGGGCGAGCCAGAGGAAGAGTGACTGCTATCCCACAATGCAAAGCGTCGTTCATTCTCAGCACGGGATCTCAAGATGGCGGGTTTTCTTCGTGAATTTGTAGATGTTCTCTACGGATAATTGTCGCTTTTTGCTGATGTAGAAGGTAAGAAATCTATATTTCCTGGCTGCTTATTGTTTATTTGAAGATATTGACGTGGTTAACGACCCTCTCCGTCAGTTTAACACACTTTTTTTGGTTGTTTTAAATGACCTTCGAGTCACAATGTTATCGATGACCCATTGCTTGTTCATGAATTTGCTTATATTGGAAGATAAAAAATTGCGTTTTTTCCGAATATTGGCTATTTTAGAATAGATAAAGGGCTGAAGGGTTGTTTTTTCCAAAAAGGACCCAAAAGGACCCAGGTTTTTTTCGATTTTTCTTAGCTTGAAGTTGACCAAAAACTTGACTTTTTGTATGATTTCTCACACTTGGTTGTGATTTTTGGTTTATGTTTGGCCTGTTAGAACGTAGGGAAAGGAGGTTTTCATTAAGGATATTTTTATATGTTCAATCTACATGTTTTTTAAAAACTTCTGGATTGCTTTATACACACCAGCTGCTTGTTTAGGATGGGTATTTTTAATATCTCATTGAGGTTTTTCAAAATTTGTTTCTCAGACTAATAATGGAGGAGGCATCTTCTTCCAAGCGATGTCACGTTGTTTATGCGGCTCAACCCCGCATAAACTAGCAGAAAAAAGATCAAGAGAGGACAGGAGCCGTGTCAGAAAACCATTAGATTTCTCTGTGATAAACTTAAATGCTTCTGTGGGCAGTTCAACTAGCCCAAGTTACAAGGTTATTTTTCTGATGTTTATACATCAATTGTGTGTTCCTTCTTGTTTTCAGACATGATTTGCTAGCTTTGATTTGCCCAATGGGGAACCATGACAGTAAATGTTATTTCACTTGGTGTTGTGATTACCATAAAAGCTAAGGTTCAACTTAGAATTTTCCTAGTTGGGAGAATTTGTTATAGAGCAAAACTATTAATTTGGTCTTTGATGAGCATTTTCTTCATTCTTGTGACCTTCATTTTTGCCTGTGAAGAAATTTGATGCCGGTCACTCTCAGGACGTTTGTTACAAAGGGGAATTAATTGTGAGAGAGGGATTATTACAAACCATAAACTTCAAGCAGAATTCAATCCTTTGATCATATCTCATCACCATGATATACAGTTTGTGTCTTGAGTATATAGAACAAAAATTGCCAAAACAGAAAAGTGGACTTAAATGGAGGGTTTCACAACAACAACAATCTTTATTGTGCTCTTAATACAAAAGTGTATAATCATTAAAAGAAAATAATCGTGAAAGGAAGAGAGCACAGCCACTCAGAGATAGCAAAAGCTAATCGCACTGAGTGGCTGAGCAGCACATGTGCAAGCTATGACATAACCCATTTAATTTCATTGTTTAGACCAATTGGAAGCGAGTAGATAACTCTGGCGGGAAATTTCCCCTTGAAAATGTCGCGGTAAGTCAGCTCATGGTTATACATACCCATGTGCGCCGTGAAAGCTACTAGAGCGTAGAATAAATTCTTCGGGTCGAGTTTTATTTAGTGTTGACCCTGTCGGAGTAATCCGTTAAAATTTTTGTGAATTTTGGTCATCCTTCGCTTTGTTTGATCTAGTATGTGATTATTGAAGTAAATGTGAGTGGGTTTTTAACCAATAAAATTGGTAAGAAAGTGAATAAAGCATTTTAATGTGTCCACATGCGCCAAACCGTGAAACCATCCCTTTAACTTCATCATCATCATGTCGAGCGCACTCGGATTCCAGAAATGACCCTCCTCCAACCATTGGTGTCCTCCATCACTTCGGGGAGCGCCTCTCTCGCTAGTCCTGAATCATCCTTTAACTTAATTATATTAATTTTATTCTTGCACGACTGTCATATAGAAACTGATAAATTATTTCAAGCATCACCAGAGCTGAGTTGTTCAAAGCCTGATTAGCACTAATCTTGGATTAACTATCAACAGAACACATGAGTTGTCATGGTAATTAATCCTAGATTTGCGCTAAATGTCCTTCGAACAACTCGGCACAGAGCATCACTGTGTTTTGATTTTTTACAGAGTAACTATTTCAATTAAGGCAAACCCAAGAAAATATGTTTCCTTCAGTGGCCTTGGAATAGTTGCACTGTAACACCGGTGTAAAAGTACAGATGAAATTGTGATTAAATTACCTCTGCAATCAAATGTAATAGTCAAATAAACTCCTTTTTACAAAGTTCAAACTTGAGGCTTTTATTCACAAATACAGGACAATAGTAAGACCATATGTCCAGTTACAACACTGGACAAACTTTGTTTTCCAATATTACCTTATGTTCCAATAGTATCCCCTGGGAATTAGTTTTTGGATAATACATGTCAGCTATACATGTACATCTAAAGCTTTCAAAAGTGAACATTTCAATATTATTTTAAAAAAAATATATTTTTTTAAAACAAAACACCACAGTAAAAGCAGCCCTCTGTGATATTTTTTTATTGAATAATTATTATCATGCATGTTTTCAGAAGTTGTAGAAATTGCCCGAGTTGTGAAGCGACAAATAGTCCTTTACACTGACTCTGATTGGCTACTCAGACTTGGCGTGTATACTGTATGTATCTTTTGCTGTTCAACTCCAAACAAAACAATATGTCCAGTGTACAAGCTTTTTGCCCTCTAACCATTGGTGCATTAACATTGGAGCTTTGTGTCTGTCAATATTCACTTCCAAGACCTGATATCTTTTCATTTCGATTATTTTCCCATGCAGACCACACAATGAGATACATTGTGATGCAATAACATAGAACTATGCAACTGGTAATTAATTAAAGATAGCCTGTTGTGCACAGTTTGTGAATTGTGACCTGCATGTTTGTGAATTGTGACCTGCATGTAACAAACATATTTTTGTTTTGCAGCCCAAAAAAGTAATCACATTTAATTAATTTGCATTCTTTCATGTAAGTCAACCATCCAATCAAAAGCCGGGGATATGCTATCCTCAGCTTCTGATTGGATAGAGTGAATGCACGAAACAATGCAAATTAATTAAAAGTGGTCACACTTTTGGGCTCCTTGCTGTAAAATCAAATTCTCTATGACTAATTTAAAATCTCTTCTGATACTTTGAATTATTCATGCAGTCAAAATATTATACTCTGTTCTAGGAAACGTCTCAAATATGGATACCCCATCATCAAAATCCTGATCCATTTGGGCGGCACATACACGTATAGATATTTTAGAGAAGAACCCCCTCATAGATCACTCTAAGCAACGAGTGAATGTGAAAAAGGATTTTTGGTGCCCCAATGGGAACTTAGAAGGCCACTGGCAATAGATTATTCTTGCATGGTCATGTAATAACTTCATACTCGTTGTTATTATCTCTTGTTATATTACATGGCAATGTAAGAATTGTATCTATTGTTATGGTCATCTTTTTCCATCCACCCATTTTTAACTGGCTCGTCGCTCTGCGACGAGTCAGTTCTTAAAATACCCTTTTTTTTTTTTCTGTCGTGTCACCTGCCCCGGGAATCGCTTTTGCTGCGGCCAACGCCGTACCTAGTTTACTTCCGGTTTCCAGAAATGACGTAACCTGTGATGTCACCAAAACGACGTCACGGCAGCGTCACGCGGTCACGCCGTAACGCCGCGAACCCCAACCCACACTACAGTAACCTTTACCTTCAAGTCAACCTTATATTAGGCAAAGACGAATCGGTGGCTTACTTGTGGTAGCGTTTTCTTATAAAAGCAATTTGAAATAGAAACGTGATGTACATAGATGCGTATTACGTGTAAGAGATAATTCTTGGGAACATGCGGGTTCTCATTGTCTTGTTGCTTTAGAAAAATTGCTGCTTTTGTTATGATACATTAAAATATATGACAAATGTTTCTTACGCGTGCGCATGTTTATCACGCAAAAGGAAGATCTTGTTGGGGGGAGGGGTGCGTGACTCGTTCCAGACCTTCCTCTGCTCGATTGATGGTGCAAGAGTTTATACAAACGAGTTGCTTTATACTTTCGTTGATCGTTATAAAAGCAAGCGATATCGTTCGTTTGCTGTTGTAAAACAAAACGATACTGTAACAAGACTCGGCTGTTGGATTTGTGAGACGTCGATGGTTAGTTTGATGCATCTGCTGTGACATTCATCGATCGCTTCACTTTGACAAATTTTGGTTAGATATTCTGCAAGGTAAGCGCTTGTCTGCAGCCGTTGTGAGTTTCAAACTACAACCATATGTTTTCCACATTTTTTTTCGTTTTAGGAGACGTCTAGGAGGAAGTCACGATCATTTAAGGGAAATGGCTTTGCTTTGCGATTGATATCCTTTGTATATCGCTACCGTGTGTGATTTTGCGTGTTTTCATAAGTAGTATAGCGAAGGGTATAACCAATAATTAAGCAACTATAGTTCAAATATTTACCGTTCTAAGTTTGAAGCCACGAATCTTTCAGTTTATTTTTGCGTGGTCCGGATCCGGGGTCAAAACAACTTTCAGAACTTTTCGTTTTGCTGGAACTATTTCCGTCATAATCATAATAAATTTTTGATGAAACTTATAAATTTAATCAAAGTTAACGACAGAAGTGATAATTTAGGAGGAGAGAAACAAATTTATCCCTTTGAAATATATTATTTCAGTTGAGGTAAAAATGTTGCAATTTGCATAATGTCAAAAGTAATTTGAAACCTTTCCAGTAACGCATATTAAACGCAGAGATTCCATAAAACATCTCGCAATCAGACACACGAAAATATATCTAGTTTTTATTCCTCTGTATCCGAAACACAGAAAAGAAAATTAAATGAAAAAGTGATCACTTTAAGGTTCGCCCGAGAAACATTCACTAGCGCCAGCGAAACTCGCAAGACACGTGCATTGTTTACATCTTCTCCGACGGCGGTGAATTTTCAGTTGGCTGTTCTGTTCCTTCAACTTCACAAAATAAAAATTCATGAAAGGCAAAAATCCGAAAGAAGTGAAATTAATTGGGATTCCTTGTAGTAGGTGATTTTAAGGATTTTAAAGCGAAAAAAATATACAAAGTTCTAAATTTATGTTTTTTCTAACAGTACCGAGCCGATCAGAGAAAAAAATATAGACCTGAAACTGTAGCCTACTAAAGGGGGTGTGGGATGGGGGGTGGGGGCAGGTGGCGGTGTTGGGCAATTTTTCTGATCATGAATTTTTTTTCCGTCTTGATGTTGTGCAAGAATTGTTTTCGGGATTGCTCCATACCTTTTTTTCCTTTCGCTCGCTGTGCATTATTTTTTTTCTTTACTTTTGCTGTGCAGGAATTTGTTTTTAGTAATTGCCCAACCCCCCCCCCCCCCCCCCCCCTCTTAACAATAAAATGGTCCGTCCCTAAGGAGTGCTTGAAGCGGGCTGTGGAATGTAAATGTGGACTGGACTGTGCATATTGATAGATTCTAGATTGTATATTGTGGCTTGCTAATATAAAACTCTAAAGTGAAAACCGGGTGGAAACTGAGGCCAAACGAGCCAGTTTCGAAGCCCATCGGGCTCCTTGTTTCTGTCGTGTCACCTGCCCCGGGAATCGATTTTGCTGCGGCCAACACCGTACCTAGTTTACTTCCGGTTTTCCGAAATCAGTGATGTCATCTAAAAGACAATTTTTGGACCCCATGCGCGAGGCAAAGGGAAATTCCCGCATGTGGCAAATGCTTTTCTGAGCTTATAATACATCCTCCCGCTACCACAGTTGAACTAGTTGAATATGAGGATATATTATGTCAGTTTTCAGTCGGTTCACAAGGCGAACTGTATACCATAGGAAAAGGAATTTGTAAACAACCTCGTTCGGCTACGGTTCACACGGTTTACATTATTAAAAAAATATGTATGATATTAATTATTTAATATATTGCGTGAACCGTTGTGAACCGTTAAATTTTCATTCTCTGTCTTTGTGAACCGTCTGAAATCAAACTTGACTTCGCTGTAAACCGTATAGATGTTGGTTATTTTGGCATTTTAAAAGGCTCTGTGCTTTCACGCACTAAGTATTTTTAGAACTGCGATATAACGCTGATATTATTGTCATGCAATGCGTGATGTACCTTGTCGCGCACGAATACACCTCATAATTGATTAGCTCTAATTGCTGGATTTCGCTTTTTTTACGCTTTATCACAAAGTATTAAACATGTACAATGTCTTCCGAAAAAATTATTTGGATCCCATTTTTTATCGCGGATTTATAGTAATCCAAAATCATAGAGAATCTCGGACAGAACTCGTTGAGACAGTAGTGTTTCCGCGCGCAAGACAACCGTTAGTGTAATATCCTGTCAAAAATCACATTTATCGAAGCCCTCCTCTCCCTCCTCCGTTCAATGTTGCTTTAGAAGGGTTGCTCAGAGACCAGGGACACTTTTTGAGTATGTACAACATTGTTTTGTGGGGGTATGGGGAGGTAGATAAGATAATTAACTGGCTCGTCGCTCTGCGACGAGTCAGTTCTTAAAATACCCTTTTTTTTTTTTAACTGGCTCGTCGCTTCGACGAGTCAGTTCTTAAAATACCCTTTTTTTTTTTTTAACTGGCTCGTCGCTTCGACGAGTCAGTTCTTAAAATACCCTCTTTTTTTTTTTTTTTTTTCGACCTGTCGGGTCACCTGCCCCGGGAATCACTTTTGCTGCGGCCAACACCGTACCTAGTTTACTTCAGGTTTTCAGAAATGGCGTAATCAGTGATGTCGGCAACTATAATTCAGATATTTACCGTTCTAATTTCGACGGAATTGTTAAAAATTAAATCTCTGTGATTTTTGGATGCGATCTATTTCTGGTAAAAGGAAAGCGAGTTGAATTTTTCTAACCAAATCAATTGTCAAACAGTCGAGTATCGTTGAATAAAACACGTCTCGACAGGTCACAGAACTGCTGAGTAAACAATTCTCAAGCATTACTCCGCGGAGTCACGTTCAAATTCCTCACATCTCGTATTTATGTCACGCTATTTGATCGATCATGTTGATATTGTTAATTTATTCGAAACCCCATCACCGATTCTCCAAAATGACTGCGTTTAAACAATCCTGATTCCTTGTAGTAGGTCGTTTCAAGGATTTTAAAGCGAAACAAAATATACAAAGTTCTAAACTTATGTTTTTTTCTAACAGTACCGAGTCGATCAGAGAAAAAAATATAGACCTGAAATTGTAGCCTACTAAAGGTGGACGATGTTATTTTTGTGGGGGGTGCGGTAGGTGGCGGTGTTGGGCAATTTTTCTGATAATGAATTTTTTTTCCGTCTCGCATGTTGTGCAAGAATTTTTTTTGGGATTGTTCCATACATTTTTTTCCTTTCGCTCGCTGTGCATTATTTTTTTTTCTTTACTTTTGCTGTGCAGGAATTTTTTTTTAGTAATTTCACTATGAATACCACTATGAATACCTTCACACATTGCACATCGATGAGAAGACAAACAAAAACCTAAAATTCGAAAACATTTCCACCGAAACAATAGCTTTTTTCTTAACTATACTTTTAACTTACCTTCAAGTCACAACAAGTTCGCAGAGAAATCAACACAGGACTGCTCACGTGGGAAAATACATCTTCCATTCGAATGCGACCATTCGATTCTTTACAGTAACCAGTGAAATCCTTCTTTGCGCTATTTTATTAACGAAACTTACATGTACTTCACGGCAAACAAGGTCAACGCAAGGCAAACCAAGTGAACACAGGGAAATCCTCGTTGGAAACACAGTAAACATATAACAGCGGTGAATTTTGAAAAGCAGTAGTTGAGTAAATGCGGGTTCCAGTGCATCCTCGGTCCCGTTAATTTATAACGTAAAATCATTATGCACACTTTCCCACTAGAGTAAACCAAATGTCCCGATTGGATTGTTGTGCTTCGAATCATCAAGAGAAGTTCACAAGCGTTACATCCCACACAACTTTGTTTCTCACATTTCCCTACATTTTCCCACATTAAACCAAATGTTTCATTTTGTTTAATTTCATCAGAAACATTTATGTCGCATTCTAACTTAAATAATGATGAAGTGGCATAATACCAATCAGAACATCTCCCAAACTAACAAACAAGTCCACATAATTTCCAAAACGTTCGAGTTAAGGGGACCTTTGGATGGACACTGGAACCCGTATTTACTCAACTACTGTAGTCTCGTTTGCTTTCAGTGAAAATGTATTCAAATTTTCAGTTTTTTTATTCAGTTTTCTCCATCGTGAAAAAAGCAGAATAGACTAAATAAAGAATTTGCATGTTCCATTTGACTGAGTTACCAAGGTGATTAGTTGGATGTCTAACCATTCAAGAGTCAAGAGCAGTTGTTGCTATCAACTGACTCAGTAGTTAAGGATTGGAAGAACTGGCTCAAATCTATTTCACGCTATTCTCGAACGTTTATCGTTGTGTTGTAATTGACTATTGCGAGAACTGGTTCAAATCTATTTCACGCTATTCTCGAACGTTTACCATTGTGTTGTGTTGACGTTAGGAACGGGTTGTCATTGTGTTGCGTCATGTTTGAACAGGTTGCCATTGTGTTGCGTCATGTTTGAACAGGTTGCCATTGTGTTGAACTTAGGAAATTAAAAAACGTTCGAGAATAGCGTGAAATAGATTTGAGCCAGTTCTTCCAATCCTTAACTACGAAAAATTCTAGCATAAAATTCTCTTCCAAAAATCTGGTGGCGGAAAAAAGTCTCTCCCGGAAAATTCCTCAAAAAAAGCATTGGTTAAATGGAAAGGTTATTCGTGGATTCCGCTGAGTGATGCGCATGCGTGGCCTGTGTTTTCTACCACATGTGTGAGCGCTGGTTGAATTTGATTAATATAAGGGCGCTTGAAACATACAGTATATCGGAGAGGTACCTAGATATCCCATAGTCGAAAAAGTGGGGGCGTCTATAGGATATCTTTGTACCCCTCCCCCATGGCATAACGAAAAACCCCCACCGTTATGCCATGAAACTGACTCACTGACATGACAGACGGTTAGCTCGAAGATGGTGGACGAGTTGTTGAGTAGAGCTATGGTTGCGCTGGAGTGTGCGTTGCGGAAGTGCTGGTTCAATTCCAAGCCTAGGGCAATAACTGAAACTGAAATGAAATGAAATGAAATGTAAAAAAATCCCGGCCGGGAAAAATAAAAAAAAATTAAATTAAAAAAAACCTCTCAAGGGAACAGGGTGGGAGAGAAGTGGATGGAAGGAGGAAGTTCCCTTGAGAGGTTCTGTTGGCCAACAGTTTTGCATTTTTTTTATTTAGCAAATAATTATTGGGGTAAATACTTTGGGAAAAGAAAATGTCTGATTCAGAAGACGAAGAAATTTATGATGACACTCCTGAAATTATTCAAGAAACATATACAACAACATGGCATTCTCACAAAAATCTCAGACTTGAACATTTCAAAGTTGTCATCCGAAAAAATCAGGGGAAGAATCAAATTCCACTCAAAGATCTCGAATTTTATCAAAAAGAAATTCTCTCCCAAATTCCCCTCCATGAAATCACAAGAAAAAAAGTCAGGGAGTTTGTCAAAGCTTCCAAATGGAAAAAAGTCAATGGCAACGATCATGAAATTTTCAATCACATAACAAATCACGACGGGAATGATTATGAGCATCTTGAAAAATTCCTCATTGATGATTATAAATATTTTTCATTTGAATATAATGATCTTCATCCAAACAGAAAAAAGTTTCTCAATTTCAATCAAGTTCTTTTCTCACTTCTGAAAAAGAATGGTTTCAACCCAAATGAAGATGATTTCAAGCTTCTTATTCTCCCATCAAGAAGGGTAGAACAGGAAAAAATAATCCAAACAATCTTCAAAAAATTAAATTGGAAAGAAAATGGAAGCCAGTGATCATGAAGATTGTCCCACATGCTCAGAGGAAGAAGAAAGGAGCGAAAATGAAACCCCAACAACATCGGATGAGGAATTCATTGTCTCTGATACAGAGATGGAGGAAGCAGAGCAAAAGGAAGAAGAGGAAGACTCCATTGAACTCCTCTTTGAATCATTCATCAATCTCCAAGAGGAACACAAGATTCTCAAAAATGAACTCCAAAAGCAAAGTTGTCTCCTCTGTAAAACATTCATATTTTCTAAGATAGCTTTTCCACATCACTCAGCGGAACCCAGGAATTGAATTTATCGGGATATCCTTTCCATTTAACCAAGGCTTTCTTTTTCTTCTGGTCGCGGCGAATAACCTTTTCAATGCGAAACACGCTTTGTGTTGTCCTTTGGAGTTCCACCTCGTAAAATGATCCAGTTATTTTTTCTCCCAACAGATCGACTAACCTATACGTTACAGGATTTGTGTTTAAAACTTCATCAATAACAAATATCTCCTCTGTCCAGTTCGGGGTGAAACCTTTGTCGAATATCTTTCGTTTGTATTTTGAAATTCGGACTTTGTCGCCAACTTTGAATTTTGCTGGGTTGTGTTTAGCATAAATTAGGTCTCCGTATAAATTAGCGAACACTTGTCTCTCATTTTTCTGTTTGCTCGCCTCTGCGGGTGACATCTTAATGCTTGAATGATAAGTGTTATTATATTGATTCACTAACCTGTCCAGTTTGTCCCAGTATATTGTATTATTGTTAGCAGAAAACATCTTAAAGAGTTTTTCCTTCATCGTCTTGTTCCAACGTTCAACCACAGATGACTTTTCTTCATTCTCTGTGGTATACAATTTTATCCCATTCAAGTCAAGGAGATCTTTCATAGTTCCATTGAAAAATTCAGTCCCTTTGTCTGTCCAAAGCATTTTCGGTTTTCGCGCCTTCGTGCCGAATATGGATCGGAAAGCATCGGCGACTGTTTGTCCTCGCTTGTCTTTCAAGGGGCGAATCCAACCATATTTTGAGAAAACATCGATCACCATCAGGAGATATCTTATTCCTTTGTTCCACTTTGAAAATTTCCCCATCTCGACCAGATCAGCTGCCCAGATGTTGTCAACGCCATATGCAATAACTCTTCTCTTTGGAAATCTTCTCCTTATTGGCTGGTGAAGTTCATTTGCCAGATTTTGAGTCCAGCCTTCACTCAAAATCTTTTCCCGTTTTTTGGGGCACCCAAACCAAGTTTTTGTTTTGCGTTGATTGTGTTTCTTGCCAAAGCATGCCCCCACTGTCTTTCTTTCCAGGGAATAGCATCCAATGCGGCAACCATCTTTCTGTCTGCTTTGTTTTTACATTTGCGTGGATCTGCTTGTTTTGCGCAAACTGAATAATCCACATCATGTTGCATAGAAACTGCATCTGTTTTTCCAGTTGGTTGTTGCCAGATTTCCAGAATCTTTCCAGTATCGTCAAATCTGACTTGCTTTTCCAAAGGGTTATACGGACCAGTGAAGTTATGTCCGGGAAGAGTGAATCCTTTTTTCGGTCTGGGAAGTTTTCCAATCAAGTTATGAACATCCAATCCACTTCCATCCAAATCTGCTCGATCTGTCTTATATTTTCTGTTTGGTCTAATTGCTGTGCTCAGTTGATCCATCATATCGGAAGAGGTTTTGGCAAGAAATGGTTTCATCTTATCCAAAGCAAAATCCAATGCTTTTTTCTGAGTGTTTTTGTTTCGCAACAATTCACTTGCCCCATATCTCCCCATTTCAACTGTTTTCTTTCTCAACCATGGAATTGCATGAGCAAAACCAGTCAAAGCCAATTCTCCAAAGCCAGCTCCGCTGGCCGGCCGCGAGGCAATGCCCCCACCTTGTGAGGGCAGATTTAGTTTCCCGAGACGAATCTTGTTTTTTTAATTCCACAGAAAGCGCAATGGCAGAAAAACATCTTTCTCCCATTTTTTGCAGTCATATATCCGGATGGCTCAACGCAACCAGTGACTTTTTTTTCTTTGACGCAATATGATTCCATTTTTAATTGAAATAATCTTTTATGAATTTCTCATTTTGCATTGTGTCAGTCAAACTAAAAGGTTGGAGAATATCATAGAAATCTTTTCCCTGTGACCATTGTTGCAGGAAATAAAGGCAATAATACCCGCAAAGAACACTGTTTATGTTTTGATACTGACTTGTGTTATAAAGTATTTGTTTCCCAGCGCTTTTGAATTCGAGAGGATAGCCCATGCCGAAACTATCAAAATACCATAAGAACTTTTTATCATGCGATGGGACGCAACAAACCCAATGAGTTCCTGCATTTTTGAGCGAATCAAGATTGATGATGCATGGGCTGTGTTTTTTGGGCATAGCTTCATCTCTTGCAAATATTCCTTTGAAATTGGGAATCCCCAGATATTCAATCCAATTCAACAGATCAATATTTGACAGCGGTTTAATTACAAATTTGGGTCTCACAGTATTGCTCCGAGAATTGGGATGTTGTTGAATGGACTTTTCGACCCCAGCAGAAGTCCTTTGCCCGTTTTTGATTTTTTTTTCCCATTCCAACAGGGTTTCCCCAACTTCCAATGAATGGAGGAGGTCTTGCCCAAGGAGTTCCCAGTCTGGGGGCACCTTTTCCTTTTGGTCTGCCAACTCTGGGGGCACCTTTTCCTTTTGGTCTGCCAACTCTTGGAGCTCCTTTTCCAAATAGGTTTTTCACCATGTCAATAGCCAATGGGATTCCAATACTTGCTAGAATAGCACCTAATGCTCCTCCAGATTGTTTTGTGGTTGGTCTCATCACAACTTGTCCTCCTGATTGCAGGGCAACCAAAATGTCCTGTTTCTGTTTATTTGTCAACAAATGTTTATTGTCAATCAGTTTCTGAATTTTATCTTGGGGGATGAGAAACCCACCAATCTGACCGCCGCTTCCGCTTATCTTTTTAACTACTTGACTTGCTCCTTCACTCGCCAAACCAGCAAGTGCTGATAATCCCAGTGTTTTAGCCAGGGCTGGTGCAAGTGTTTTGGCTAGAGGTATAATAGCAGAAAATAGACTTCCACCTTGTTTCATTACTTTTCTGATTTGTGTTTTTGTTATCTTAATCTCAACTCCATTTCCCAGAGATTTTGCTTTTGCGATTCTTTTAATTTGATTGGCTGTCAGCATCAGTTCATCATTTCCACTTGTTTGATTACTACCCAATCTCAGGGTGACTGGAGTGTTTGTTCTGAATGCTCTTCCAAGCTTTTGTTTTTGCCCTTCAGACAAATTTACTTTATATGGGTGATATGTTGTCATTTTTAATGATAACATATGTTTTCGCTCCGCTCCGGGCTCCGCTCCGCTTTAGGCAATGACCAGCTCATTTCCAACTTTATCAATCTTCGCTGTTTCCTCATAGAGAACTACTGCATGCACATTGAAGTTGTCAGTCGCATTAGCATTCAACGTATATCGAAATATCAACTGCTTGGGGTCTCGTGTTGGTTTTTCAGTTTGATAAGACAAGTCGAAATAAATGAGACTGAAGAGTGATTGAAAGTTAGCCAAATTCAACTGAGTCCCAGTGTTGAAGTCATTTTTCCTCATTGCATAAGCCATGACATCATTGAAGATTCTGACTTTTGATTCTGTGTCATAGTCAGTTTCAGGATAAAACACACCATTTCCATACTCCAATCTGCAAGTTGACAAGGATGAGTTTGCATCTGCTGCATTCAGCTTGAAAGTATCCATCAAATATGGAGAGTCTTCTGCAGGGTCATCATGGGGTGGAGCTGTTCTTTTCAGCCAGACAAAAATATGCCTTACATTATCAATGCTCGCTGAAATCTGGAAGAACCCTGATGATTGTGCAGGAGCTGATTGTTCATATGTTTCTCTCAGATACTTCCATTGTGATTCTTTCAGGAATGAACTGACAAATTTATCATAAAGAGAATCTTTGGGAGTCAGTCTTGGCACCCAAAGCAAAAATCTGTTGATAACAACTCTTCCGTCATCAGTGCCATTTGCCATATGAATTAATTCATCATCCTGTTGAAGATTAATTTCAAATTGCAGTTGCATTGGGACCAACAGCCTGTCTTCCAGTTCTTCGAAAAAAGAGAAATGATTCAGGGGAATAATCGTGTTAACATCTTTAGCACCTCCAGTTCCATTGTCTCGAAGAGCTTGAGTTTGCAACCGGCGAGCTTCAAATCCTGTGTTATTCGCAGCTGTTGTTGCATTCACATCCAAATACCAGAAACTGTTCTTTGCGACTGATCTGCTGAAGTCATCTGAGTATTCCAACAGATTTTTAACAAAAGTAACTTTATGCAGATTGTCAGGTTCGTAAACAATCTTCCCTGCAGATCTGATGGTCATGTGTTTTATCAGGGAATGTGAGCCATTTATGACTGTTATCCTATCAGCAGCAGCAAATCCAGCGCCGTCTGCTAATTTCTGGAGTTGAAATTGCACTTCAAAATAAGCGTTATGCCAGTCATAAAAAGCCGATCTGTCATTAACGGTAAATTTATAACCATTTTTCGTTTGATGCTGCCCATTTGCTGGGGCTCTGAGTACATCATCCAATTGGAATCTTACTAATTCATTTCTTTGGAGATATTCATTCGATCGAAAAGCCATTTTGATAGATTATTTTAAATTCCTTGGCCACTGATCAGTCTATTCAAGATATCAGTTGCACTTTCTCTCTGTGGTTGTTTCACAGGGAGTGATTGTGGTTTTCGTCCTCGTTTCGCGGGACTCGCAGATGGTTTTCCAATCTTCATGTTTCCCAGTTTTTTCATAATCAAATCACCTGATTTTTCAACTGCTGCTTTGCCAAGTTTTTCTCCAGCGTGAGAAATTCCTGCGTCCAATGCTTTTTTCGCAAATGGTTTCGCAACTTTCTTGAGAATTCCTTTCATGGCTGGTCCTGCCATCTTTTTCAGTGGCTTGAAGATGGAATCAAAAATGATGCCTGTTCCTTTATGCTTATAAACAAACTTCCCCAGTTTGGGATGGTAAACTCGAGAAAATTCATATGCTTTCATTTTATAGTCTTTTTTTTAATATCAACGAGAATGCTGTGTCTGCCCCATTCAGGTTGACAATTCTTCTTTTCCCATCCGTGATATAGATTCGAATGGAGCTGATTGTGTTTTTATTCACAGGGCAGAATGCTATTTTTATGGGTTCACGCTCAAAACTATATGATGCCTGCAGAACAGATGTGGAAAAGGAATAGATGATATCAGTCTCTTCCCCATCCACAAGTGAGTCATTTGTCAAATCACAATGAATGTTCAACATATCAGTATCTTGACTCAAATTAGGAACTTTAGGGCCAACATTAACTTTCTCCTTCAGAATCTTTTTATCAAACCCCACAAGATCCCCGAAATTCGATTGGGTGAAATCCAGTTGATAATTTTCAGCCAGTGTTATTGTCACTCTGAAAGTTTCATTGCTGAAAGCAAGATTGATTGGAAAAACATCTTCTTTTCCATCGGATTTCACCACTGTTGCTTCCTGGATGAAATCATTTATCCCAGAATACTCCCAAACCCCAGCAGGAAACGCAATATCGGAAAATGTTTTCCCACCATCAGAGGAAAATCTGATCAGTTGATTTTCATATTGAGGATTGATGTTATACCACGTAAAACTCATATTGATGATTCGTTTCAACCCAACAACATATTGTTCATTCGGATCAAGAATAATTGGACGATTAAATTTTGTTGTGAAATCTGCAGGTTTGTTTTGTTTGTTCTTCACTGCATAGGATGATAAAACAATTTCTCTTTCCATTTTATGTTTTGAAATAGTTTTTAAACAGCTTTTCATGCTGGGACCTGTTAATCACTGACTCTTTCAGGAAAAGATCGAGAATCCCCACTCCAGTGTTTCTGATTGCTAGATTTGTATTCCCAGCATTGATGGAGCCAATGATAACCTCAAGTTTCTGGAGAAGATCTTTCGGATTGGAGAAAAAACGAACAGCTCCACCTCTTTGTCTTCTCCTCAGCCCAGAACCCTGAAATGTTTTTGCTTTCCTTGTGTAATGTTGTATGTAATCATTCAGAGCTCTCCTTGAACGATCTATTCTTTGATGTTGTATTTGTTTCTGCTCTGCTGTTATTTCCCCCTTTTTAAACTTTTTGGTGAAAGAAGCTTTGTAACCGTTTAATTGTCTTCTTCTAAAGTTTGCCTCGGCAAGAACGTTTTTCTCAAGATAATTTTTTTTCTGTGTTGCGGAGAAATCTGGGTTATTAAGAGCCGCATCTACTGTATTATAAGTGTAGATATTCAAATCAGTTAGTAATTTATTTGCTTCCCCTTCAATAACTTTTTCATATGAAGGTGGATCATCTTCTTCATATAGAGGCAGGTCATCTCCTGCCTCCTGCTTTATTTCTTCATAGGTTGGTGGATTTACTGGGATTTGTTTTTCTGCTTGCGGTGAAACGACCTCATCGTCAAACAAACCACCAACATCCATCTCTTCAAATGGGTCGACTTCCGGAAGATAATCTATGCCTGGATCGACTTTTGAGGTTGTTGGTTGCCTCCTCCGAACTGGCAAAGCTGACTGCCTCAAATTCGACGCAATAACATCATCTAATTTTGCTGTTATGGGTTTGAACATTTTTTCAAATCCGATTTGACTTGTCTCTTCACCCAACTTTTTCTGGGTGATGACATCGTGAACAAAGTTGATTTTTTTACCCAAAGCAGATTTGCTTTTTGCCATTTCATTCCATTTCAATAAACTCATTTTAAGTCCACAAACATGAATTTGGATGAAGAACATGATGTTGAACAAGATGTTCATCTGAATTTGTCTTCTGGGAAATAAAATGAAGATTCCAAATTATGATTGCCATGACCCAATCACAAATTTTCGACAGCTGCATCCTTTCATGCCTGATCGAGCTTTCAGAATGTTGATCTGTGGCCCTTCAGGATCGGGGAAAACAAACGTTCTCCTGGATATGATTTTGAGATTGTTGTATTACGATAAAATTTATCTCTATGCGAAAAATCTTGACCAAGCCAAATATCAACATCTGTTGAAAACATTTCGCCCAATCAGCAAAGAAGCTGGGTATGACATCGTGGAAGCATCCCCGGATGAAATCATCCCAGTTTCTGAATTATCAGGAGAGAATCAAAAACTGGTTGTTTTCGATGATTTTGTTTGTGAAAAGAATCAAAAACCCCTGGTTGATTATTTTATCCAGGGCCGGCATAAGAATTGCTCTGTCATCTATCTTTCACAAAGCTATTTCCAAACACCAAAAGATATCCGTCTGAATTGCTCACATTTTTGCATCTTTGAATTCCCCGGCAACAAAGAAATTGCGGCGATCTGCAGGGAGAATAACATCACCAAAGAAGATTATCTGAAAGCAACACATGATCCATTCTCTTTCCTCTATGTGGATAAGCCGAGGAAATTCATTGCCAAAAACTTTGATGAAAGACTTTAAAATGAGCTATTCAAATGGATTGCTTTCTGAAACAACAAGCACTTCCCGAGGGGGTCGAGATGGAAAAGATGGATTGCCAGGAGTTGGTTTTAAACTGACATCCACAGGGGATTATGATATGTCAAACAGAAAACTGGTCAATGTCGCTGAAGGAACAGCAAATGGTGATGCAGTTACAAAACATCAAGTTGACTCGCTAGACAGAAGTGTGGAAACCAAACTGATTCAACTGAGAGCAGATTCTTTGCAGGTTGATGGATCCTCCCATATGACTGGAGATCTGGATCTCAGGGGAAAGAAACTGATTCTTCCTGGAGAGATTGACATGGATCGAAAGTTGATCACAAATCTGGATACTGATAAATCAAATGATCTTTCCGCGGTGAATATGATCACTTTGAAGAAGTTCCACCCAAATGCTCCAGCACATACTCATGAAGTGACGAAGAACATCGATTTAAAAGAACTTTTCAATGTTGTCAAATCAAAGCAACAAACTTATGCTGATTTATCGGCGAACTATAACAATCTGATGTCGTATAATGATGCAAAGAATGTCTTTCTCAGTCGGAAAGAAACATTCCCAATGGAAACAAGTCTTGATATGGGAAACCAATTTGTTTATAACGTGAAAGATCCAACAGCAATCGATCAAGCAGTCAACAAAAAATATGTGGACACGGCAGTCTCCGAGCTGGTGGGGCAGATAGCCAACACGGCAGCTAATAAGCTTTCTTTGTCAGGTGGAACAATGACTGGGCAACTTGATATGGGATCGGAGAAAATCATTGGTCTTCCCGATCCAAAAACATCCAATGAAGCAACATCAAAACAATATGTTGATACACAGCTAAATGAGAAGACAGTAGCTCTGGCAGTGGAACTAATAAAAACAGAGGCTGACCTTAAAAAATATGTCAATGAATCGCATATATCTTCAACCTCCCACTTGAAGGATGAATTCCGGTATTTGATGGAGGATGTGGATGAATCCAGCTCTGAACATAATATGACAGTGACTGGAATAACTGATTTTGCAAGTTCTCCGCATCATTTCAATAAGAAGGCGTATGATTTGAAAATAACAAAAGATGTTTTCAATGAATACTCTGGGCGACTTGGATTTAACATGCTGAAGCTTCCAGAAGGGGAATATACGATTTGCATTGAATTCTTCCCCGCTTCCATGACGGGTGTGAGCGTTGACGTGGTTTCCACGAGCTTGAATATCAATCAACAATCAACGAAGAAGTTTTCCAACTATTCTCGATCAATCATTCACATGCATAAATGGCAAATTTCTCCACCGGAATATATTTATCTGGATTTGAAATGGCAAGGAACATCATCATCAGCTGTTCAAGGTCCAGCAAATTTGATCATTTATGGTGTTAAAGGTTCTCAATCAGATGTGCCAAGTTCTGTTTATGATTCTCCTTTCGTTTTTGACTCGGGGAAGATGGTCATGGAAACTGACTTGGATTTGAATGGGCATCAAATTCTCAATTCAAATCTTGGCAATAACTTTATGCTGATTGGAAGATATAGAAAATCATCTGAAAACAGAATAAATGTACTTTTCGATAATTTTTTCACTGATATAGTCATCCCAATCAGATGTAAATTAATCACAGCATTTGCTCAAATTATATCAAAAACATCTTCTTTTCCACAACTAACTTTAACTTTCCCAGCTAAACACTCACAAAGTGGAACTAGTTTTAGCAGTGATAATAGAATTCAAACATTCACGTTTTCAACTGTTGTTTACAAAGCAGGAGAGTTATTTTCAGCAAGAATAGATGATCGATCATTAAATATTGGGGCTGCTCAAATCACATTTCTTTTTGAAATTGTCTAAAAAATGAAAGAAGACATTTTTAGTTTCAACCATATCTCTCCTGACTTGACAGAAGGAGAATTGGAGGAAATCAAACAACTCTATCGATTCTACCACAAAAGATTTTGGAGTTTGAAAAGAGCTCACAAACATTTCAAAAAGATGAATTTGTTTGTGAATTTGAGGTCGTCCGCTCTTGTTGCGATTGGCGCAATTGCTGGAGGAGTGACAATGAATCCCATCGTTTTGGGAGTGATTTCAGGTGCAGGATTAGTCGTCAAAACAGGGAATGAAATGAAGAAATATGGAAACAAAATTGAAATGACAAAGTTCGCGTTCACAACCTACGAGAAAACATTGACTGATTTGCGTTTTGCTTTGAGGAGTGGAATATTCAATCGAAATGAATTCCTTCCAGCAATGGAAGCGATTGATGGGATTGTGATTGATTTGGGATTGGATTTGGAAAAGTTTGAGAGGCAATATGAAAAACGATTTGTGTGATTTCCGTTCCAATGGAAAGGAAATCTTTTTATTCACACAACTCAGTTCCACTCCGCTTCGCGTAACCTTTGAATTCGCAGGTTGAGCTGATCCATAATTTCAACTTCTCCCTCGTAAAAATTTTCAATTATTTTTCATTCACCATCATATCGATAATCAGTGAAATCTTGCAATAGACTTCGGATTTTCTCTTCTTGTTTCCCCTCATTTTCAAATACAGTTTGTAATTCTTGTAATTCCTTCTTAGCTTTTTCCCGATGTGCTTGCAATTCTTTCTTATAAATTTCCCGTAGAGCAACTTTTCCTTGCTCATATTGCTGTTTTAAGAGAGCTATCTGATTTTCGATTGTCACCACCACCATTTTATTTGGGGAAAAATAAAATGAAAAACTTTTAAAATTTTATTTTTGAAAATAAAATGGACCTGAATGACTTGAAAATAGATGAAATCAAAACTGAAAAACCGACATTGAAAACAACAATTCATCCATTTGTGGAAATTCCTCTCCGGTTCCAAGAGAGACCAATCAAAGTTGAACTCAAGAAATGCCTTTTCAAAATCTTCAAGAATGAAAACGGATTTTCACTGGCAATCAATCTCGATGAATCTCCTCCTCAAATCAAGGAAAAGTTTCAGGAAATTGAAGAGAAAATAAGAAAGTTGGCAATGGAAAACAAACCCGCAGTTAGTAAACTGAATTGGCGATTTGGAAAATTCTCAGCCAATGATTTCAACTTGATTAAAACAGACCGAAGTGAGATGGAAAAAGTTTGGGGAAAGTTGTGGACTGACAGAAAAGGCAACATCTCAGTTCCATTCTCAAAATTTGGTGAAGGTGAAATTGGGCAAAGAAAATCCATTCGGTTTGACCCGCGTGATCATGTTGGCGAAAAACTAACAGGGCATGTCATCTTTTACATTTCACGCATGTTTTGTGGAAATTGCCAATCTATCACATGTTCAATCAATTCAGCTTTTGTGACAGAATTTCATGGTAGTTCTTCAGCGTTTGACAACTTTGAAGATTGTGATTGGTGATTTGTTTTTTTCATTTCAATGAAATGGAAAAATGGTGCTTCAGGGGATTAATTTTATATTAGGAGATTCACTCCTTTTTATTGCTGTTTGAATCCGGTTATTCATTCGATGTTTCCGCATGTTGTCAATGGCGATTTCCAAGTCCTCTCGCAACCAGTTGACACGGTGAGAAAATTCTTGATTGTCAAGGAAATGATTCTTCTTCTTGAGAATTTGATTAAAAAAAACCGTTGATGAGATGTTGAATGTCGCACACACTTCTTCCAGATTGAAAAAATCAACATCATCAATCTTGATGATTGGCACGACATCAATCTCTTTCTGAATTTGGAAAACTTTGCTGTCGGACTTTCTTATGAAAGTTGATTTTTCACTCGGCCTCTTGAGAACTTGGAGGATGGCTTGAGATGAAATTCCAGTTGCAAGCGATGCCTCTCGAAATGTGAAAAAAACCTGCTTCTCTTTTCCTTCTTCTTGGATTGAAAACTTCATTTTATTTATTTCTAAATAAAAATGAGAACACTCAAGGAATTAAGAGCGTGGGCTCGTGAAGAAGGAATTCCTGGGGCCTCCAAAATGACTAAGGCGGAATTGGAAGAGGAATGGGAAGAATCTCAACCGGAAAGACCGGGAAGAAAAAGCTTTGTCCGTTCATTTTCTTCAGTCTGGAAAAAGTCAAGAGACAACCCACTGGACAGGGAAACCCCAAGAATTGATGTTCCAATTTTAATTCCGGAAAGCCGACCATTCACCCCCAGAGAAATACCCAAAGTCATTCAAGAGCAGCAAGAAACGATTTCAGACTGGTTGAATTGGTTGGAAAATGTAGATGATGTGGAAATTAGGAGAAGATCAAATCCTGTAGTTGAAAGATTGAAAAAACAAACCAAGGAATTGTGGGAACAAAGGTTGGTTGTTGAAGAAGGAAAATCCGCTTTGAGAGGATTTGCAAGACAATTTGTCATTCAAGGAGATGATTCCCCAACTCCGCAAGATTTTCTCCGGAAAGTGAGGAATGAAGTTATTGAGTTGATAAAACAAAATCGGCAAACCAAAATAAAGTGCGTTTTGGTGTCTCTGTTGGTGAAACCGGATTTGAGCGATGATACAATGATTGAAGAAACACCATTCTCCCATTCCCGCATGAAAAAATATTTGGCAGGAAATGATGCAGGGGAGTTGTTTGATGAAATGGGAAGAGAAATGTTGATGAACCTGGAAAACTTCAATCAAAGAGGAAGTAATTGGGTGTTTGAAAAAGTGGTCAGATTAGAAATTCATTTGGTACGGTGGACGCCATTGGGTGGATCTTCATATATTCCTCTTCCAAAAGACGTGGCAAAAAAGAACGCTGTGATTAACATGAAAAATGAAGATGAAATGTGTTTCAAATGGTGTATGACAAGAGCAAGAAACTGGGTGGTGCAAAATCCTGATAGAATCACACGTTTGCTAAGAAAACAAGCTGAAAAACTTGATTGGAGTGGAATTTCATTTCCAACAACTTTAACAGATATTGGGAAGTTTGAAAAAAGAAATGACATTTCTGTAAATGTATTTGGGTGGGATAAAAAACTTTTCCCCCTGAAAGTGGTGGAGAAAGAAAAAGAAAAACATGTTGATCTGCTGCTGTTGAAAAAAGAGTTTCAAACCCATTTCTGCATTATTAAAAACTTTTCTCGCTTGGCTGGATCGCAAGTTTCTAAAACGAAACGGAAAAGATTCTTCTGCAAAAGATGTATGAATTCATTTCCCAGTGAAGAAAGCCTGGAAAAACACAAACTCAATTGCGTTGAATTTGAAGCAGTGAATATTGTTATGCCTGAAGGAAAATGTTCTTTCCGCAACTTCTCAAAGATGATTCATGTTCCAGTTGTGGGTTATGCTGATTTTGAATCGATTTTGAAACCCGTGGAAGATGCAGGGAAAATGAAACAAACGCTGAAAATACAAGAACATCTTCCCTGTGGATTTGCTTTTCATTTGGTTTCCCCATATTTGGAAATGGAACCTGTCCTGCAAAGAGCAGGAAGTGAAAAAGAATCAGCTGAACTTCCCAAAGAATTCATTCGAAAACTCATTGAGGAAGTAAAAACTGCACAACTGAAACTGAAACCAAAACCAATGAACCCCCTCACTCCAGAAGAATGGCAGATTTACAATCAGACATCATGGTGTTGGCTGTGTCGAGGAGAATTTGAAAAAGAGGGAGAAAAGATGAAAGTGCGAGATCACTGCCATTTCACAGGGAAATTCAGGGGAGCTGCTCATCGCTCTTGTAATCGAATGTTTCAGAAACCAAAATTCACCCCCGTGTTTTTCCACAACTTAGCAAATTATGACTCACATCTTTTCGTGCGAGCTTTAGGCACATTGGATGAAATTCTGGATATTCAATGCATTCCCAATAATGAAGAGAAATATATCTCCTTCTCCCTGAAGTTTGAATTGAAAAGAGAACAGATTGGTGATGGAAAAGAAATTGTTGTGAAACATGAAATCCGGTTTTTGGATTCATTTAAATTCATGGCTTCTGCTCTGGGGAATTTGGTTGGGAATCTTCCCAAATCAGATTTAACAGAAACTGCCAGGTTTTTCCAGGGAGAAAAGTTTGACTTGATGACAAGAAAAGGAGTTTATCCCTATGAATTCATGGATTCATTTGAAAAGTTTGAAAAAAACACTTCCAGAGAAAGAAGCGTTTTTCTCCAGATTAAATGATGCGGGAATTGGAGATGAAGATTTTGAGCACGCAAAGAATGTCTGGAAGAAATGGCAGATGAAAAACATGGGAGAGTTTCACGATCTCTATCTGAAAACAGATGTTTTGTTGTTGGCAGATGTTGTTGAAAGTTTCCGAAAACTTTGCGAAGAAAACTATGGACTGGATCCTGCCCAGTTCTTCACAACTCCTGGAATGGCGTGGAATGCAATGTTGAAAATGACAGGAATTTTATTGCAACTGTTGAATGACGTGGATATGTTGTTGATGGTTGAAAGAGGAATGAGAGGTGGAAATTCAAATGCATTCAAAAGATATGCAAAGGCAAACAATAAATTCATGAAAGATTTTGATGAAACGTTGCCTGCTAAGTTTTTAGTTTATCTGGACGCAAATAACCTTTATGGGTGGGCAATGTCAAAGCCTCTTCCAGTTGGAAAGTTCAAATGGATAAAGGAAAATGAATTGTCAAATTGGAGGGAATTTGTTGATGGAGAAAATGAGGGATGCATTCTGGAAGTTGATTTGGAATATCCAGATGACTTGCACGACGACCATAATGATTTCCCTCTAGCTCCAGAAAGTTTGAAACTGGATGGAATATGGAAGTTGACTCAAATCTGAGAGACAAAGAAAGAATGGTTCTGCATGGAGAAAATCTGAAACTCTTTCTTTCCCTGGGAATGAAACTAAAAAAAGTGAGAAGAGGAATTTCATTTCAGGAAGAAGCATTTATGAAATCATACATTGACACAAACACAAAATTGAGAATGAATGCCAAAAATGCATTTGAAAAAGATTTCTTTAAGTTGATGAATAATTCAGTTTTCGGAAAAACAATGGAAAATGTGCGAAAGAGAGTAAACATTGAATTGGTGAAAGATGTTGAAAGAGCAGAAAAACTGATCAACAAGCCAAACTTTGCTGATGTGCAAATTTTCGATGAATTTTTGATTGCGGTAAAGATGAGAAAGACGCAGATTCTTATGAATAAACCAGTTTATGTAGGGATGTCCATTTTGGATCTCTCCAAAACCCTGATGTATGACTTTCACTATAATTATGCGAAGAAAAAGTGGAAAGATATTCAAGTTCTTTACACAGATACAGATTCGTTGGTGCTGGAGATTGGGACAGATGATTTCTTTGCAGATATTGCAGATGATGTGAAAGAGCGTTTTGATACAAATGACTTTCCCAAAGATCATCCCGCTGTTTTAAAAGGACTGCCAATTGTGAAAGAAAACAAGAAAAAGATTGGGTTGATGAAAGATGAATGTGGTGGAAAAACCATAACAGAATTTGTGGCATTGAGGCCAAAACTTTATGCTTTCCTGGTGGATGAAGGAAAAGAAGAAAAGAAAGCAAAAGGAGTAAAGAAATGTGTGATTAAAAATCAGTTGCGGTTTGATAACTTTATGAAATGCTTGAAAGGAGAAGGAAAAACACTTAGAAAGCAAAATGTGATTCGCAGCAGAGAACATCATCTTTTCACAGAAAGAATGGAGAAGATTGCGTTGTCTGCCAATGATGACAAGTTGGTGATTTTGAGAAATGGAATTAACACATTTGCAAGAGGACATTGGAGAATCAAGCAGATAGAGAAAGAAGAAGTTGAAAAAGAATGTTTGGAAATAAAAATGCCTGAAAAGAAAGACGAAGTGCCGAAAAAGAGCGAAGCTCCAAAAGAGAAACAACAAGTGAAATTCGATGGAAAACAGCAGTTAGAAAAGTTATTGAAGATAACTGGAGTAAGCTAAATTTAAGAGAATTCCCATATGTTAAAATTGAGGGAAAGTTTTTGTGGGGGATTTAGGAGAGTTGGGATGTGTTGAATTTGTGGGGAATGTTTTAGGCGTATTTGTGCGGTGAGCCAGAATGCCCATTTTCTAACTACTGAGATTGAAATAGATTCTCCCAGTTTTCTGAATTTTTGGGAGAGATTTTCTCCCAGTTTTTTGACACATAGTAGTTGAGTAAATGCGGGTTCCAGTGTCCATCCGAAGGTCCCCTTAACTCGAACGTTTTGGAAATTATGTGGACTTGTTTGTTAGTTTGGGAGATGTTCTGATTGGTATTATGCCACTTCATCATTATTTAAGTTAGAATGCGACATAAATGTTTCTGATGAAATTAAACAAAATGAAACATTTGGTTTAATGTGGGAAAATGTAGGGAAATGTGAGAAACAAAGTTGTGTGGGATGTAACGCTTGTGAACTTCTCTTGATGATTCGAAGCACAACAATCCAATCGGGACATTTGGTTTACTCTAGTGGGAAAGTGTGCATAATGATTTTACGTTATAAATTAACGGGACCGAGGATGCACTGGAACTCGCATTTACTCAACTACTAAAAGCAGCAGCGCATTCGCCATGTACCGCCACAAAGAACGCCATGTTTATAGTGCTTGATCGAGCCCCTGAACATAATGATGACGTCACGAAAATTTCGATAATATACTTTCAATTGCAATGCATTGTGGGATAGCTGTCACTCTTCCTCTGGTGGGCGAGCTTTATATTATTGCGTCGACGAAGGAGACGCTTCCTAATCTTGTCGTCTAGGCGGAACGAATCGAGAAAAGTGTCGGTACCAAATCTGCGCCATCTTGAAACGTCACAATAGTATCCAGCATGCTTAGCGCGTCGTCAGTCTAAGCGGAACGAATCGAGAAGTGTCGGTACCAAATCTGCGCCATCTTGAAACGTCACAATAGTATCCAGCATCGCGTGGAAATCAGGCATCATCCTGGGGAGCTTGGGTTCCGAAATGTCACATGTGAATAATCTATTTGTCTTGATTTAGTTTCGGATATTTTCCCGATTTTGGAATCGTACGGCTCAATACTTCAATGCCTACTAAAAGTTCGCAGTGGAAAAATTGGACTAAGGTTCTTCTCCGGACCAAGTAAATTGTTGGGTCTCTTTGGAATCAAGCAAGAAGTTACAGATTTTCCTCGCTACCGTTCTGGTATGTTTTGAATGTTCTATCTTGATTTTGCTGTGGTTCTCTGCCTGATTTGGGAAGCTTTCACCTAAATACCGACGTCGTTCTTCGCGATGTTCTGCGGTACGGTGCAAATCGCTTATGTCTTGTAGCAATATTAATTCACTGACCGGCCGCGCCAAGCGAACGCAGATTAACTTTACAGTGCTCGAAATTGCGCCTGTATCGGGCGCATTTGTGACTAAAGATTTCGCAGTTTTGTGACTAAAATTTGTCTAGCTAATAAAGGAATTATATTCAACAGTCTTGTGTCTTACTTGGAACTGGTAGTTGTAATTTTATCTGAAAAATCCTGCGAAATTCACGTTGAATGTTGCGATTTCATGCTCCATTAACGCGGTGTCCAAGAACAGGCTTTCTCAGAAATTTCTCATTTCCGGTTCCGGTATTAGTACATGTACTGAGGAGTATGATTTCAGAATCGGAGAAATAACCGAAATGAAATCAAGACAAATATACTATTTATATTTTGGAAAAATCTGGGACCTTTCGGAGTACACAGCACGGCAGGATTTTGCCCGATTCCACGGCGATAGCGTCGATTTCATGCTCCATTAACGCGGTGTCCAAGAACAGGCTTTCTCAGAAATTTCTCATTTCCGATTCCGGTATTAGTACATGTACTGAGGAGTATGATTTCAGAATCGGAGAAATAACCGAAATGAAATCAAGGCAAATATACTATTTAGATGTCGGAAAAATCTGAGACCTTTGGGAGTACACAACACGGCAGGATTTTGCCCTATTCCACGGCGATAGCGTGAATTTGTTTGATGACGGCCCGACGTTTTTGCCTGCGTGACATATCTCGCGACATAGCCCTTTTAAACAGTGGCTGAATTAATTCATAAAACTGAGGTACTAGGTCAAGACGAGGTGCCACGGGATAAGGAGACGCACTATAATCTATGATTACTACTAGTTTAACTTTTAGGTCATCCTTATTGTATTGGCAAAGTTTAGTAAATTGTAGTATTTCCTTTCAGAAAAACACGTCTCGTGTCCGAAAAGTGTCAGCGGAAATCGTCAGCACTGAAGAACTTGATGAGTTAATAGCATACTTCAAAAAATTGGATTCCAGGACTGATCCAGGTATGAAAAATTTGCCCTGGTCAATTCACCTTATTCCAAAATGGTGGGCAATTTATCATTCTTTTGTGTGCATGTCAATTAGCCCTCTTTGCCTTATTTTCGCTGGAAAATTCTGTTGTATTTTGCACATGCTGACGAGGCAACAAGGGCTAATTAACATACATATAAAAGAATAATAAACTGCCCACCATTTTGAAATAAGGTGTATGTGCCAAAAAATTCACATGATAAAATGAGAATAACTATTTGTAAAAAAACGAATCTCATTACTCATAAGAGTACGGAACAGAATGCGGTGACTTTGCATCCTGTCCATTACTGGTACATCTGAAGACCCTGTACCTTCCATAGGTGCCACCTTGATATATAACGCAGGTTTCAATATCATTATTGATCCTTGATGCTGCTAAAAGTAATATGCACTAGATAACAAGTAATACAATTCAGATTTTCTGACATTTCTAGATGGTCCTTTTGGAGGGAAATCTTCTTCACACGAGAAAGAAAGAATAAGAGTTGTTGCAGGAGGAGAAGATCTGACGTTAGATCCTCAGGCTGTTGAACTTTGTCCAGAGCAAATCGGTAGTGGTGCAACATCGCGTGTGTTCAAAGGAAAATTTCGCCAATCCGAGAATGTTATAACAGAGGTAGCATGCAAGGAGTTCATGGTTTCCATCACACCGAAGCACAAGATGAAGTTACTGAAAGAGATCAAGTGTCTAAGACGTCTGTGCCATCGGAACGTACTTTCACATTTCGGGGTCGATTTTACCCGTTCACTGCTAATAACCGAACTTCTCGAAAAGGAAATTGACACGGACGGAGACCTTGTTAAAGTACACAACGCCAGAGAGTTATTGGATCTACACGAGTTAAAGCCAATTTCGTGGTCAACGCGCCTGCAAATCATGCATGGGGTGACTTCTGGACTTTCCTTTCTGCACAAGAATAACGTTGTTCATTGTGATCTAAAGGCTGGAAATATATTCATTGGCGACAACGGGGAAGGTGGTTACTTGGTTAAACTCGGTGATTTTGGGACTGCTCTGTTTGATTTTGCACAATTTTCAGTATCGGTTATGCCAAGCTCAACAAACACCGACAGCTCGATTATGTGCACCGCTGCTTATACTGCTCCAGAACTTCTCGAGAGGGGTTCGAAACCATCCTTTGAAAGCGATATCTACAGCCTGGGAATGGTTATGACAGAATTTTCCTTGCCAAACCGCTCAACTCCGTGGGAGGGAGAAGTTGCTAATTCCTCCATCATTTATGATTTTGTGCGAAGAGGAGAGCGACCAACTGTTACGTTGGGTGATCTTTCCGGATTAAAGGCCGATATCGCAAGGCAGTGGATTACACTACTCCAAGAATGCTGGCAACACAATCCGACCAAGAGACCAACAAGTGCCCAAGCGGCTTTGAAGATGTCGTCACTTTATAGTGAAGAATCCGGTGATAGTTACAAAAGCTTCCAACAGTGGAGAGCCGAAAATCCAGACACACTCTTCATTCCATTAACTACACATCAGGGAAGGGCAATAGAAGTTTTAGACGAGGTAGTTTGTAGTTTCGCCTCGCAAAATCAATCAATCCCTTCAGGACTAAATCGAGACTTAACTGACAACCTGTATGAAAACGACGCAAGTAATGCCTGTGTGTACCTGTGCTCAAAAATTGCCGACGATCTCTTTAAATGTTCCGATCTGCGTGGTGAGGACAAACATTTCATCGTCAAACGTGTTTCGGAGGACACAATACGGACACTTCCCAAACGTATAAATCCGTCGCGGGAGATAAACGAATTTGCAGATGTGGATGAAGCATTGACCATGATGAACCAGCACGATATAATCTCCAGCAAGTACAACACAACAGAACTGTTGGAAAAGCAATCCTCGCAGACACTTCAAGAAAAACAGGGTTACTTAAAATCAGCTCTTATCTCTTTAGAAAAGTCAGTTAACGCTGAGGGGAAGGCGTTCTCCATTTATATGTGCCACCCATTTGCTATCCTAGTTGGTGTACTGCGTTCTTCTTTCATAATTGTTGACACTCATAAGGTACCCGAAGAGGCAGGAGGCGCAAAGTCTGGCCTACTGGTTCAGTTCAGTTTTGACGCAAGACAAAAAGAGACCGTAATTGACAATATGGTCGAGTGGATTTCTCTCAGGATGAAAGCATCAATTTCCAACTATTCCACACAGTTGCATTCGTTAGTTCTTCTTCAGATGACCAACACTGTTTGCATCGACCTGGAAGAGTTTGTTACCTGTGACGCTGACGATGAAGAACTTTTAAACGCCAGCCTGGAAATAGAACAAAATAAAGATTGTCTTCCCTCTAACGCGAGCACGGCAAAAGATCATTTTGAACAGCAACAAGAATTAGAAGTCTGTTCACAGAAACCTTTGGAAACTGATCACAAAACGGCGAGAAATAACGAAAATACAGATAACGTAATTTACACCCTGCCCGAAGAATTACCCAAGATCAAAGAGGACGACTTGGTTGTTTGGAAGGGGCACTTGACTAAATTTGGCTTAAGCTCACTGAACGATTTTCAGATGCAAGCAATTCAAAGCATCCAACTTGGCCGAGATACAATAGTTGTACAACCAACTGGTAGTGGTAAGAGTCAGTGCAAATTGAGGGGTTGAGGAAACTTAAGATAGATGCCATTGCCTTAGGAAGAACAGCAGGACAAGAAGCGAAACTTAATCACGACAGACCTTTTTTCAATGATGGTACAAGTCCTTTGCCATCAATTGTATTCCTGACTCCTGAGCATTTTGTTAATCACGTATCTTACAATCTGGAAAGGATCAAGGAAAATATCAAACTATTGGTCTTGGACGAGGTACATAAGATATTTGATAGAAACTCCGATTTCCGATCAAGCTACGAGTTTTTCAGGGGAATTAAAAAAAGCTTTCCTGATATACCTGTGATGACATTAACTGCTACCTTGAGTCAGGCCCAGTTGCACAGTTTGTGTGTTGATTATTTCAAGAATCCCGTGCTTATTAAGGGTTCAATCAATCGCAGCAACATCAAGTTAAACGTCAAATCATACGTCCAATCAAAGAAGAGCAAGTCCAGTTCGGACGGAAACGCCAATTCCGTTTCATCATCCAAAGAAGGCATTTGGTCTACATGTGCTATGGATGTAAAGAACATCACAGGTGATGAATATGCCATAGTCTACATGGATTTCCGTAGTGATGTTGAGCTGATGACTACATCACTCAAGCTGCAAATAGGAGAGGAAAATGTAAGACCTTATTACGGAAGTGGGATGACGCATGAGTTAAAGAAGAAAACTGACTCTGAGTTCAGAGCAAAAGATTTCCAAGTACTGGTAGCCACCGAGTCATATGAGGTTGGCACCCATAGTCCACATGTGGACAATATTTTCAGGGTAGGTTGCATGCGTAATCTTAGTGTCATCGTCCAGGAATTTGGCAGAGCCGGAAGAAGTGGTAACAGCGCCGATGGTTTTCTTCTTGTAAATGAGAAAAAGGACGATCAACGCTTAGCTTTCTGGACTAGGAAAACTTCAAAGGATGAAGAAGAACATATGAAAGCACAATTTGTCCAATCATGGCGGTGGGTATATTCTATTTACTCCGGAAGATGTCTGAGACAGGAGATAATTAGCAAGTTTGGAGAGAAGCCAGCTGGAGCTGCAATGAATGATAGATGAATGTTGCTCCAGTTGTGATATCAAAGACAGTAGAGACTTCAACGCTAAGAAAGCGTTCACCCTTCTTATGCAGGCCATCGTGGACCTTGGTCAACTTGAAACCTATAAGGAAGGAGTAAAAGAGGAAGTGCTGATTGGATGGTTGAGAGGTAGCAGGAAAGATACATTCTCTCTACCCGAAGTTCAGAAACTTATGGAGAATACACAGACATATTCAGAAGGTATGAAGCAGTTTGGTGTTAAGAGTTCTCAGGGGTGGTGGTCAAGAGTGCTGCGACAAGCAATTAATTTGGATTATATGGACATAAAATTCAACATTATAAGATGCCAATCATTCACGAGAGTATGGAGGCAGTACCAAGTATCCCAGAAAGGGAGACAGTTTCAGGATTCTCCACACGATGTGCTTGTTCTGGATCCAACAGACGACCCATTAAATGACAAAAAAACGTCCAAATGAAGGTACATCCGTTAAAAGGACTGGACGAGGACATCATCATTTACCAAAAATAAAGGAATGTCTTGGAAATTCCAAAAATTGGTCCAAACTAACACGAAAGGACCAATATGAATTCCCAGGATTTGATGGAGCCTCACAAACCTCACAGACCTTTGCCTTTGTGGAGGATTGTCGAAAGTTGCCTTTTGCAGCCAGCACTCGACCACATTTCATTTGGGACGACAATCAACTATCAAAACGAAGCACGCAAACATCGAAGCATAACATACCCATAGACGGCGTGAATAACGTGTTGAATGTTAGACGAGGACCTTGTGAAGGTGTAAAAAAATACGCTGGTCCTGACTGTCCTTACGTCGTTTCTAACAGGCAGAAGGTTAATCGATGCGTACATCACAGAGAAAACTATTCCCTTGTTTCAAGTGGAGCATGTCCTGCACATATGGTTTATATATGGCCGTGCAATGACGATGGAAGGCGATGGGTTGGTGTTGTCCCAGGTACTCAACACAATCATCCTAAATCAGCCCCGCATATTATGTCAAGCAAAGTGAAAGAGGATATCCATAGAGTGGTATCTGACGATAGTACTAAAAGTACTAAAGATCTCATGAAAGGTCTTGGAATTGGTTATGTCCCCGCTGAAGCCAGTGCACCCGCAGCTAATGCCGACCGTGTAAGGAAGGAGAGGAAGATGGCCCTTGGTAAGTGGATGTCTGTTCATAAAGACCTGCGTCCACTAGATGAGATTCTCTATTTTGAGAAAATTCGAAAGAAGGTGGAAAATAACCAGCTCTATGACGAAAGCATGAATATTAGCGAGCAAGTGAACAGAATGATGGGACAATATCAAATGGAGGGATGCGAATATATATTTACTCCCAATAGGAAGTATGCTTTCTTCATGGCGCCGTTCCAATCTGCTCTTTTGAGTAAAGCAGAAGATTTATTTATGGATGTAACTTACACTGGTAATGACTTCTTTCCATACCTCCTAAACGTTGTCACTTTGAACGAGCAAACGTGCGTGTATAATGCAGTAGCCAGAGTACTGTGCAGTAGACAAGATAGTGAGACTTACGCAAATTCGATCATAAAGATTTTCGAGAAGGTTTCGAGTGAGCATACTCATTTCGCAAATGGTCATCATTTAAGGTCCATTCTAGTAGATTTCGATGATGCTCAGTACAAAGGGCTGCAACAATGTCTGGGTGAAGAACTGGCCAGGAAAGTAATCCGGGGATGCAGTGTTCACTGGCAACGATCAGTCAACAGAGTCTGTAAGCTGGCTTGCCAGAGTGAGGCTGAAAGCCGTGTATTCAAAACTTTAGCCCGGAAAATTAAAGACGAACAAGAGAAAGAGAATGTTATCTTAATTTTCGACGTACTTTCAGAAGCTAGAAAACTAGATGATGCAAGGCAATTTATTGGGAGTGACCTATCCTCTGAACTTAACAAGATCGACAACCGTAACTGGACCAAACTGAAACACTGGAGTAAATGGTGGTGTCGGTTAAATCACCTTGGAATGTTCACAAAGGCTTTCAAGGAAATGGAAGACAAAGATTGGGAGCAAGGACCCAACACCACTAATCCAGTTGAGTCTTTGAACAGACAGTCTTTGGAGGGGGGATGTACTACTCTTCATACTCTGCTGGAGAACATTTATCTGGAAGATCGCCTGCATGCTGTAAAAACAGCCGCATGCAAAGATAATGTTACAACCTCATATAGTGCATCGCCTGGCAAACAGAAGACCAAACGAAAGCGAACAAGCCTTGGCCATTCAGGGGATGAAGGTCCACCAGATAAGCGCCGCCATCTGTTAAGTAACAAAAGAAAACCAAATGGCACAGCTTTGATCAATCGCTTCATTGAAGTTGAATACGATGAAAAGGACAAATCAGGAAAGGTTACAAAGTATTGGGGATGGTGTAAAGGACAGATCGTGGCATACAGAAGGCACGAAGGGTACTTAGTTAAATTCGCGGACAGGATTGACAGTGACGGAAACGTCATCGAGGGGTGGTCTGATTGGATTGAAGACTTGAACAGTAAGGATGTTCGTCTGTTAGTTCAGTGACTCGTACCCGTAAAAATTACCTGATGATGATGTTACTGAATGGTCCTGACAGCAGCATACTTGTAGCGATTTTCAGGAAAAGCACAACACCCTTCAATGGCATGATTCGACAGTGCGAACTGTCATCGTCAGATTACGGCACAAAGAACCAAGTTGCATTTTAAGTAATTGTTTAACACTGGATCCAGTAACGATAGAGTAATAACTGATAACCACAAGAACTATAACGAGACTTAATTACGGTTACATCGGATGTATTTGCCGAGTAGGCTGTTCTCACTGGGAATCAAGGTAAAAGAAAACTTTCACATCCACTATCCACTGTTAACAGGCTACCTTCGATCAGCAAATTTCATTTACCAACCATCCTTGTGCTTATAAGTTATTTCTCTATCGTTAGATTGTTGTTCGTTTTCTGAAAATACTTGCGCTAAATCCCAGGAAAACTAATCTAATGTTTGTTAGAGATTTCTTTCTATTTTTGTAGTAAATTGTCGTAGCAATTCAACAGGTGATTTGTAACCGTTGTTTTTATTTTTATACCGAAAATAATTCCTATGAAAGGGGGGTGCATTTTGTTGTATTTGGAATTGAGAATATAACAATAATAATCTGTCGAGTGTGGAAGTTGGGTACTTTTTAAAATAAAGAATAACCAATTTCAAACTATTGCCATCTATATGACTCTTTCTGTGGGATTCAGTTGGGCTAGTTTCGCTCTTTTAGAAATTGCAGATAACCTATTGTTTGCACTTCCTACATAGAGCTCGGTTTCTCAAAATTCAGTCACCGTATTTTACCTGCAATTTCTATTTTTACATTCTGAACAGTTTCCTTTTATAGTAGGTTTCGTCTGGCTCTTTGACAGTTTATTTAGCTTTTTCCAAAATGTAACCGTGTATTTCCTATATTTACTACTTTGATGAGTTTCTGGGTAAGCTCGGTAAAGGTACATGTAGTCTATAACTGAAATTAATTTTTGTCCTTTTCATGACTCTTTTTCTTTTTGCCCTTTTCATGACATTGTGTGCATCCAAGCCTGCCTGTGATTTTTTTTCTGCAATAGTTAGTAGTACAGCTGTAACCGAGGAAGCGTGTTGCCCCGTCTTATTGAAAAGAGTTCATATTGGAAAAATCTTGCATCGCATATCCGTAAATTATGATCCCTTTTGTTTACCATGGGAATGTAAAAAAATACCGTCGAGGTTAACTTAATTACTTTTCCTCCGAACTCGTAGACAACTTCTATCAATATGGCTCAAGAGATAACGTCGCTGTTGTACAAGTTTCGACCATTAACTAGCGGCTCAAGGTCATACCCCTGTTTTGCACTGCGCATCGTGCGTGCTCTCTACTGCGTAGCATTTTCCTGTGCAGTGCGCGCTCTTCTACCTGTAAGGACTATATTGGTATTGATTGTCATTTCATAGGCATAAAATTAACAATAGATTTTTTGTCAAACTTTCCGTACTGGTTGTCTTTCACGATGACGTTCTAAAGATGAAATATAAAGAAAGGGTCCTGGGACAAGTTTAGGAGCTGTAACGATTCGAAGATCTCCCACATTTAATATATTTTTGTTTATTTTTCTCGTAATATGGGGAGTTTTTAAAACATTACAGCTCCAAAAGTAGATTTTAATTTCTCATATGATAAGCTCCTAATAGGAATGGGATCCCCTTCATATACAAACTGTGACGTTTTTAAGGCTATTAACTAACGGCTTAATTCGGATCTCCTTCATATTCATACTGTAACATTTTGGGCCATTAACTAACGGCTTAATTCGGATCCCCTTCATATTCATACTGTAACATTTTGGGCCATTAACTAACGGCTTAATTCGGATCCCCTTCATATTCATACTGTAACATTTTGGGCCATTAACTAACGGCTTAATTCGGATCCCCTTCATATTCATACTGTAACATTTTGGGCCATTAACTAACGGCTTAATTCGGATCCCCTTCATATTCATACTGTAACATTTTGGGCCATTAACTAACGACTTAATTCGGATCTCCTTCATATTCATACTGTAACATTTTGGGCCATTAACTAACGGCTTAATTCGGATCCCCTTCATATTCATACTGTAACATTTTGGGCCATTAACTAACGACTTAATTCGGATCTCCTTCATATTCATACTGTAACATTTTGGGCCATTAACTAACGGCTTAATTCGGATCCCCTTCATATTCATACTGTAACATTTTGGGCCATTAACTAACGGCTTAATTCGGATCTCCTTCATATTCATACTGTAACATTTTGGGCCATTAACTAACGGCTTAATTCGGATCCCCTTCATATTCATACTGTAACATTTTGGGCCATTAACTAACGGCTTAATTCAAATCTCCTTTATATTCATACTATAACATTTTGGGCCAGTATCTAACGGCTTAATTCGAATCTCCTTCATATTCATACTGTAACATTTTGGGCCATTAACTAACGGCTTAATTCGGATCCCCTTCATATTCATACTGAAACATTTTGGGCCAGTAACTAATGGCTTAATTCGGATCCCCTTCATATTTATACTGTAACATTTTGGGCCAGTAACTAACGGCTTAATTCGGATCCCCTTCATATTTATACTGTAACATTTTGGGCCAGCACCTAATGACTTAAAATCGGATCCCCTTCATTTTCATACTGTAACATTTTAGGCCATTAATTAACGACATTATTCGAATCCCCTTCATATTCATACTGTAACATTTTAGGCCAGTATCTACCTGCTTAATTCGAATTCTTTTAATTGTCATACTGTAACATTTAAGGCCATTAATTAACGGCATAATTTGAATCCCCTTCATATTCATACTGTAACATTTTAGGCCATTAACTAACGGCTTAATTCGGATCCCCTTCATATTCATACTGTGGCATTTTAGGTCATTAATTAACGGCATAATTCGAATCCCCTTCATATTCATACTGTAACATTTTAGCCCATTAACTAACGGCTTAATTCGGATCCCCTTCATATTCATACTGTAACATTTTAGGCCAGTAACTAACCGCTTAATTTGGACAGTCGGTAATAGAATATCATAAATATACAATAATAAGTACAGACTGCGTTAATGGCTTAAAAATGTACAGTATATACGCCTAATATGGAATATCATAAAGACCAATAATGAATACAGACTGCGTTAATGGCTTAAAAATGTACAGTATGTATACTGTGTTAACATATTATGTTATTATATACACTCCCAGAACTAACAGTGCAAGTTCCCACGGAGACTGAAATGAACACCCTTTATGAAAGTCTAGACAAATCAAAAATTAAACCAGTGGCTTTAAGTCTTATCAAGCCCTACTCTGACCAGTTTGTGTCAGAAAGCAGCAGTATCCAAACAATCCCAGACCTTTTTGACAATGACAATTTAAACCTCACGTACACTGATTTACTAAAGAAGTGCTTTAATGTAGAAATTTGCTTGTCAAGTAAAGACATTGCACAAATTGAGAGAGATACACAGAGCCAGGCAAATGGGAGTGCATTTTTTCGAGAGCGGGTCGTATTGGTGCGTCAATGAGTGGAGCAGTCTGCCGGACAAACCCAGCACAGCCATCACAATCACTGATCAAGACAATCCGCTATCCAAATTTATTTAAAGTAAACACAAAAGCAGTGATTCATGGGTGCAAACATGAAGCTGATGCAATTAAAGCCTATGAAGAAGAAATGAAAAACAGTCATGATGACTTTAAACTCTCGCAGTGTGGCTTAGTTATCAACCAAGAGTACCCTTGGATTCATGCCACTCCAGACTTCTTAGTATCTTGCTCATGCTGTGGACTGGGGTGCGGAGAGGTCAAATGTCCTATTTGTATTGACCGATGTGACTTTGACAGTTATGTTTTGAAGAAGAATGCTTGCCTGGAAAAGGTAGCCGGTAATTTCCAGCTGAAACGAACCACAACTACTTTTTTCAAGTTCAACAACAGCTTTTGACATTACCTGAACGGAAGTACAATGATTTTGTTGTTTGTGCTTTTGACAGTTCTCACCGTGCAACAATTATCAAAGAGAGAATTTACCCTGACCATGGTCACTGGAAGGAGGTTTTGCCAAAACTTACCACTGTCTGGAGAACATGTATTTTGCCTGAAATTTTAGGCAGATGGTACACAAGAAAGTGTGACATTTCTGATGAGATACCACAAGCAGGTGTTAGAATTTGTTTCTGCAGAATGCCATCATGTGGAAACACTGTGAAATGTGGAAACCCCCACTGCCCATTTGTTGAATTTCATCCCTCGTGTTTAGCAATCTCACCCCCGCTACCAAGGGTGTGGTACTGCCCACACTGCTGCAGGCCACCACAGTTTAAGCGGTCGAAAAAAGGAAAGGATAAATCTCCAGAAATGATGGCTAAGGCTTTATCTCTCAACAGTATTTGTATTTGCCAAGCAGTGCCACAGCAATCTGACAAATTACTTGAGTGCCACAGCGATGATTGCCAGAGTGGAAAATTTTTTCACTTGACCTGCCTTGGTTACAAGAAATTGCCCAACAACAGCAAGACAACTTGGAAATGCACCGATTGCAAAACAAAACATGCAAAGCCATTTCATGCCAGTACCGCAGTTCCAGGGACATGTCAGGAAACTCCAGTTGCACCTACCACTTGTTCTTCTCAATCTCATGATGATAAACCTGCGTCCTATGAACTTGACAATGCACAAGAATCTGATCATGACAGTGAAGAGGAAAGTGCTGATGACATCAAGGTTACTATGGTTACAACTTGTGAATCTGAACGATATCATACACTAAGAAATCTTGATGAACAAGATTATCAACTTATTATGTCCCCCCATGGTTGGCTTGATGGTGCAATTATCCACAGTGCACAGATACTTTTGCAGAAAATTAACCCTTTGATTGAAGGTTTTCAGCGTCCTACATTAGGTTCAGTGCGAAATTTTAATGTAGTTTCTGGTGAATTTGTACAGTTATTGCATACAGGACACAATCACTGGGTTTGTGTCAGCTCAATAGGATGCCTTCCCGGAACAGTCAGACTTTTTGACAGTCTTTATCATGACATCATCTCACAAGAAGTTGAAGATCAGGTCAAAGACTTAGTATTAGCAGAGAGCTTCCAGAAACTCGAGTATGCACCCTGCCAACAGCAAAGAAATGGAAGTGACTGTGGGGTTTTTGCTATTGCTTTTGCGACAAGTCTTGTATTTGGATCCAATCCACAAAACCTGAATTTTGACATTACAAAAATGCGCCCACATTTAGTGGCCTGTCTTCAAGCTGGTCTGATGTCTCAGTTTCCATCGTTTTAAATTTTAGTGACTTACAAGAACCCTTGCAATAATTGCAGCATTAACATTTTTTTAGCTACCTGGACAGCTATCTCACATTGTAAACTAAATAGTTTTTGAGACACACAAAAAAGCTTCAGGTGTAATTGATATTTATTTACAAAATAAACTGTTTCAACCAATTGGCCACCAGTAAGGTTTGACAAATTAAAATACTTCCCTTTCATTGCTTTACAAATCGTAATCCCCTTAACCCTTCACTCTCAAGATCTGAAATTCAATTCTCCTAACTGATGACCATACAAATCTTTGTTCTCTGTTCCTGAGAATTTGGTGTAACATAAAGACACTTTCCCATAGTTGATTATTTTCCAAATTCTCATCACCTGTCTCCTTGACAGAGTAGTAAAATCGTTAGGAGAATTTATTTGCTAGTCATTCCTGGGAGTGAAAGGTTAAAGTAATAATTTTCTAAAGTAGGCGTACGATAAAGAACTTCAACCTAATGACTTAAAAAAATTGCTTATATTTTTTTCTGCCTTAGCAGTTTTGGATGATCGCATTTCTATCTCATGGCCTTGTTTTCTAAATAAGAAAATAATGATAATTTATTGCAAAGAGAAAATTGACACTGATCGCTAATGGACCTTAGCAGCCATTAAGGGATATAAATCTAGTGGTAAACATTTAACTACCTTTCCTTTTCGTACAGTTATTAATGATCAATGATGTGGATATCTTTACAAATAAACAAACTGTTTAACTGGTCATCTCGCATTTGTCTTTTTTTCCCTTTTCGAAATGTGCACAATATCATAATTAATTAAAACTGGCTGTTTTTGGTTTTACAAGTTGTATTTTCAAATAAATGAACTGGGAATTACATGACAGGATGAACTTCTCATTGTTATAATGAATAAATTTCAACTTCTTGGGTTTAACATATAAAATAGCTTTACAACGACTCCCGGTCAATTTGTATTTTCAAATAAATCAACTGGGAATTACATGACAGGAGAAACCTCTCATTGTTATAATGAATAAATTTCTTTCAATTTCTTGGGTTTAACATATAAAATAGCTTTACAAAAGCACATTGTTACCTTTGGGAGGGGGGGGGGGGGGGAGGGGGGCACTCAACATATCTTTAGCTGGGGAGGTACGGCTCAGTCACTCATCTCCCAATTTTTCATAACCAGCTTGAGTCATAATACCCTGTCTCAGACAAGAATGAACATATTTATAAGAATTGTTTACAGCAAAGAATATGGACATCTAAAATGTCCTCTAAACGCCGGAGTTGCTTGTGGGTCAACTGTCTGGTGGTGTTTCAAAACTAATTTTCATTCTTTAATCTCCTCATTGAACCTCTTAGAATCCCACTTAATTTCAGGCGAAATCCATCTTTGAGACAAAAATCCCTAAAAACCATATTCAAATTGGCCACACAACCCCATAAGGGACTTCCCCCAGGTGGTGGTACACACATTTACAACATTTTAAAATGAAACCAAAAAATTTCGAAACAGCATGGTTTACATAAGTACAATGGAATCCCAGTTTTATAAATCCTCTATTTTTTAAAGCTTCTGATAACTTGGACCCGGAGTCATTTCCTCTCTTAAACTATTTTTAACCATTGATTTGAACTCTCTGATTTCTCAAACCAATGTACAGTAGCCTTAGAGGTTAAAAAAATTGGGATTCCATTGTATTTTGCACAGATTAATCTAATCAAATGGGACAATGGGGCCACATAGATTGACAAGTCCAGAGCAAACTCTGAGTATGCGGTCGATCATAGGTACCTGGATCTCAGGATTTCCAGTTGGATTACAGGTTAAAAAATCTACTGACAAGGTATTCTCAAGAATAGTGTATTTCCTGCGTAAAAGTCCTATAACTCGTTCAACGTGGATCCTAACATGTGCGATCCCCCTTGTTCTTTCAACGTCAACAGGGTCCAGTTGTTTTTTTCCTTTAGTGAATGCTGGAATTACGAGTTTTGCTTGTTTAAGGGCAACACCATCGTGAACAGTGAATCCCCTGTCTGCCATAACTAGATCCCCAGGAAACAAGTTGTTGAGCAGCCCACAATTTTCCGTGAGATACTTGTCTGAGGTGCGTCCCCCCAGGCTTCTGAGACAAATGAGATGCAGCCTTGAGGGGTTATGCCGATGAGGACATCGATTTCACACGATGTTTTGACACTGCAACATGTCCCGCCAAAGTTCATTTGGTCGAACTTCATGCGGCATGTTTCAGCAACGAATGTTGCCAAAAGGACGTTTTTTCTCGTGTGAACAGCTCGGGAGCGTGCGCCCGCAGCTTACTGGGAGATTTAACCAATCACAGGCAGCGAAAAAACGGGAATACAATACTTTCATGCGTTCGTACTTGTGATAAACACACAATTGGACGAAAATAGATGGATAATTACATTGTGTTGAAATGCAATAAATAAGGGAGCAACGTTTATTCAGTTGACTAGTCATGATGGCGGTGCGTGAAGTTGCCAGAAGGCGTAATAAGTTCATGTTGCTGATTTTGATGCGGCTTTAAGACGACGACCCTCCTGCCTCTATCGAACGACGAGTGTGGACTCGCGAGAGTGGATAAAACGACGAGAGGAATTGGGGGCCTATCATACCCTGTTTAGAGAATTGACGGCGAAAGACACCCTTGGGTTTGGCGAGTACATGAGGATGCCTCATGCCAAGTTCCTAGCATTAGTGGAGGCTGTAGGGCCCCTTTTAACAAAGCAAGAGACTCGTATGAGGACATCTATTGCGCCAAACGAAAGAGTTGCCCTCGCTATCAGATACTTGGCAACAGGAGAGACGTTTCAGTCCTTTCCTTCCAGTTTCGGATTGGCAAGAGTACTGTGTCTCAGATTGTAATGGAAGTATGCGACGCGATTTACCAAGTTTTGGGAAGACAACACTTAAAAACGCCCAACACCGTTGAAAACTGGCGCGGAATTGCAACTTCATTCCACTCTAAGTGGAATATTCCAAATAACATTGGCGCTATAGACGGAAAACGGATTTTGATCCAGAAGCCCCCAAGTGCTGGTTCCCATTACCACGACTATAAAGGGAACAAAAGTGTTATTGCGTTGATCATGTCGGGACCGAGTTACGAGTGCCTCTACGCAGATGTAGGCACCAACGGGCGGAACTCAGACGGACACGCATGGGCACGGTGCTCACTGAAGAAGGCTTTGGACAGCCCAGACAATCCGCTTAACATACCTCCTCCTTGCCCATTGCCCGGGGCTAGCAAGGCAGTTCCTTTTGTCATAACAGCAGACGAAGCGTTTTCTTTGGCGAGCTACATGCTGAAGCCGTATCCTCGAAAGAGCCTTACAGTCGAGGAAAGAATTGCTAATTATCGGATATCTCGAGGACGAAGGATTTCCGAGAACATCCTGGGAATCTTTGGGAATAGATGGCGCTGTTTCCGAGCCCCCTTCCTTTTGAGCCCTGCCAAGGTACAGAAAATAACGATGGCCCAGTCACGCTTCACAACTGGCTGAACAGCGACAGATTCAGTAGGAATGTGTACTGCCCTCCTGGTCTGATTGACAACGAAGATCCTGTCACCGGGGAAATCATTCAAGGCACTTGGAGAGACGACTCTCCTCTCGAATCACTCGTATCCCTTCAGCCATCCCTTCAGCACAATTACAACACAGGAGCCAAAGAAATGCGCCAGGAATATACAAGATGGTTCAATGACGAAGGCGATGTGCCATGGCAAAGGAAAATGTGTGGACTTTAGTGGCTTTGAGTTCTAATCTAGATATAATTGTAATTAATATGTTGACTATGGCATTGTGACAGTTAACATGAAATTTGCGTAGTATGCATTCAAGCGAGAGCAGAGTTTGTAGTTTGCAAAAATAATGATCAGAACACAACATACAAACCGATTTATGTTAGAAATATCCGTGTGCTAGAAAAAAAAAACATGCAATCCAAATTTGTACCTTTTTCGTTAGAAAACCGACTCTTAATGGACCTTAATGAATTCTCTTGATTGTAAAATGATAAATCATTATACAACTCAAAATCTGACAATTAAATTTGGAATTGAAAAAAAGTATCCACGAACTTTTGAAACAGAAACACAAATGGGGTCACTAAAACAAGGTTTGTTACTGGTTGCACTGTATGGAACTAAAACCCCAATACAACGCCGGTGTAGCCAATGTTGAGCCTCGTTGCTCATACTAAATTAATTAACATAGTGAAGAAATTGTTAACAAAAGCGCAAGAAGTCTTTGAAATGCTGCTTCAACACAGTTTTTTATTCATCAAATACAGGGCCTTAGCGCTTATAGGGGCCCGGGTGCATTTTTTTCAAAACAATATGGTGATCATAATAAAACTGTATAAAAAGGCACCTAATATGCCTCCCAATTTCAACTTGTGTCCCCCTATCCCCACCCCCAGTTTTCTCAGAGTCTTAATACGTTAAATGGCCCCGAATCTAGCCGTTAACCATACAAATTGGAAAAAATAAACGTTCAGGCGTAAAAAAGAAGGGCAAAAACTAACCGTAATTGTTATTTTACAGTCACGCTTTTTGTCTTTTTAATGTCAATGTAGTCATGCAATGTAGTCATGCAACTGATTTTTAGGGGAATGCTCATTTCAATTAATTTCTACTTAGCTTGAATTAGATAAAATTCACCTTTTCCGCCCAAAAAGATGTGATGTTATTGTACTTTGCGCGCGTCAGTACCAATTGCTCCCTTACTACTAGACAGTCAGTGACCTACATTTTCACCACTTGAGTGCGAGGTTCCGAGCGCTCGGCGTTTTCCACTAATTTTTCTTCCAGGAAAAGTGCTTTGATTTTCGTGAATGTTTTCATGTGTATAATTAAAAGGTAACCATACGACATTTCTCGTTCAATCTGAATTAATTTCTACTTGTGACTTTTTCAAAAAGCCCAAGATGGCTCGAGCAATTTTGACTTTTTTTGGAAAAACTGATTGAAAAAAATTGAAGTCGAAGTCGTATGATTAACGACTATACAAACGAACTAAGGCAATACAGGTTTCAAATTTGCATTAGCAACGGCTCATGATAGGTTAGGCGCTTGAACTTCAGGGTTGATATACGCCGGTCTACGCGAACAATAGACAAGAATGGAAATATTCGACATGCGAAAATTTAAATTATGACGACTGAAAGCAAATACACGAGAAAAACGTTTGTTGTCATTTGATTTTTTAATCAGTTAATTTACAGGAACAAATGCATTGCGCATAATAATCAGGGTATGCACTAAATGTAATCCTGGAATAGCCCGTTTTTACTTTGAATTTTTTATTTTCTAGTCGAAGTCCGGCAGGAGTGATTGGTTCCTGTGAGAGTTTTCAGCACCAAAGGATGGTCGTGACGGTAACTGTTCGGCAGACTGCATATGTGTACCACCATGGAGATATGGATTAAACCCAGGCGGAGTGATGTTGGAAGCGCTAGCATAGCTGGTGTCACTGTAGCTCAAGCCAGAAGCGAGGCTTGAAGGATAGTCAACTCTACTGAATACACGCTGAGTTGAATTTCGAGCGAAACTGGTGCTGTTGGCCCTTTCTATCTCATCTTTTTCCTCTAATTCAAAAAGAACATCTGAAATGCACTTCTTCGCTCGCCGAAATGTGGATGGAGCCAGTTTGGACAATGTCAATCCAACGTATTTTCCAAATACATGTGCTTCGTTGGTCTCGTGTGTAGGGGAGTCGCCTGTAGCAGGGAGGGGCGCTTTAATCGCCACTACTGCTTGCTCAAATAATTCTAGTTTCTTGTTTTCGATGTCATCTCGTTGTTTCTTTATTTTTTTTCGCTGACGAGTTACCGGCTATCGTGTCGATAGTGTCGTCTGTGTCATCGCAAATGCTGTTGGTGAACTGAAGATGCGCGTAAAACTCCCATGAAGACTGATACACGTCATTGGTACCTGAACCGGATGGTTTCTTTTGGACTTTTCCATGTTCTTGCCTATAGACCTTGAGCAGGTTCTTCCACTTTCTCTGAATGTCCTCTTTGGTATATTTATCCTCCAGCTCTTTTGCAAGGCAATCCAAGAGTAGGTCTTTGTTGCTGTTTGTGTGATACTCAGGGATATTGTGGTTCCATAGGCACTCGTTAGTCTGGTAAAAAGAAATTAGGGTCTCTGCAAAAAACAAATAAAATAGATTAATATCATTGCGTTACTTTTAAAATTGTCAATTTAGGGGTGGACTATTACAAGTTGGGGGGAGGGGGGGTCCAGAACTTATAAGACAAGTAGCAAATAAATAGAAAATCAATCCTGCACATCCCTGCTCCTCAAACTGTGCCATTTCGCCTTCAAGTCTTGTGCAGACCTCGGAGGGTTGGTCTTTTCAAACTGAGCAATAAGTGGCATCATGGCTCTCTTTGTCTTTGTTTTGTTTCTATGTTCTTTCAATCGCTTGTCCCATAATATAGGATTTTTCTTGTAAAATGAAATCAGCATTCGTGTCGTGCTTGCACTCCACACCGAATCGCTCGATATTTCAGCAACTTCTTCCACTTCTCTTCCCAGCTCTCCACTCTCCGCCATAGCTCAACGGGGTAATAAATGGACTGACTTCGTTTTAAACGTTGCTTCCCTATTTATTGCATTTCAACACAATGTAATTATCCATCTATTTTCGTCCAATTGAGTGTTTATCACAAGTACGAAAGCATGAAAGTATTGTATTCCCGTTTTTTCGCTGCCTGTGATTGGTTAAATCTCCCAGTAAGCTGCGGGCGCATGCTCCCGAGCTGTTCACACGAGAAAAAACGTCCTTTTGGCAACATTCGTTGCTGAAACATGCCGCATGAAGTTCGACCAAATGAACTTTGGCGGGACATGTTGCAGTGTCAAAACATCGTGTGAAATCGTGTTGCACGAAGAAATCAGACAATGCGACACCTTGCGGCTGCATGTCCCTGGGACACGTAATAACTGAAGTTGCGAATGTGTGTGCGTAAATAAGTTTTGTCCCTGCTGTGAGCTCCTTATAAAAGCGCCTGCTGCATTTCCACTGGTATGTATAGAACAGGATTTGACTGCGGCTTCATGTCCCCGGGACATGTAATGGCTGCAGTTGCGAATGTATGTGCGCAATTTGATGTTGTCCCTGCTGCGCGCCTCCGATACAGGCGCCTGCTACAGCCCCCCTCATGTGAACGAAACAGAAATTGACCGCAGCTACACGTCCCCGAGACGTGTTCCCGCTGCTGTGCTTAATTGTCTGTGTTAGTTGTGATTTTGTCCCCGCTGCATGTTCCCGGTACACATGCCTGTAAAATGCCCTCTAGTGTGTGAGTAAAATGGATAGATGTCCCAGGGACATGCTTAGGGCGCAGTTTGTTCTGTGTGTACATGTTGTGATTTTGTCGGTGCTTCATGTCCCCGCTATAGGTTCCCACTCTAAGCCGCGTTATATGTACGGAATATGATTTTAAAACGGCTACATAATCCGGGGTCATGTAGCTGCAAAATGACCCCTAGTGTGCGAGCACCTTTAGTGCCACAAGCTAAAAAGTAGGGCTGAATAAGCCTTTGGAAACGTTGCCATGGAAACCGCTAATGAAGAAATAACACTTCCTTTTGGTCAACTATAAATTATATTGTTCAACTCTACAAAAGTGTTACTGTGGCCTTGATCTGTCTTTTTGTTCTATTCTTTCAAAGTTACAAACCCGTCAAAAAGCTGAAAACTGGTACCAGCCACCTTAAGCGGAATTTTCTGAAGAAGACGTGCCTGGGGCGTCATTTAAAGGAAAAGAACCAGAAGAAAAGTACTTTGTTATTTTTTAGATAAGCTAAGTTGATTGAAAAGCCTAGTTTTCAAGATAAGTTTTACGTCTTTCACGCTTTCGTGTTGTGACGCGTACGTGTTTATAGTTTCACGAATCGTGTGGTTTATAATTTTTGACAGTTTTAATTACAAATTCACACTATATTTAGATACTGGAACGTATTAGTTTTACCTTCACATGACATGGTTTTTAATAAGATTTGTAAGAACTTTTATAAAGAATTTCAAGCCATAGTCAGAGATGTAGCTATTAAGAGCCGGCTACCGGCTAATTTCACCAGCTGAAAGAGAACTTATGACCGGCTCAAACTTCACTAGAAAACAATAACTCAGGGTGATTTTGAAGGTGCATAAGCCAGAAAAACCGGCTGAGCTTGTAAATGAGCCTGCTCAGTTTTTTCTTAGCTACACCCCTGCATAGTAAGTAAGGTAAAAACTGCGACTGAATGCCAAAAACCTAAGCTTGTAATATAAGTTTCTTATCTTTCCGGCGCAATCAGTGTTTACAATTTCTTAAATAATGACTAACATTATTATAAACAGGATTTCACAAACCGAGGTTTTCTACGAAAAGTCTACCTATTATAAAACAGCGACAGACTTAAGCTTACAGTTATGGCGCGTTTTCCCTATCAAAATTCAATTTGTCATTCGTTTTTCAAGTTCAACATTCGTTTTGTTCAAATCTGACATTCGTTTTTCAAGTTCAACATTCGTTTTGTTTATGCCGGACATTCGTTTTTTAAGTTCAACATTCGTTTTGTTCATGCTGGACGTTCGTTTTTTAAGGTCGGAGTTTCTCATTCGTTTTTATTACTGACTTTCGTTTTTCAAGTTCAACATTCGTTTTGTTCAAATCTGACATTCGTTTTTCAAGTTCAACATTCGTTTTGTTCATGCTGGACGTTCGTTTTTAAGGTTGAAGTTTGTTTAAGTTCGGCATTCGTTTTTCAAGTTCAAGACTTGTTTTTTTTAGATCGCATTCGTTTTTCAATAGACTTTCAATAAAGTCCTTCGTCTTATATTTATAGCCCGCTGGACGAAGGACTTTTCACATTTGATTGGCGCCATTTTTAGCGACCCAAAAACGGGTCGCTGCGCTTAGACCAATCAGAGTAGCCGAGAGTAGCCCTTGGGGACAGAACTGTCAATCACAAGGTGTTGGGCGCAATGAAACGTGACTTGCGATTGAAATTGAACAATGGGGATGGTTGCGAAACAATAATCGATGACATTGACAAGTCACGCCACTCCCCATTTTTGGCGCGAAACGCAAATGAAAACCCTTCAAGCGAGACAAGTCGACCTCTCGCGACTTCGTCGCTCGCTCGGCCGCTTCGCGGCCTCAAAACTTCGCTTCGCTCGCTTCAATGTGAAACTTATGGGGTCGACTTGTGGCAAGTCTAGTTTTTCAAGTTCAGCGTTCGTTTTATAGTTTGACGAGTAGTTTGACGGACAGTTTGACGTTCATTCGTTTTAGACCCCAGAGCCACGCGGTTTTTCTATAAACGCGAAAGCACGAAAGTCCCCTGCAAAAAGATGGCGAACCCGGCGAACACGGCGAATATGAATTTAGAAAAATGCAAAGTACTCCTCCAGGAAGTTGTGACTGAACTTAATTCTAGTTCAAATTCAAATTCTGGTGCGACCACTTCAGTCACAAGCGCAGAATCTTCACAGTTGTCTGATTCTCTACACGCTGAACATCGGCGATTGTTTGGTTTTCAGAATCGTGGCGGTGGCCGTTGTCCGCGATACAACCCTTTTAGCAGAGGAGGACCGCGGCCATTAAAAGTGTGGAAAGCTAAGCGACAACCCACCTGGACAAGGACATTTGTCTGTTTACCAAACAAATCCGACGCCTTTCCGCCGTCCTTCTCGGAGTATGCTCGGTTAAGAAAGGCCGGTTTGGGTGAGAAGAAAGTGACACTTAATTTGGACTTTGGCCCATTGGAAGTTGACCATAAGTTGAAAGAGGCCTTCCCGAAACTTGAAGACTCGGGTGGATATTCTCTATTAAGGACACCAGAACGTGGCTGCCGAAATCTGACGCTAATTGAGGGACCTTACAGCGTGGAGATACTAAAGGTATCCATTGGGCAGGGGAAATTTTCATCAGGCCTCTTCAAAGTGATTTAAAGTTAACTGAGGATCCTGCCGTAAACCGTTCTGTAAGTCACATAAGTTCTTTATTTACATATTTATCAGGGATGTAGATATTTTACACACAGCAGGAACATATACAATTGTTATAGAGGTGTCATTTTTTATTATGTTGTGTTGAACCGGTTATACCTGTATTTTATATATATATATATATATATATATATATATATATATATATATATATCTAACTGGATTTGACAAAACATGGCTGCCAAGACTGAGACAGGCCAACCAATTGAATTTCAGTCAAAGTCTTAAAAAGTCTCCTCTGCCCACCCCTGTTCCTCGGACACACAACACCGGCTCCCCAGCCACCCACCCACGGTTAGCCCTGACCAAGGCGGCCCAACCACAGGCCAGCTAAAAAAATTTTCACTAAAACTGACTGCACTAACATTTATTAAAACGGATTTCAACTCGAAATACAACAGACCAACAGGTTGAATTCCACTCAAAGTGTCAAAACTCCCCCCTCCCCACCCCTGTGGTTTTGACGCACAACCCCCAGACAACCAGCGGCTGTTAGCCCTGTCCCTGGGCTATGTCGCAGCATATCGGGTTACGGCAAGCCCCCTCAATTTTCAGCGACGGGAGTGGCTTGGACACGGTCCGTGACTGCACAAATCAGTTGATTTCAGTGTTAATGGTAACCAGAACTGTTATATAATGCAGTTTTTAGCATCAAAAATGAATAAATTAGTAAGTGAACTTTTGGGAGTGAAGTGACTGATTTGAAAAGTGAACTGGCTGGAATTCTTGTCCTTGGTTGAACAGTTTGAGTAGGTTTTTAATTTTCAAACATTGTCGCGAAAACTGTATCTATATTGCATTTGCATTTCGTGGTGCAAAATAATAAAGTTCCGTTAGTAAGTGAGGAAATAGCGGTTGCTTTTCTGTAAAGCGGCAGCGTGCACTTAGCTTCTCGTCATGTTAAAAGATGTACTCTTAAAACTATAAGTTTAAACAAAATTTGAAAAACAAGTTCGCTGTTTGAATGATAAAACAATTATTGAATTCGGTTTTTGAATATCGTAATTTGTCAGTATCTCGTAGTGTCCGTGGCAGATCAATTATTTGCCTCTGCTTTCGGCATCAGCAAATAATTGATCTGCTCGCCACTGAGAAATCACGATATTTTGCTCAATCTCGTCCGATAATTGTTTATTATAAACAACAGAGAGGTCAGTTCATTTTTGTTTTCCAGTGTAGTCCTCGTACGGATCGAAAGCATTAACTCGCGCTCGTTTCTTTCCATTGACGTGCGATGTCAGTCAAATTTACCCATTCGAAATATTTTCTTTTACCCTGTAAACTGAAAACTGTAAATCTTTATTTAAACACGGTAAAATCATCAGGAAACCTAACCTAGCTAACCTAACTAGCCTAAACAAATTACAAAGCTAACTACAACTAATCTAAATAAACCTGTTTTTCATGAATGCCGTGTGTAGTTTACATTAAAAATTCAGATAAGCTGATCGTTTAAATTGACCTAGAGATTCCATTTCTCTCATATGACAGGGTAGGCTGTTCCAGAGAACTGCTCCCGGATCAAGATATATAACAAACATCTTACTATAACCTCGTTTTCTCGATCCGTTCTGTAAATTACGGATCCTAGTTTAAGCTTAAGTGTCAATTGTATCATCAAATGATTAATTTGAAGCTCATAAACTGCTTTCTAATAGCCGCCTATTTGTTTTTCGGTAAATAAAAGCTTGAAGACAACTATAACTCCTCCAAACTGTTTAATCGAGCTTTTGATTTTGTTTTAGACTTGTCAGTAATATACAGGGCACAGGGTTAGAAATAAGCGTTTGCCCGCTCGACAATCTTACATAAGCTTAAGCTTATTGATGTCCTTGATGAACAACACGGAAAAAAATCTTAAACACTGCATGAGCGCACAAGACATTTGCTCTCACAGAACAAAAGTGAGTGATTCTGCGATTCAGCGAAACTCCTATGCTGTCCTTGCAAATTCAGTTCCAAGAAAACAAGCTTATAAGCTTAATTAGAAATGTTTTCAAAAGTCCGCCCTCATTTAGCCGGTGGAAAATTTATCTTAAGCCCTTAATTGCCTCCACTTGAACTGTTTATTTTATAATTTTCGAACTCCCGAGTGGACATTCTTTATCGGACCGATCATTATAAACGTCTTGATCGAGGATAAATATGTCGAAATGACAGGCGGAACTTTTATTTCAGTGCCGCTCCGTAGCTTACTAAAGGCTTTTACATTTTAACTCACATGTGGTTATATAGCATGTATGGCCTTCTTCAGTTGCGTTGATCAGTGGAAGTTTACTCTTATTTGAGACAATTATGTGGCTCTAAATGGAACAACATGGAAATAAATGTATTAAAAGCTTAACAATTTTCTGAAAGTCTTGGCAACTCGAAAGGTAAACACAAATGGCGCAAAAATTCTTACCTAAAATCACACTTCCATCATGTTGACTTTCCCACGAAAACACATTTTTCTGATCGAACTCAACATGGAGCTGTACTAGGGCAAAGGTCGCCGCGAGAACACGGCCCCGACGAGGGAGGAGCGGGGTCACGTTTGGCTTAAGTGTCACGCAAATAATTCTGTGTCTCTGTTTTCTTCCCGAATTGCTTTTCTGACATTCAGGGCCCAAACGGAAGACACTTACAAACTTCAATTCATCTCGCCGTTTTTTTTTTTGTCTCGCGCTTTGCGCGGCTCGGAAAACATGCCTGGCTAGGGTAATTCGATCATTCGAGAATTTAGTGGTTACACAACAGTTTTGGAGTGGGCGGTGATGGACATGTTGAAAGGCGTGACGACGCGTGCGAAAATTCGTCAGCAATTGTAGCATGTAGCATGTTCGAGAATCAACGCGATTTTTTCCAGTTATTTTATAAAGCGACTTTTTTGTTTGTCACTTTTTAGAAATTATTTTCTCGCACGTAAAACAAGGGCAATGGCTTCGGTTTCTAGTGCATCCGATGAACATCTGGACTTAAACAACCTGGTATATCGCTTCGACGCCGAAAATCCTTGGATATATTTCCGAAATGGGCCTCCACTCGCAAGTTCGGTTGAAAGAGGGCGTAATAAAGCCAACGCTAAACTAAAGAAGATGTACGTTAGCAAACGGAGAAAAGTAACTGCACGGATAAACAGACCTCATCAAGATATAGCAAGAATGTCTTTACTTTGTTCATGTGATCAAGGTTGTTTAATGCGTCGGCCACCAGGTGAATATCGTCAATTAATACGGCTGCTGAGACAGAGCTTTTATCAGAAAAGTTACAACGAACAAAATTACATTCTTTCAAGCCTAATGGAAGTCAGAGTTTGTCCCAGTGGACTCAGGAGGGTCACCTACAAAATACCATCGTTAGGAACAGTTTGCCGAGGAGCATTTGAGAAATGTTACGGATTCTCTCACGCGAAAATAGTAGTTCTTCTCAAGAAGCTGGAAGACGATGGTGTTTCTATACAGCAAGACATGAGAGGAAGGCACGGAAATAAAACAAGAAAACTTTTGCCAGAAGCGCGGAAGGCTGTAATTGACTTTATCTGTTCAAAAAAGGCGAGTAAGTCGCATTATAGACGCGCAAGAACTCAGAAAAGGTACTTTGACTCTAATATGTCCATGAGAAAAATGTGGCGAGAATTTGTGGAAAAAAATCCTCATTTTAAAACGAACCTATCAAAGATAAAAAATAAGGGCCCTGTGATTAGTTTTTCCACGTTTAGAAACATATTTAACGAAGACTTGCGAGATATATTAAGTTTTCGAAAATCTAGGGCAGATACTTGTCAGTACTGTGATGAAACTGAAAACAAAATGAACAATATATGTTCCGAAATTAAAAACGGTAATGTTAGACGCGCCGGCGAATTAGAGCGATTACGAAGGGAACACGATGCTCACTGGCGAGAAAGTGAAATAAGATTTGCGTCTCTCAAATATGACATGACTATTCTTTCAAAGAAACAGTGATTACAATGATTGTTATTTAAAATTACATAGTAATTGTTGAAATAAACTATGTTTTAATATGGTATTGCGTTTTATTTATATTTAAACCCCTTGCTTTGACTAGAAGAATTTCCACCTTCACACAGTGTTTAATACGGCTGCTTAATTTGACTTTCTAAACGAAAACTAGCACAACTCATACTGACACTAGGAATAGTTTCCATTGCAGCTGCCCCCGCTATGAGCTTAAAGTCTTGAAATTGTTTTTGTAAAAATCTCTGATCTGTTCCAGTGCACCGAATTTGTTTTTATTGGTGAGGCATGTGAAAGTATCAATTTCATTTGTGTGGTAAATGGTTATTTAGAGTACGCGAACTAAGTTTTAAAAGTCGTAGTCATACTCAATCTCGTACTCGTCGTCCGATCTAAAGTCCCATGTTTTCCCGGCGACTAGATTTTTTGACAAAAATGGGTAGTTCACAGGAAGGGACTTGGTCTCCGGGACTAGTCCCCTCATGTCTGCCGACAATTTCTTATTCAGAATAGCCTTGTTGCAACCAAAACCGGTTAAGCAGGCTTATTTTAACTTTTGCACGCTAACAACATAGTGATATTTCCTACTTAATAAATCGAGATGCCATGCAATTGGGCGGGGGCTGGAAAACTGTCAGACATTCTGCGAAGATTTCGGCTACAGCTTGTTCCATTCAGAGATTTTGTCAGTACTTCAGTAGACTGCTTCTATCACCGCGCAGTGCTAGCTAATGCTAATGATGACAAGTTTGGTCATTTGCACTCACGAGTATGCTAAAATATTTGTTTGTTCCATGAAATCTAAGGAACGTTTGGCCTTCTACGTATAAAATTTCAGTATTCCTGCCACCCAAACTGATATATCTCCAACAGTTTTGACGAACACAAATTTGCAAATTCGCGTCAATATTTCGCTAATCTTTCACTGAGAAGGGCAGTGAACTACACCTGGACTTCAACTTTGAGCTTTTTATTTAACCGTTCGCTGAGAAACGTAATTGTAAAGATCTGTAAAATGATACACCTCGAAGCGTTACTCAGATATAACCTGCGATCAGTCATTTGTTTTTTTTTTCGCGGAGGAGAGAAAGCAAAACTAAGAACCTTTCCCCGTCCCCCACTCACCCTTCCCCCAAAAAGAACGCCTGATCGCATGTTAACTCAGATAAAGTAATGCTTTTTACATTATAAAGAAAATTTTGCCCACGTGCTCCGCTATCCCCGTGTGCGCCCTCTCGTGTAAACACTAAGAGGGAGTAATGGCCGATGAATCCTGTTCCGATCATCCCCCTTCCGGGCATTAACTAGTCAGGGAGCATGAATGTGCGCAGATGGCGGGCACATCCTCTAGAAATATCAAATAATCATATTAAGACTGAATTTAAGACCATTTCAGAAATGAATGAAATACTCACTTGCGGCTTGTGGTCTGTTTTTCGTTTTCAGTCAAATTCAATTCCCCTTTCAGTGACCTCAATCACGGTTTTCAAGGTAGTTACCATCAAACTGGTCCTTTATAGAGGAAGGGGATTATCAAATATTTTTCCAATTTGATATCGTGTGTTTACAACACTTATGTAAAGGAAATTACTGCTCAAAATTCACTTCAACATGGTCATGCCTTATATGACAAAACCTGTTTTAACAAACATCAAGCCAGGTGACTGACAAAATAATTAAGTAACAGCAGAAGGGAAAAAATAAGAAAAAAATCAGTGACAGGGCTGGATGGAGGGAGCGCATTTAAATTTTATACCTGAAAGAGGTCTTATTAGAAGGGAGCTTAAAAGAAGACGGGCTAATTAGAGGAAATACTGTATCAGTATGCATAGTCCTTAAGAAACCTGAAATTCATACGGGTATAACAGGCATTCGGCTTAAAAGTACATTTTGTATGAGTTGGGCTAGTTTTCATTTAAAAAGCAGCTGTAACACTGTGTGAAGGTGGAAATTCTTCTAGCCAAAGCAAGCCGGTTTAAATACAAATATAAATAAAAACACAATACTATTTTAAAGCATACCTTATTTAACAAGGCTGAGTTTCCTTTATAATAACAATTACTACTTGATGTACAGTGTTTAATCAGCAGACTGAGACTTGCAAAACTTTAAATAACAAACGGCTCTTATAATCGCCGTTTCTTTGAAAGAATAGTCATGTCATCTTTGAGGGCCCTTTTTATCTTCTACTAATTGCCAAAAAATGTCCTTTTGAATATCTTTACAAAAAAACGCAAGTAAATTAAGGTTCGTGAGCGGTCCATCTCAGCGGTTCGTATAACAACTGACGGACCACTCAGGGAACCACTTTTCACTTCAATGTTTGTCACTGACAACTGTCATTTTCTTCATCCGTCGACGGCAGTGATTCATAAAATCGAATAGCATTTCCAGATAGGTACTTCTTTGCCAATTTAACACAAGATTGTTTAACGTCCTTACTCACCGGCCTCCTTTCCTGTCGAAAAGTAGTAAGAAGTTCTGGTCTTAGTGCCATACCTTGTTTCTTCTTGAGAAAGGAAACTTTCCGTGGTAATTGTTTAGGATTCATTTCGAATCTTATCAAGACGCAATCAGGATGGTGTACCAATTGAAGATCTCCATTTGCATCAATCCTTTCTCCGTATCCGAAATTGAGCCAGGCGATGTCTCGGACCTGAAATTTTTCGTTCTCCAAATCTTCATTCCGGCTGACGTACTGTAGTCGAAGGAACGATTTATAGTCTTTTATCATGTCTAGTGTAACCCAGTAAACTTTGACGTTGGCTAGTTTGCCTTGTTCTAAAACTGTTGCCCATTTTCGTGGAACATCAACAATTTCTTGGCTTTGGTAAAGCGTTTGTATGCTTGCAAATCGTCTATCACAAACAGAGTAAGTGTGACCCTCAAGCAAAAATTTTAAGTCAACTCTTAGAAATTGTCCTCTTCTTACTATGTGGTCCAGGTAAAAGAACAGAAAACACTCCTTGAATTGCCCGGGAGCATTGTCACAATATATGATAAGGTGGTGATGCTTTCCAAGCTTGTTTTCAAGTTCAACAAGTAAATAATCCAAAAGAGATATAACCTCATTTGGTCCCGTGGTACCGATGGTCTCGTCGTAGAGAAAACAGTAAATGTTTTCGTCGTTTGCGCAGTACATACCCAGCTGGTGTGTTCGAATTTTCATGGAATAATACGAGTCTTGGGAACTGACTTTGGGAGTTTTGAGCGATTTGTCAAAATCCAACTGCAAGGTAATAGTCTTTGGGAACATATCTGCATGTGCTTCAATCTCTCACTGGATAACGGGACTCGCTCCGTTTATTTTATAAAGCGTATGGATCCCGGGGGGTGTACTCCCTTATATGACCCGCAAACGCAAGAAGCTTCTAGTGTCGTGACAAGGAGTGTTATTACAGTGTTTCAGACGTCAAAGTTAATCGCATTTGCAATCACCGTTGAGATAGTGACGTGACGCAGTAGGCGCGTTTCTATTTTCATTTTTTTCTTGAATAATTGAACCAACATACTTACGTACGTTTAAATTCATATTTTACTAACGTGTTTAAAATTTACGCAGTAAAACACGTTCCATCGCCTTTTCAGGCATTGTTGAATTGAGGTATTTTACGTTATCACGCGTACGACAAGGGGCATTTCTAGAGTGGTGTCGCCGGGCCGCAGACGTCATAAATAATTACACTTCCAATTACTGTTACACACATTTTAATAAGTGGCCGTGTTTCTTTTACCCATGTTTTTACTTTTTCTTGAAAGTTCCAGCGGAGACCTAGCAGAAGTGTGAAAACCAGACACTGTGGCCTAAAATTTGGTTTTTTGCACATTGTTTACTTGTCATGACTGTCATCAAACGATCGGTTATATTTTGTCATATAAGAGCTTGTTAACAATTTGATTTGCTCTGGTTTCTGTTATGTTAAGGCTGGTTTTCACTAGCGCATAAGCACAAGCACAAGCAAACATAAGCAGACTCAGTAACGTGTTATTCATTAGTTCCAATTGTTTGAACAAAACAGAACAATAGGCACTAATGATCAACATGTTACTGAGTCTGCGTATGTTGGCTTGTGCTTATGCTTATGCGCTAGTGAAAACCACCCTTTACCAATCCATAAAAAACACGCTTGACTGTTTATCCCTTTTATAATTGTCTTACATCGCCTGCGCGTGGTTCTTTATAGTCATGCAGTTTTCAAACCAAACATAGTTTATCATTTCAGTACAGCAGAGTACAATAATATTTACGGGGGAATATAATAGTACCTGCAGTAAGATTTTGAACACTTTGGAAATATCTGCAAGGGCCAACGGACAATGCAAAAGCGTCGGATCCTGGTGGATCTAGTCAGCAAATTTGATATAAATACAAAAGAACTAATAAAGCAAGGCTGACTGTACAACTGGGATTATAATATTCTTTCCAATTAGTACGATTTTAGCTGGTGTGCAGTGACATGAATTTGGGGGGGGGGGGGGGGGGGAGAATTCTTGTTCTGTTTACTAAAAAATACATTTGGGCGTATTAAAGTTCTTTTTGCAAGGAGCTTCATTAAAAAAGAGTTACGGCTGACAGAAATGCATTTCCCCTTAAAAATTGAAGAATCAATAGACTAGCACATCACCAACTTAACCCCTAATTGTGAAGGACTTTTTAATTCCTAAACGTTTCATGGTTATGGCCATTAGCGAGATCGTTCAATTAGTTTGCGAAATGATGTCATACATTGAACTACAGTTGGTTTAATAAAGCATGTGTAAGTACTAGTAGGGAATAGCCGAGGGTAACCATAAATTACTAAAAACAGAAAAATACCAAAAAACTTACAAATAATTTTAAAAATAATTAACAACTAAAAAAATACCAAATTATTTTTCACAAAGCGAGGTTTAATATCGCGTGGGGAAAAAGAGAACTTGTACAATAGAAACTATTATGAGAAGTCTAGATTATTTTTTACAATACATACATATTTTCTGTCAGACTATCATCATCATGTTCAATCGTAAGTCGTTGCGGTAACAAAAAATACCGTGAAAAGAAAAATGAAACGAAAAGGCAAAACAAAATAATAATTTAACAGGAAGAGCTATGTCCTGTTAAAATAGCCTGTGAGGGGAGGGAGAGGGGACGAAGAGCTCGTTTAATTTCTCAGCTAAAATGTGGGCCAATTCTCAGCTATCAGTTAACCCCATCCAGATTCTATTCTGAACCACCTTTCTGCATAGTTTTAACTTGGTTAACGTTTAGGGGTGGTCAAGTTATGTCAATCGTTGCGGTTCATGTATGTAAATGTTTTACTATCCTCGCTTTAAATGCACCCTGGATCCAGAGGTCCGTTCTCTGAATATCATGAGTGAAATTAACCGTATAAACGGCTCAAACTCAAACTCGCCGTTTCCACTAAAAAATTAAAACCTCTGGCACCCAGGGTACTTTAAATGCGGCCGCTCATAAAATTCAACTCTGTTATTTAAGTTTATCTTCACTTTTATCGAGTTATTTTTACCGCAAAATGTTACCGGGTTTCGGGGGAAAATAACCCAGTCAGTTATCTCTCAAATGCGTCCGCGACCTTCCACCAAATTACCGTCCGTTACCGTGGGAAGATTTTCGACTAAGCCAATCGCACCAAATTCCCATGCTCTCTGTGATGCTTTAAAACCAAGGAAACTCTTTAACCAGCTGTCATTTTGAGTTCAGATCGAGTGTGTGAACTGCTGTTTGCAAAATGCCGAAATTTGCTAATGTCAGGCAAGTCATGCTAAAACAGAAGCGAGCTGCAAAATGCCCCTTTTTAACTAAGTTCATTAGTCTTGCTGTTGAAAAAGGAAAGGAGGAACATTTTGTGGCAACCGAACATGTTTTTGAAGCTTACTGCGCTGCAGTGGCCGTGTGGACTGAAGGCGACAGTCTGCACGGACAAACCAAATACTTAATGAGGAGGACAGCTTTTCACAAGGCAAGTTTTAACATATACTAATTAAGGGTCACTACTGTTTTTGTAATTCCAAACTGAACTTGGGATTTTGTTACGTTTTCGCGTGAAAAAAATCAAAAATACATTTCGGTGTTGACTCTGCAACAAATATTTTATGCGTTGCCTGGGGATGCTAACTAGGCAATGGTCGTGCAACTTGTTTCGCAACGACGCAATAAAATTGCGAGACAAGTTACAGGAAATACAACTTATTTCGCCACTCTAAATTGTGTAAGACGACATTAAGGAAAAGAAGTTGTGTCGCATCGCCCAGAATGCTATTGTCTTTCGCGACATGCACTTGCAGTGCGAAAAGTTGCGGCATATTAATTTGCATATTCAGAACTACTTGTCGACAAATTTTTATGCCGCTCGTTAAACTCCCGATCGCCAAAACGTTTTAATTAGTGTCATGAAGAACAGATGGATTTAAATATATAAGTTAGAGGAAACGTTGACAAATGTAACAGCGCCTTACCATAAAAACGCACTTGCTTTTGCGAAACGTAGCGCTCAATTTTCAAACATTTTCAAATTGCATTAAACTCAGTTCAGTCATATTATTTCTCGTTCAACAGCAATTCAAGAAAGCAGTTAAGGAATATGCCAACAACAGAGACTGGGTTGTGAAACCATCTACGCAAGGTGTTCCAAAAGGCCGTGGGTACATAGGAATAAAACTAAAACGTCCTCGAAGACAGCCACCGATGGAATTTGGTGGACGTATAATGCTGGAACGAATTCATTATTATACGTCACTCAATCCAAAGCCAGATCCGCCAATCGAAGTAAGTAATTTGTATGTCGATTCTCAAAAGTTTAGATATATTTCACTATTATAAATTTATACAAAAAAAGTTTAATGACTGAAATGTTATTTATTTTCTTCCGTAGTTGCATAATGTGCCAAGTGACCCGCGTGGCGCGGGAATTTGCGCGTTCGCCTCAAGAGATATCAACAAGGGCGATATCATATGCGAATATGAAGGAGAGCAAATTTCAATTCAGGAGTGCAAATCACGGGAGGGCATTTACGAAAGAGAGGGAAAGCCATGCACGATGATGATCATTGAAAGTGCAGGACACAAGATTGCGTGAGTGTTAAACGCACGTTTTAAAATATATTACCAAATGTCAGAATTGTTTTCTCCTAAACAATGTTAAAGCCTGATAAGGAATATAGTGGCAATTAGTAAAACGTCTTTGTATGATGTAATGAATTTGTAGTGAAAGGAAATGAACATTAATTAGGTCAGAATAGAAATCATATTTAAAACTTTCCGATTCTAGCGAACTGTTTTTTTACGAACCGGGTGACTGATGAGACAGAAGAATTAGATACTCCATATGCACGCCCCTTCAAAATTATAAGTTGAAGATATCAGCCCATAACAAGTTAAGAAAGCTGTCATTTTCTTAACAAGTTCAATCAGTTCTATTAGCACGATAAGTTTTGCAAAAATTGCAGTGTAACTGTAATCCCTCCTTTTTTAGGATTGATCCTTACGAAGGCAACCCAACAAGTGCCTTAACATGGGGTGCCACACTCAACCATTCGAGGGGAAACGCCAACGTTAAGCCCTTCGTGGCAAACAAGAATTCAAAAGTTCCACGTGTTTTCTTTGTCGCTCTTCATGACATCGCGGAGACCACAGAACTACTCTGGGACTACAACGATGCTAATTGGCAATTTTATGCAAACAGCCAAACTCTTCTCGAGTAAGCCAGCTGCAACCATGAAATTGTCAGTTGGTCATTGTCAATGCCACAAGCCATTATCCCTTCTGGATGACCCAGCTACCAAACTAGCCTGAGTGACCGAAGGCTCTTTCCACGTGTTAAAAACATTTCTACATCGCTTTTTCATCGCTGTTCCAAGAGCTTTACAATAGATTAAAAGAGTAGCTCTTCAGTTTCGCAGATTTGTTATTAAAAAAGATAAAAGTAGTAGTAGTTAGTAGTTAATCCATTAGGTTCCGAGTGGAACAAAGGGCGTCGACAATGCTGCGCCAGCGGACCCTATTTGTAGATGTTTTCTTTGCCGTGTGTCAGGCGACGTTGGCTTCCTTCAGCTCCTCTTCTACTGATCTCCTCCAGGTTTTCACTGGCCTTCCAAACTTCCCAGAATTCCTAAGGACAGTGTTCATGTTCAAAAAGAGAAAGAAAAATTAGATTTCTTTAGCGATCTGCAATTTTGTAATTTACACATAGCCAAACCTTACCCTAATACCAACATTTTCATGGCTTCAATTTACACCCCACCGAGCCTATCAATGGGCCAGGTATAAATTAATTATCAAGGAAAAGACACATCCAGGGACCTAACAATAGGGACCAGGGACCTAACAATACAGTATTGTAAAAATAACAATGACCTATTGTTAAGAAACAATACTTAGGATACATCTTAACATAGAAGGGATCCGTGTATCCGGACACAAGACAAAAATTTGGTCCCCAAGAAAAATCCACCGAGCCATCCATTGGGCCAGGTATAAATTGATTATCAAGGCGAAAACCACTCCAGGAAGACAAAAATCTAGTCCCCAGGGAACATTTGCATAGAGGGAGGTGACATTGGGCCACAGGTATTAATTAATTATCAAGGCGAAAACCACTCCAGGAAGACAAAAATCTAGTCCCCAGGGAACATTTGCATAGAGGGAGGTGACATTGGGCCACAGGTATTAATTATCTAACTGGATTTGACAAAACATGGCTGCCAAGACTGAGACAGGCCAACCAATTGAATTTCAGTCAAAGTCTTAAAAAGTCTCCTCTGCCCACCCCTGTTCCTCGGACACACAACACCGGCTCCCCAGCCACCCACCCACGGTTAGCCCTGACCAAGGCGGCCCAACCACAGGCCAGCTAAAAAAATTTTCACTAAAACTGACTGCACTAACATTTATTAAAACGGATTTCAACTCGAAATACAACAGACCAACAGGTTGAATTCCACTCAAAGTGTCAAAACTCCCCCCTCCCCACCCCTGTGGTTTTGACGCACAACCCCCAGACAACCAGCGGCTGTTAGCCCTGTCCCTGGGCTATGTCGCAGCATATCGGGTTACGGCAAGCCCCCTCAATTTTCAGCGACGGGAGTGGCTTGGACATGGGCCGGGCCCATGTCCAAGCGAAAAGTTAGCGAGCATGTTTTGTCAAATCCAGTCAGATATATATATATATATATATATATATAGATTTGTAGAGATGGATTACTTGGTCGAAGACATTTATTCACTGCTACTCAGAGTTTCATGCTTCTTACGAAGCAATCATCAGGCAACTGCCTACAATAATGGATACATAGAATACATACAAAATTTGAAATTACAGAACAATACCTAATGGCGTGACGTGCGGAGATATGATTGGTTAACTAAACGAATACGCTTCTATTGTTCAGTGTTGACATTTCGGGTCTGCATATGATGAAATATTTTTCCCATAAACATAAATTACAACGCTTGTTTACATTTGAATACGATCTTGCTTGTTTAATCTTACGCCATTTGATGTTGTAAATGACGTCTCTTTCTTTTAAGCTCCAGATGTATTTGCTTAATTCTGTTGCATGCTTGTATTTTTCATTTCTAAATGAGCATACATGATTTCTGTATCTTAATTTAAACGCTGTGTCACAAATATATATATATATATATTTAAGCTTATTATTTATATTTATATATATTTAAGCTTATTATTTATATTTAAGCTTACATTAAGCTTATATTTTTGCTTAATTTTGACGGTGGCTTTACTTTTGTACTGACGGGCGACGGGAGAAAAAATGTTGGGTGTTACCCAACAATAATTAGACTGTGGGTTCAAGGTTTATATGGGCTGACAGTTGGCAAGGGGTCAGCCAAAAGTCTATAGAAACTGAAATTGAGCAGTGTAATTGTTTTTAACTCACCCAATGGTGGTGTTAATTTTTAAATTATTCTTAGGTGGAAAACAATTATTTATGTGAGAAAATTGTGCAATTCCTTTTGGCACTCAAAACAGGTAAAGGGTTGGCCACAGTTGCACACTGTTTCTAGACTCTCAGTCTATGCAAACAGCAAGCTCACTAATATTCCCCACATCTGTGTGCACATATGTAAAACATTTCATTTTCGGTCAAGGTGAGAAAAAAGGTAATAAAAGATAAAGGGAATCTCGGTTGAAAAATAGTCAGTTTGCTCAAATGTAAACTTACTGGTTCTCTTCGTAAACTAGTCTTTGGATTTATAGTTGATATCTCTGTAACTGGTTCGAATGTGAGTGTTTGGTTTTCCGTTTAAATATCCTAGGGATCACCCTCCTTTCATTATGGTAATTTTTTTACATCATTGCGAGGTCAGATAATATGGAGTCTACTAAAAAGATTTTACGGTTACCATAAATCATACATTTGTTAGCATAATACGCACTAGATACACATACATAACTCTAATTTCACGCAATGCTTACTTTAGCCTGCTGGCGTATTGAAAGCGCAACACCACGCACTGACATCGTAATCTCCCATCAGACTTTACGGAAACAAACATGGCGGTGCAAGCGAAATTAGAAAGCAGAAAAAGCAGCAACAATAATTATTAATCGCCTAGTTTTCAAACCAGTTAATATAAAATTATCTACTTCAAACTCTAAAATCAATTTTACACAAACACCAGCTAATAACAAAACTTTTTTTTAGTTGAGATTTGCTTTAACCATAAAACCCCTTCATACATATTTATTAATGAAGGTTGCACAATGTTCTCTGTTTCAGGATGATGGTCTTTTAGAGACATGCTTAAACTGCAAAAAATTAATTTTCATGTCAGAACTGCCTAGTCACATTGAAAGTTGTTGGTAAGTTAACATGAGGAAGCTTAGAATTTACCCAATCAATAAACCAGGAATAACAATTTTTATTGATGTTATTTTTAAGACAATTAGTATAGGTAATCATACGGTTTCGAGTTCAATTTGGGATTAATTTGCACAAGTGAGTTTTTCAAAAAGCTCAAAATTGCACGAGCCGCTTCGGCGAGTGCAATTTGAGCTTTTTGAAAAACTCCCAAGTGCAAATTAATCCCAAATTTGAACGAGAAAACCGTATGATTACTTATTAATAATTATACATGAAAAAATTTGCATCCATTTTTGTTTGGAAATTTTTTCTTTTTTTTTGCCAATTTGTAATTTGCACTGGTGTTACACTTTTTGCACTGGTGTTACACTTTTTGCACCGGTGTTACACGTTTTGCACTGGTGTTACACTTGAACTGCACTGCTCTTAGCCAATCAGAATCGAGTAATTTTTTCATGTATATTATTATTATTAAAAACAATAATTTATATTACTATTACATATTATTTAAATAGTAATATTGTTATTAATGTTATTTAAAGACAAATATTATTAATTATATTGTAAAAAACTGACCTCTGCATGCTTCAAGTAGTGAAAATAATGCATCTGATTCCGAGATACTCTTTTTTATATTGGAGTTCTGGAAATGATAAAATACATCAGAGCACCAGTGAGAGTGATCAAGCTACTTCCATCAAAGGAATTACAGTCAGAACAACCAGCAGTAGTTGTACCAGTACTAGCAGCACTGCCTGCAGTCCCTCAGTGAGTGGTGGGTCTAGCAATAGCAGCACTACTTACAGCCTTCCATTGATAGGTGGTGTTAGCACCAGCAGTAGTAGTCTCAGCATCCCAATGATTGGTGTTACTGGCAGCCTCCAATTACCTGGTGGTGTTAGTACTAGCAGCACAAGCCTCAGCTTCCCACTGAGTGATGCTAGCAGCATCCTCCCTTCAATAGGTGTTGATACGGCATGTGGTACTACCAGCAGATCATTATCAAATACGGAAGGTAATTAATTTCAATAATTGTAGGTTCTGTTTAAAAAAGGCGCCTTTTTTGTCATTAGGTCGCATGCAAAAAAAGGTGACGTTTTTACATGGAGCCCTTCAATTTATTGGCATAACAAATAAGTTTCATGCAAATGATGTAGACATGGCACTTCAGATAATCTGTCATTCACATATCATTTTCCTTGGCCCAAATTGCAACAGTCAGTAGATGGAATCCTGTGATTTTGTTGACATAGATAAAAAATGTTTTTAGCAAATACAAGATCAAAACTTGCTTTTTGTACTGTCATTTTATCTTCCTCAATTTCCTTTTTGTTTTTTGTCATAAGTTTCTATAGCATCTTTGAAAGAGATATTTCCACACATGAAAGAAGATGACTTGAAGGATGTGTATCAGGATAATTTTCTGGATGTTGATGCTACCATCACAGAAATATTGAACAAGTCCTCTGCAGGTGATGTCAATGTGCTTTTGCCCTTTCATAACCATGAGTGCCATTGCACTGATACTATCTTGTTATTTTAGCTACGTTGGTTATACAGCTTGAGGCATGTGCTGTAAATGATACATAACATGAAAATTGCAGTAATCGAAGGCATTGGTGGAAAAAGGGCCTTAGCATATATGCTTATAATGCAATAACAATAATAACAATTATTGCTTCATTAGCATGTCTGCTAGAGCCCTTTTTCTAACAATTAAAATCATAAATAGTTTTAACTTACTGAAATAACTACAAAATTACATAGTCAAATCACTAAAGATATTTCAATGTTTATAAAAAAAGCCAGCAGTTGACCTCGGTAACAAAGTGAACTGAATTTAAGATACATGTATGTAGCAAAATGTGTAGAAAACAACATTATTAAAATAAGTTAACTCACTTTCGTCTTCAGTCTCCACTCTTGATGTGTAAGTTGTCTGTACCATAAAAATAATGTTGAAATTGAATGAACCTTAATATAATGTATTTTCTCTTTTAAAGGTGATACCGTCGATACCCTATTAGATCAGAGAATTCCAACAGCATGGAACAGATCTTATCAACTCTAAAGCCTAAGGGGTACGTTCCACTCAGAATCAGTGTTAGACGAGAACACATATTTGAAGACAGCATAACCTTCTTCAAGAAAAGGGATTATGACATCAACAAACCTGCTGTTGTCTGTTTTGAGGGTGAAGCAGCTGTTGATGGTGGTGGACCTGGGAGAGAGTACTTTACTCTACTCCTCCAATCTCTTCTTTCACCATTGACACATGTTAAGCTGTTTGAAGGTACCAGTTTCATTGTGCAACCATTGCACAACACAGATGCCTTAAGAGCAAGCATGTTTAAAGTAGCTGGCAGAATGATAGCTGCAAGCATAGTCAATGGTGGACCATCATTCCCCCACCTTTCACCAGCAGTATACAAGTATTTGACATCACCAAGCACTGAAAACGTACTTGCTGACATAACAAGGAGTGATGTTGTAGACTATGAAGTCCTTGAAGCAATTGACAAGGTGTGTATGAAATTATTCCCTTAAACCCTAAAATGAAAACAAATATTGGCCAGTCCTCCAAAATTCGAACTAAACACGCTAATACTTAATTGTGGTCATAAAGTTAAATTTTTGAGGCCCTTCAAAGTCATTACCAGGTCCAAGTCTCATAGCACATAATGTTTTCCAGGTTGATGCTGCCACAGTGGACAACATGAATGAGGTGTACAGTGTGTTGCCCAGTTTCCGGCCAGTACCAGTTTCCGGCCAAAAAACAATTACGTCGGTTATGTTCTTCGGAGTTTTTAATTTTCGTCCACCGATGCGTTCCGAAAGAAAGACGAACATTTCCGCTACACATTGGTGATTTTGGCGTTCTTTTTGAACAAGGAACGGCTGAGGAAGGAAATGTTTTGTCCAGGTGATTGAACGTTTAGCGATTAATTTTGGCTCGTTTCACTGCACATCAAAACTACCGTAGATAAACAAATAGCTCGTTTCACAGGAAATATCTCAAGGAGCTTCATAATTTTTGGACAAATATTAGATTAAAGATGAAAGTGATTAGGGAATCTATCATCGTCAGCTGGAATAGGGCTGTTCCTGAAATTTTAGCAGTCAACTCTCAGCGAAGATTTCGACCTAGTGTGCCAGTTTCCGGCCACTAAAAGACACATTGCTCAAAACCTATTTCTTATTAAGTGAAAGAACCGAATATTAAAATTTCCTGGTCGAGAAATTAAAGATACATGTGTTAGTGTAACAAAGATTACGAATTAACAACAGCTTATGCATGTATAGCGTGACTAAAAGTACGTAAGTCATGATTTGTTTTTGTAGTAGTCTGTCAACAAACTGCGGAAGACACGCTTCCGGGTCACTAAGGTCATACGTATTTTGAATAGTAAAACAGTAGGCGACAAAGCTTAATATTGAAACTTACCTGATATTTATAACTAGGCGACCACTATTATCAAGGGACTTACAAGTCGGTTTACGTCGAGCGGTTTCAAGGAAAATTTACTTTAAGTCGGTGGCCGGAAACTGGGCTAGCTGGCCGGAAACTGGGCAACTTACTAGTTTTGCGAAAAATGGTATAATTTCTTTAATACTTGGGGAAGGTCGCCAACCATTTAACGTTTTAAAGGTAAGTAAATGAACTGTCTTTGAAAGGAAATTGAGAAATTTTCCGTGCAAAACAAAGGAGTTATAGCGATTACAAACTAAAGTGGCCGGAAACTGGGCAACATACTGTATTGTGAAGTCCAAACTCTTCTTGCAGATGCTGGTTTCCTCCAAGTACTATCAATGTGCAATAAGTTAGAAGCAATAACCGCATTATGTGTACATTCTGTCATCCTGTCAAGAAATGCTGAGCTAGACCAGTTTTCTCTTGGCCTTGCACCTGTCCTTGGACTGGCCAAGAAGTACCCTTATGTAATGAAGTCGCTGTTATTCAGTTGCTTGGAGCCAGCATCGGCCAGTGTTACACCGGCAGTATTTAAAGGCTTGTTGGTTTTTGAAGAAGTACAGGAAAAAGTAAAAGAGTTCTTCCTAGAGTACATAGATAAGGAAGGTAAGGACTTATTTTAAAGACCTGTGTGTTTTTTAAGTGAATATTAAAAATAAAATTATAAAGTGATTTGGGTATAGTCCCATCAAAAACATGTCTAAATATGGGTATTTCAGTGCCACTGATAGTAAATGCTTGGTTACTAGCCATCAATAGAGATGCCTAGTCTACAATGTAACATGTTTTAACAGTGTCACATGGTGGACCACTGTAAATAGTTTAACCAATATCACATTGCAAACTTTCAACTTGCTTGAATCGGCATTATAGACACTTTTTAAAAAAAATGTTCATGTGTATTTAGTGATGTAAACACTATTTATTATATATTTTTAGGTTCAGAAGTTTGGCTCCTTTGATTATGCTCCAGGACTGATGTTATTTGTGTCAGTGGCTCTTACGACTGTATTACACACTCGTGTCTGTTTAGCAACAGATCAGGCTTATTCAATTTGTGTTTTTTTTACAGCCCACGGATTACCAGATCTCTTAATGTTCTGCACTGGGATCAATCAAGTACCACCGTTAGGGTTTCACAGTCCTGATAAAATAACTGTGTTGGAACTTCAGCCGGAATATGGACCCCTTCCAAATGCCAATACGTGTCCCCAGGAACTTGAACTGCCATGTACACATGACAATTTTGAGAGTTTTAAAGAAAGCTTAAACAAAGCTTTGGACATCCAAGGCAGTGGTTTTGGTATAGTGTAGTTTTGTGCCAATTAGTTGGCAGCTTGTCTTATTAGGAGACTACAGTTGATTGTTGTGTTTGGTTCAGGATTTTGACGGAAGAGTAATGACATACAGTTATAAATTTCATAACAGCAACCCTCAGAGTTTAAGACAGTAGATTGTGTCATTGCAATTCATGTTATAGCATGATTATCTTAGCATATTTGTATTACAACATTTGATATTTTAACAATACAGAATAACTTGCATGCACATAGATACATGGTTACAGTAAGTTACCGTATACATGCAGCTTACATTGTCAAACATCACGCTAAATTTCAACTTATTGGAAAAGGAACCGAAAACAAATTATGAGAGAATAATACATCGTTTATTAATTATTTGAACTGATAAGATCGACTGTTAAATCTTTATATCACAAGATTTCATTATTACTGTTGATTCTTTTACAAAATGAAATAAGTTTGAGAAGTAATAAACATTCCTATATTGTTATGGTTAAAGTGTGACACTTTTTCTCTGCAGTTTACATCCAGAATAATATATTGAGCAACAATAAGTATTTACTTATATACCATACAGATGTATGTCAAGGTGTCCTCTCCTGCGTCATGTCTCAGTTAATAGGCGCTACTTGAGCAGTGAGTAGGACCATAGTTAATAGAACAGTTCTATTAACTATGGTAGGACCACACAAGTTTAGGCAATGAATGTCATAAGGTTTACAAACGGATTTTCTGCATTAACACAGATGGCAGTTTACAAATGTATGAATTTTGCTTCTCATTGCATGCAAATGTTAGGTTGCTGTTCATTTTCCAAACAGTCCTGAACAAAAGACAAGGTTTTCATGTATAGATCAATACCATGACTATCGCTGGCATCCAATGGGTTTATTGAAGCTTTCAGCTCATCATAGTCTGCTTCGTTCAGTGGACAATTGACAGGAGGAACTTCCACGCCTTCCATTTCAAGACTATTCCACTGGTTGCATGGTAATGGCCCATTCCAGTCAATGCCATAAGCTTCGATCTAAAAACATTATTAAATATACATATATAATACAATTTTAGATAGAAAATTTCTAGAGACAGTTACTCGAGTTTCACGCACTAAGCGATCATCAGACTGTGCCGTTGGAGGCAGTAGAAATAAAATTTAAACTAAATTAAGGAGGGCGGTTGGAATGATCCTGCTTCTGATTGGCTGCATAGAACTTATTTTCATGCCGGCATTTCGTAATCAACTCAGATCTCTTGTTGAGGAGTGAAGACCTGTCGGCAGTTAAGATGCATAGCTTCTCAGACAAACATAGATTGCATCGGGAAGGATGACCCTTGTAAGCGCTTGCTCGTTTAATAATAGACCATTTGATGGAGTAATCGGTGCCATTGTCCTTTAGATCCCAGATGTATTTTGAGAGGACTGTGTCGTGCGAGTGTTTGCGGTGGTTGAACGAAAGCTTGTGGTTGTTGTACCTTGTTTTGAAACTATGTTCTGTCATCCCGATATAAACCTTTGTATCACCGGAAGTAGGGGTGACATCGGCTTGATAGACAATACTACCGGTAAGACACGCGCCATCGAGAGGGCAAAGGGCCTTGTTTCTGCAGTTACATTTGTTAGTTTCCATGTTAGTGTTAGTATTGTTGTCATTTCCTAGGATTTTTGCGTTGTGGCGTTTGATGATGTTTTCCATGTTACTTGTGCAGCTATAGCTGACTTTCACATTGTTTCTGTTAAACAGCTTGTGGAGAGTGTGTGTTTTAGGGAAATGTTTATCAATCAAGCAAAGGAACGATCTAGCAACATTCGTCTGGACATTTTCGCTGAAAGGTGGGTTAAACCAAATGATGTTTCTTGGTCTGTTTCTGATTCTGGCCCTTATTCGGTTCCCGCTTTCCGTATATTGGATACTCTCACGGTAGCCGCTGGTCTTGAGGGCATCATTGTAGATCTTTGAGGCCTTGTTGAACTCATCAGAGTCGTACGATAAGCTTGAGATTCTAGTGCTTATAGTCGCTGGTAAGTGCTTGATGATAGAAGGGGGGTGATTAGACTTAGCATTAATATAGAGTGGGTTGTTGTCTGGCTTTCTATATGGGTAAAACTTTCCAGTAGCGAGATTTAATGTCACATCCAGGTAGTTCACAATTTTCAGATTTGATTGGGCTGTGATTTGTAAACCGAGCTCGCTGAGGATTTTTGAAAAATCCTTTCTCGTTTTGTCAAGAGATCTTGCACCCATATTCTTGAACACTGCCAAGCCGTCATCTCTGTAGAGGCCGATGTTTCCTCTAGGGTAGGCGGATGTTAGTTTGTGTAGGATATATAGACCTACTAGCTCACACACTTCTGCACCATCATAACAACCCATTGCGACGTCGAACATAGGAGAATCGCCATTCTTGACCCACGGTTCATTTTTGTTGAACAGCAAGGTTTTCCTAGAGTGCATGATGATCTCCACATCTTCATCCGAAACGGTGGTGTGTTGTCTCGCATAATTCAGCGATTCTAACAGGAGGGCTTCAGATATAGACGGGTAAAAATCAACAATATCAAACACCAGGAAGGAATGCTTGTTCTTGTCCTTTATTTTGGAGAACCAATCGATTACTGAATGTGTGTTCTTCCATTGATTGACGTTAGATTTGGATTTGATGCTGTTGTTAATTCTGTCCAGTACTTGTTTGCTGATAAGTCCAAGGTTGTTTTTAGCTGGGTTAATTAGTCTGCACTTCGGGTTATTTAGGAAGTTGTCTTTGTGATCTTTAAGGGAGATAAAAGCCTGCCTTCTTGTCATTGTCTCGACTCTATCGCCAATGTCGAGTTCGGTGGTGATGTCTTTCAGTTCCTGGTTCACGCTACTAGTGGATTGTTCGTCTGATTTTCGGTAGCTTTTGGTGATGTTTTCCTTTAGCAGTTTCTCATGCTGGTTCTTGTCTAGTTTGTAGATATTTCTCGTCTTGTCTGCAAACACGAGAACCTTATCAGACGAGTTGATCTTTCTGACATCCCGCTTTAGCTTGTCTTGGAAGCTGTTCCTGACCTTCTTGAACCTTATATTTTCCACCATCTTGTAAACATCGTCTTCAAACGGCTTTAGTTCTTCGATTGGCGGTGGGCATTTCCGAGACTTCAAATTGAACTTGTTAAGTTGGCGCTCAGCAGTTGGATTAAGGAAGAAAAACGCTTTCCATCGCATCCGTTTTATAACACTTTCCACTTTGTCGAGCAAATAGGTCATGAATGTGGTCGTTGGAGGGATTGGGATATTCTTCATAGAGTAGTCGAATTGAAGCTTTTCCATCTTTGTTGGAACTTGTGAAACAGAGAGTGCTCTACTTAATAGGAGCAGAAATAAACAGAGAAACAATATAAAAAGTGTTTCACGCAGTCGTAGGAGTGCTCGATGCAAATACATGCAGAGCGAGATACAATTTTAGATAGAAAATTTCTAGAGACAGTTACTCGAGTTTCACGCACTAAGCGATCATCAGACTGTGCTGTTGGAGGCAGTAGAAATAAAATTTAAACTAAATTAAGGAGGGCGGTTGGAATGCACCCGTGAAACACTTTTTATATTGTTTCTCTGTTTATATATATATATATCTGGCTGGATTTGACAAAACATGCCTGAACAGTCGCTGGGGTCTGGGGGTTGTGCGTCAAAATCACAGGGGTGGGGAGGGGGTAGTTTTGACACTTTGAGTGGAGTTCAACCTGTTGGTTGGTCAGGTTTAGTGAAAGAAGTTTTAGCTGGCCTGTGGTTGGCCCGGCTTGGTCAGGGCTAACCATGGGTGGGTGGCTGGGGAGCGGGGGTTGTGTGTCCAAGGAACAGGGCTGGGCAGAGGAGACTTTTTAGACTTTGACTGCAATTCAATTGGTTGGTCTTGTCTTAGTCTTTGCAGTCATGTTTTGTCAAATCCAGTCAGATATATGAAACAGGGAAATGTAGAAAGGTAATGAGGAGGTTGATGTCTCCCGAACAGGGGAGCAATTAATAAGTAGGTCTGTGATGAAGATCTACAATCCAGACTTACTTATTTCAAATTGTTCATTTTAATTTTTTATTCTTGCTTTGTTAATTGGTACATATATTATGTGCTAAAAATAATATGTTTATAACGATGAGACATCTTCCATCTTTTTTAATGTGGTGTCTGTTGTTTGTTTAGTATATTTTCAACTCAATACTTAAAACATAGGGAATGAAATTACTTAGTACCTCTGATAACAGTTCCTGGGCAACAACTACGTTGGAATGAGCCACACTATTCATTCCTAGCATCCATAATTGAAGTGGTGTACGGCTTCCATTTGATGAAAGGCCATGGTGGTTCCAAGCTGATACAAAATTCTCGAGTGCAGCTTTGTACCGTGGTATAAAGACAAATTGAAGACAGAAGATGTGGATGTCATTGTCTGGACTAAGCACCTCACAAACTTCCAGATGATAGAAAAGGTTGTAAAATAAATATGTGACTTGATTATACATGTCCCTCCATAGCCTCTCTATCCTCTGATTGTGCACACTCTTTCCTGCTATCATGCTGCCTCTGTTGGGACCTCGGTCAGGGTGGGAAAGTATGAAAAGTGACACACCAACATTATCCCCACCCTTGTCACTTCGTACCCTTGATGGCAGACCATACTTAATAGCTTCTTGGAAAAGATTTAGCACTGTCTCTGATTTATTGTCATTTGAACATTTCAGATAGACAATAGTCCGAGAAAAACCATCTATCCCTCCATGAACCACCAGTTTCCATCTATAAAATAAAATACACAACTTTCCTGTTGTATTTACTATATTGTCCTTAGTTAAACAAAAGTTAGGGGAAAAATGCATGACCATGGTGTGGCAAGCAGATTCCACACAAATTATTAAAATTAATACTCTGCAAAGGAAATTTCTACATAGACCACATTTTGTTCTCAAAACATCAAAATAAACGTTTATCAAAATATTTAGCACACTATATTATTTTTCACGAGCTATTCAATAGATTGAAACTTCTATGTATTGGTAAATCCAGACTGGAGACTTTAACCCTTTTAGTTTAATTCTCAAGACTGCCAAACATCAAAATTCAAAGAAAATTCCAAATTTCATTTTGTAAAATATTGAAAAACAAATGGTACCATGCAAAAGTACTGCTGAAGAGGTTTCATTTGAATGGTCACACCATAGGATTTCATCAACAGACTCATATGTTAGAACTAGTAAACAATATACCTCCATAACTGACTCTGGGAGTGAAAGGGTTAAAGCAACACTGTTGCCATGGTAACCTGTTGTGACAAGGAAATGAAATCTTGTTTGGTAATGGCATAGTCTCCTCTACTAACTATGGTAATGGCTGTGGCAGTATCATTTTGTCAATACACAAATGCTCTTTTAGAGCCTAAATTGATAGACTGAAGAATACCCTTATTTAAAAATGGGTGGTTGGGGAGGGTTCATGATTTGTGAAGTTGTCAGGTGAACTTTGTGTGGAAATTAAGTAGCATTAGGCATTTTGCAGTTGTTAAAGTTAACTGACCTGATTAGCTTGTGATTGCCATCAATATGCCACAATGCATTAGGGCTAATCACATTGTACTCTCGTCTTTCCGTTACGTGCCACCACCTCATCACAGTTCCCTTGGGGTCAACTCTTCTCATACTCTCTCGCACTCGTGTCTGCTGAAAGAATAATCCCCTTGATCTAAGGTGACCCAAGACCATACGGTAACCAGAGTTGGGATGCTGCTGTTTAATATTATGAATAATACTGTCCAGTGCATTGTTGTCAATGATAGAAAAAGAATGAGAAATTGACATGGTAAAATCCTTGAGTCGTCTGTGTATAGTTGCAACTGACACATCAAACATGCGCGCCATGTCCACTGCTTTAAACGCGTGATCACTCAAGTATGATAACTGGCTTTCAGTTATGACAAACTTGGGCCTACCAGGTGAGGCTCTTTGCTCAGTATTCGCATAGAAACAAGTGCTTTGCAGGGAATCTCGCTTTTCTGTTAGCAAATCGACTACATTTCTCAGCTTTGTTATCGTAGATTCCTCTATCATATGAACAGAAACAAGACGCACACCGTGGTGATATAACAGGTTAGCACGAGTGTATAAATCGTCAAAATTGGGCTCAAAGCTCTCTTCATCGCCGCTGTTACGGGAGAATAGGACTTCCAAAAGCGATCGAACCCTTGAAACGAAAATTTCCTTCACAGATGGTTCAGACATAAGGCTTACTTTTTCGATAACTTTTCAGTAGAGATTTGCATGCCGTTTCCCACAGGCGTTCCTTCAAAGTTCGCGCTCGTTCCCAGTCAAGCGAACGTTGTCACGCAACCGTCACGCTTGAATAAAACGAACGTTGAACTTGAACTTCAATAAAACGAATGCCGCGAACTTGCAAAACGAATGTCAAACTTAAACAAACGTCCATCTTCAATAAAACAGACGCTGAACTTGGAAAACGAATGCGATCTTCAAAAAAACAAATGTTGAACTTGAAAAACGAATGTCAAACTTAAGGTGGCTCGATATAGTTTTTTTTTTGGCGCGCGCAGATTGGGTTCTAATTTACCCGCGGGACTTTTAAAAATTTGAGTCATGCAAGAAAAAAGATAAACAAACATGGCCGCAACACTCCTTTTGCAATTTTATTTTTTGAGTTTATTTTGGGCTGTTTTTAGAGGCAGTGTATTTTCTTAATCTAAACTCTTTTAAAAGAGTAATGCAGAATGTGTTGGGAAAGACAGTTCATCTTCTAATAAGAACAAACAGCAACAGAGCGTGTGCGCGACGAAGTTCCCACCCACTGCATGACATTTGTGGTCGATTCTCGTCATCAATTGGATAAGAAAATGCACAAAAAAGGGTTATCCAGCTACGAACCACCAGAGGAAATAAAAAGCAAAAAGGAAGCAGACGTTGTATGGCTTTTAATGAAGCAGCAAATCAGAAATACTCAAAGGAGAAAATTAAGAAAATCTTCGATCTGGCGTTCAAGAAAAGACACAACAACACGGCTACAGTGATTATCAATTTGTAGTTTTTGACACGGAGACAACTTCTTTAGATAAAATAGCAGCTATAACTAAACAGGTAAACACTTACAATTACTATGTGCATTTTCCCAAAATGCAATATCAGCTACTACGCTTCTCGATTTAACAAACTGTCAGTGGAATCGATAAATGGCCAGAAAACGTTCCAGTGCATACTGTTCATCTGAGCGATTTCACCACTTTTCTCTCCAGTAATGCTATCGCAAATTGCCAAAGTGTTTTGATCGGCCACAATTCTTTTGTTTTGACACTCCCACATTGCTACGCTGTCTTAGGCTCTCTCCTCCGCAGAGGCTCCTATCAGTTAGGCATGAGTTCAAAGAAACACTTTCATCCATGAAAAATTCTATTCGCCGACAGTCTTCACCTTGTTAAAACACCCGAATCGCTCAATCCGGGAGGAAAGCCCTGTAGAAGCAATTTTCCATCGGTTTTAAAATCTGTTTTTAATGAAGAGCTTTTTAGCACATGATGCTTTGGAAGATGTCTTTGCTCTCCATCGCGTATTATTTCAATCCCTGTCGCTGTAAACAACGGCAATGTAAATCCCGCCTCCTTCGCTTTCGAAGACATGGTATTTTTAGACGAACGCTTCCAGCGTGTGCAATTTCAGGGATAACATCTTTTCTCAGAGTAATAATGGGCTGGTAAAGCAAAGCCTCCTACAAAAAATTGCAGAAAGTGGCCTGTCCTACCAGGACTTACAGTGTCTCTAGAGAGGCTCGCAATTTTGAGCAGAGCTCCGACAGCAGCGATTCCATCCACACTACGAGGAACAAAGCATCCAGCGATTTTAGCCAGAATTGTTAATCATTTCGAAGGTAAGTGATGTACCAGCCATTACTAGACACGACTCATCCAAAAGATAACAGTTTCTATCTCACAAAAAGCTGCACAGCGCGAAAGAGATTTGTCTATAAATGAATAAACAAGAATAACATCCGCAAATCGACCACAAAATCCGCGTGGAGGAGTGGCGTGACAACTGCCACGCATGCGTAATTGCCGATCTTGTCGTGTCAAAATTTTCAGAAATTTGAAACTTTCGAAGTCCACACTTCCGCTTCCGCTCGGTAAATTTTTTTTCATTTTTTGCATGTTGACTTCGTTCTATCCAAAGTGCGTTTTACGCGATTTTCAAAAAATTCTGTCAACAGAGAAAAAAATTACCAACGAATTCTAAAAGACGCGTTTTTTCTTTAAAATTTCTGACAGATTTTTTTTAAAGTTGGTACTCGGGTAGAACACAGGGGTCGAAGGCCGTATGCAAAATTTAAACAGAATTCACCGTGGAATTTTCAAGATAATTGAAGATATGTCTGTTTTGAAGCCCTACTTAAAAGCCCAATGGCGTTGCCATGGCAACGCCAACCTCGATACACGTATGGCAAATTAATACTGTAATATTATCTTGATTTCGGGGTAAAATGTGATGACGATCCGCAAAGTATAACTCTAATTGTTTTGCCTCCAAATATACCATACAGGGAAACCAAAATACTATATCGAGCCACCTTAAAAACAAACTTCAACCTTAAAAAACGAACGTCCGGCATAAACAAAACGAATGTTGAACTTGAAAAACGAATGTCAGATTTGAAAAAACGAATGTTGAACTTGAAAAACGAATGTCAGATTTGAACAAAACGAATGTTGAACTTGAAAAACGAATGTCGGTAATAAAAACGAATGACAAATTGAATTTTGGTAGGAAAAACGCGCCATAAACATAAAATACAGCTATAAAATGGCAGAGAATCGTAGAGTTCAATTCAGAATTGAAAAACAAACTGAACAAGTATGCGGCTTAACGGAGCGAAAAGCTGTCCGATTTGAAAGAACTCAGTACCATCAATGCAGTCTTACAAAAATACATTTGGACACAAATCAGTAAACGTTAAAGAAATCGTTACCTGCACTCGGTGTGGCTTTTCAGTCTACGATAGCACCAACCTTTCCAAAAACCATGTTTTTAAACGTTGAATTGTTCTTGTTGTTGTTTTGACATCGACCATTCGCCATAAAGAACCCGCATCTTTAGACCAAACATAGGCTGTTCTTTCCTCAATTAACAACGGCTTTTGAGCTGCAGAAAGATTCTTTTCCATTTCATAAATAATTTCTCCATTGAGTTCGACAAAACTCGCACTGATAACAGTTCACGGTGCGAAAAGATAAGCTTGAGCTTACAAACTTGCTCATTTTAGCTCCTACAGCCGTAATGGTGAGATCTTTCGGTTTCAATCCGCTTCAAACAATGTTTAGGAACAATTTCGAGGAAGTATAAAGCATCTGATACCATATTTCAAAGCTAATTATAAGAAGGCATTTTGTGATCGTTTGCTTTCTCCAGATCGAGCGGTTTCACCGTGCGTTTGAACAGCTTTGCCAAGGTGACAAACGGCAACATTTTTCGCGCCTTTTTTCGTTCAAGTCGAGTGATCAAGTATATTTTTCTTTTCTTCTCTTACTCTTTCTTCCTTTTTCTTTTATTCTTAGTGGTTAGTGGTTTGGTTTTAAATTTTTATTTTCAATTTCTACTTTCATATCGGAAGTGGCCGCCATGTTTATTGCCAGTGTTCGTGTTTTGCGCGAAGGTTCGCGCAAAGGTTCGCGCGAGACTCCCACGCTATGCGCAAGGAATGCTGGTAGTTGTAGTATGTGGTTCTGGTTAACAGCGAAAGTCAACTAGGGGTGGCGAATGGTAAATTCGAGACTTTGCGAGACGGCGAGACGGCGTTTTTCACTGCGAGCCCGAGACTTTTTGACATTTTAAGATGCGAGCCCGAGACTTTGCAGTCTATTTAAATGCGAGCCCGAGACTTTTAAAATTGAAAAAAATCGAGCCCGAGACTTTGAAAAGCGAAAAGATAGACTTAAAATGCTTTTCTAAAGAGCTACGTGACCTAATTTCTGTTTATTTCCAGTTAGATTACGCTTCACTGCACTGCGCTAAACAGTCGTTGTCTTTTGATCTTTTGATTGATGGACTGTCAGTTTTTACAAACTATTTTGAGCTTGCATTTCATAGTACATTATTAACCCATTCGCTCCTACACCGGCCAAAACCGGCCGTACAAGACTCCACTGCTTTAAAAAATTGCAACTTTCTCAATCGCGCGAACATTGCCCTAACTAGCAGTTGTGAGCATTGACTAGAAAGTCCCTCAAATTGAGATACCCAATAAACACAAAAAAGTCAGCGATTTTTGCAGAATATCAGCGTTTGAATTTGGACAATAACAAAAATTACCGTTTTTAACTTTATAGAAAAACAACAAAAATCACGTTTTTGCCTTTAGTTTTTTTTATTCAAATCATCGTGGCAAACCCAAAAGTCAACATTTACAGCAAAATTCAGTCCTAGTCCTAGCTTAGCAGTGAATTTTTTTGCTCTTATTCGTTGCTCGGGCCTAAGTAGTTATAGAGTTGGCGGTACCAGATCAGTTTTGCAAAACTGATCTGATACCAAGCCAACTCTATAACTACTTCCCATCTGATGGCACAATCACATGGAATAATCACATGGAAAAATCAGATTAAAAAATATAGAAAAATCAAATGAAACTATATGTTAAAAAAACAAAGTGCGTTTATTTCATTGCGTGATGCAATTCTCGGAAACACAGGATGTAATACCCAGAAACAGAGAACGGGGAATCCCCCGCTTACAAGTCTGAACATGTTTTGATAAAAAGGAAATGAGTCATCACTAATAGTTATTGTTTCAGATCACGAGACGGTCGTGTGATATTTTTAACCAATCAGAGGCTTCACACTTTGATTCACAATTGTGAACTTTTTCAGTGAAAAAGTTCACAATTGTGAAGTTGCTTGTGAAGTTAAGATGCCTTACTCTCTAAAACAGCTTGATCAGCGATATGAGAATGTTTGCCACAATATAAAGAATGCCAAGGATTACACCTTAGAACACCTGAAGACAACTATTGGAATTGATTTGAAAGATTTTTTCAATAATCTTGATACTCAAAACTTGGAGGAATGCGAAGGGGAGTTTGATGCAATTGAAGAGAGCATTCATCAATGCCGAGTGGCTATACGAAATGAAAAGTCTCGACGCTTACTGCAGAATGATATTACGAGGTTGACTGAGCAAGATACTAAGAAAATGATGCGGAAACATGTATTTAAGCTAAAGAGGAGAAAGTCAGTTTTGGATTTTGCTACACCTTATGCCATGAAGTCGGAGGGGTCAATTGAACATTAAAATGGAAAATGCAGCACTACCATGGAACTGTGAACTGAACTTTTTAGTTTTATATTGTTTAAATTTTGTAGTGGCCATAAGCGAAAGTTGTACTACCATTCTCATGAATATACCGCTTGTCATCGAAACAACTGAGTGAAACTTTATTAATCTCATAACTGCCTAAAAAATTACAGACAAATGTATTGGAAACAAAAACATTAATTCTGACCATCTACTACTACTGATTTACATATCAAGTGATTTTAGATAAAACAATGGGAAATATCGCTAACGCGTTAGCCGATTTTTAGCCAAGCTTTTCCGCATGATCGTCATATGGCTGTCTTGTAGGTAAAGAGATCTAGAAGTTTATGATTTAGTTTAATCTTAAAATGGCTGAGAGTGAAACTGGTTTATCTGATTTGTTCGATGTTAATGCAAATATTCTCAGGATTTTCGAATTTGCTAGTCGCGTGAAGAAGAGTATTTCATCTTTCACCAAACATACATAACTGAATGATGCATCATCCACCTTCTGATTGGTTGAAAAAATCATACGACTGACTCATGATCTGAAACAATAGCTATTAATGATGACTCATTTCCTGTTATTAAAACATGTTCGCTATTTTTGTTTTCTGGGAATTTAGACACGCACCGCTTATAGCTATTGTTTTAAAAATATAATCTCATATAATAGTATAGAATGAGTTGTGATTCAGAAATGCATAATGCACTAATAGACGTGCATGAATTAATATGTCCATTTTGTGATCAGCAATTAGCAAAAGTTGATAAAACTATAAAAGCAAGTGAACTGTGTTGTGAGAATAAAGAATTAATTAATGACAATGGAATGAATGTATGTCAAAACTGTGGTATGGTAGACTCTTATGATTTAGTGCCTGGTTATATTGACTTTCATGAGAATATGTATAGAATAAGGAGGAAGAGTGTGTATGTAAGAAAATATCATATCGAAAATACCATAAATAAATATAATAAAGAAATTCAATTGATTTTTCAAGACCGTGACAAAATATATAAGATATTTGCATTAATAAACAACGTGTTACCAGAAGTTAATAAGAACCGTAAACGGATGATTAGTATTAAATATGTTTTGATGCGGATATTTAAAATCTTGGGAATGGAATATGAATTCATACTACTTTCAAAATCAAAGAAGACATTAAAATTTTATGAGACTTGGTGGGACAACATATATGAATTAATAAAGGAGGAAAGACTGCTAAAATTAGTCATACGTCATGCAAAGGGGGTTTCCCTATGAATGAGTTATTGAATGAAGTTTGTTAGTAAAGTTTACTTGAAGGTTTACTCAAATTTTTTATCATACTGTTTCTCGAATTTATCAGCAAGAGGACAAAGATCGATGATTATTTCATCTAACTGTCTCATTTCATTGATGAAAACAGTGTGGTTGAATTGATTTCCTCTGAGACATGAGCGTAAATCAACTAATACTTTTTGATATGTTGTGTATGCAAATTTAGACATTTCTATTTTCTTTTTATAATTCTTAATTTCACTTACTGTTTTTAGCACTAAACCAGCTCCAGAAATAGAAGCTAGTATAGCAGGATTTAATGTGATACTACCAGCTACTGTACCAATAACTACTAAGCCTGTTGAAGTTACATTTATAATTAAATTCAATCTCTTAAAATATTTGAAAGCCTTCTTATAACACCAAAAGCGTTTATGATAAAATTTATACAATGCTTTGATTTCAGATAATTTTTCTTGGCTGATGTTTTTATCAATATGATTGAAATTGAATATATCTGTTTTAGTCATTATATTATATATTTGGATAATTATATTTTAGGATTTGAAAGAAGACAATATAATACACCACTTATTTGGCCCATTATTGGAGATCTTTTTACTTTCTTCGGCATTGAAAGGAAGCAATATGTGTATCCAGGCCCCATTTCATAGTCATTATAAAATCTTCCAAATGCATCATGAAAAATAGCATGTTTAATTAAAAATTGGTAATTGGTATTTAGAGTACAAGAACCTGGTCCTATTAATCCAATGTCAGGGTGTTTTTCTAATATTTGGTTAAATGATATTGGCTTATTCAAATAGTTAATGTACAAATATTGATAAATTAAAGAAGATTTCAAGATTTCATCTTTAGTATTAGGATGCAGGTTTTTTTGAGTTGTAAAAAATTTATTGCAAAAATTAATTGCGTTATCCAAATTCAGCATATATATTTATTGATTATATTAAATGTAGCTTTTATATATAAAAATATGGTGTATGTTTTTCCTATGTGATTAAAATTGAAGATGCCTGTTTTAGTTATTATATTAAAACTCTTCAAAAAGTACACTGATATGGCAATTATAAGGTGCATATGTAATATGATCAATTGATATTAATTTGATTTGTACAACTGTACCTTCCCTGAAATTGATAATTGAAGATAAAATATTGAAAGTGTAATAAATTTTATTAGATCTTTTATCCCATAGTTGAGGTCCAAAAGAATTGTTACCGATCAATATAACCATTTTTTTGTATCCTTCAGGCGGTTTATCGTCCAATATTATCAACCATAATTTTACTATTTTCAAATTAGTTAACGCAATAAATGATGATGAACCGTTGAATATGATATCATTAGTGTTCTTATTTTTCATATAATTGCCTAAAAATATGAATTTTTGTTTCTTTATAGGTAAACCAATTATGTTTCTACCATTTAAATCAATATCAGTCTCCATTGTCATTTTACCGTTTTCGATTGTATAAATAGAATCAAATGCATCTGAATCAACACTCGAGACATGTCCTTGAACACCATAAACGATTAGATGTGCTTTATTTGTATTTCCTTTTGTTATACTACCATGAAGATCTATCATTATATATTCAGGAGGAGAAACCTGCCACTTGTGTAAATGAACAATACTTTTCGTATATCCTTCAGTGTTAAATATCTTTGTAGTTTGCTGCCCAATATTAATGACTGTTGATACAACACTGACAGTTGTTGAACTAATATAAGCTTTATCTGGAACGAAAAACTCAATCACCATAGTGTACTCACCTTGAGAAAGATTTAGTGCATTAAAACCTATCCTTGACGCGAAGTCATCGTTATTGTCTGTCGTAAGAGTTATATCATAGGCTTTCTTGTTAATTTTGTGTGGACTGGATACAAAATCGATAATACCATTAACAACAATATTACTCTCCGACGAGCTCTGATTAACATCTTCCATCATGTATCTAAAAACATCTTTTTTAGCTGTAGAGGTATTTATATGTGACTTGTTTACATAACTCTTATAATCATCCGTTATTCGTGTGTACAAGTTTGTATTAGAATCATTGAGTTCGGTGTTGAAGAATGAAACATTGACGGCAGCACCATTCTCATTTGGTAAAGGTGTTGCTAAATTAGTAATTTTATTACTTTGCATATCAAGATCGCTGGAAATCGTTTTGTCTAATTTTTCGTTTAAATGTGTATCAACATATGTTTTTGTCGCAGCTTCTCCTCCATATTGTGGATCTTTGAGATTAGTGATACTGTGGTGATTCATGTTAAGTTGAACCTCCATCGGAAATTCTTCTTTGCGACTGAGAAATATTCCCCGGATATCTTCGTAACATGGAAGATGATCGTAATGAGTGCGATAAAAATCAAATGACTGTTGTTTTGAATTCGCAATATTGAACAGATGCTTCAAATCAATATCCTGAGTGACTTCATGTGTATGAGAAGGTGCATTTGGGTGATATTTTTTCAAAGTAACCATGTTTACACTACTTAAATCGTTGGATTCATCGGTTATTACATTTACGATTTTCTTATTCTTCGCATCGTATTGTTGACCATTTGATGTTAAAAAAATAGTTTTCCCATGATACAGACTAAAACAATCATTATCACTTGCTGTTTGGATATTTGTTATTGAATGATAATTAGCATCTAAATGATCAGTTAATACTATTCTTTCATTTTTCATATATGCATCTGTAATATTAGCTTTTTTATTATTATAATTTTTAAGAGTTATCATATTAGTTGCACAAAGATCATTATTTTCATCAGTGTCCATGTTTGTGATTAATTTTCTATCCATATCAATCTCACCGGGTAAAATTAGTTTATGTCCCCGCAGATCCAAATCTCCAGTCATATGAGTTGTTCCATCTAATTTTAAATAATGCGTGTCTCCATACTCTTTATTAACAGCATCTTTTTCTGAAATTGGTGTTTTTAAATTTCTTATCTTATTGTTTTTCATATCGAGATTTGCTGTAACATATGGTAAATGTATACTAACGAATGTATTTCTAACAAAATTGAAATCAACTACATCATTCAAACCAGTAGCTGTTCCTATATTTACTATTTTTTTATCTTGCATATCATAATTACCATCATCTGTCAATTTGAAGCCAACGCCTGGCAGGCCTGGTGGCTCTTGTGATGTTGTTGTTGTTGTTGATGGTAGTAATCCGTTTGAATAACTCATTATATATAATATGAGTATATTATATTTTTTCATTGAAGTTCTTAGTTGTGAATTTCCGTGGCTTATCAATATATATGAAGCAATATGAATCATTAGTGGCTTTTTCATAGTCAGATTTTTTTATACCAAGCTCTCTACTAATCCTGTTTTGTTCGTTTGGAGAAGGAAATTCAAAAATGCAGTAATGTGTAGAGTTAAGACGGATACATTTGTCAGTGTCATAAAACGATTGACTAAGATATATGCAACTGCAATTTTTGTTTCTTGAGTTAGTGTAGTAGTTTCTTATTTCTGCATCATTTTTACTACCAGTATTAAGATAGTCATCAAAAATAACCAACTTTTGGTTATCACAATTTAATTCGGACAAAGGCAATATTTGATCATTACTTGCTTCAATAATTGGGTAACCCACCTCTTCACTGATTGGTTTCAATGTTTCCAGTAAATGTTGATATTTTGATTGTTCCAAGTTTTTAGCATATAGATAAATTTTATCGAAATAGAGTAGCCTATAGATCATGTCTAGCAGAACGTTTGTTTTGCATGACCCAGATGGACCGCAAATTAGAAAACGGAAGTATCGGTCAGGCATGAAAGGATATAACTGTTTATAATTTGAGGTTACATCATCATCGGCATCGTAATTTGGTATTATCATTTATATTATATGGGTATATTATTTCAATATAACATGGTGTATAACACGGTGTACAACACAGTGTACAACACGGTGTAAAATGCTCTTTTTTATATATGATTTCCAAATTTTATGTAACCTAATAATATAATAAAAATGAGTTTACTTAAATGGAAAGAACTTGCAAAAAGAAAATCTGAATTAGGAAATAAAATTAATTATGTTCATGATGCAATCACAAAACATAATCTTGGTCAGCAGATAACTCAGGAATCGTTGACGAAGGTATTCAAACCAGTAACTAGTAAATTAGATGATGTTATCGACAGTAATTTAGATTTAAGGGTACCTATAAGAAAGAAACGAGCACCTAAAAAAGGTGACCAAGGTATTGACTACATGCCTGAAGTTGACCCTTTCGAAGACATGCAAGTTGATGATTTATTTGGTGATTATGTCCCACCAAATCAAGAAAAACAACTGGTGCCAAAACCACCAACATATGAAGAATCTTTACAAGATCTTCTGGAAGGAAATAAGGATATTTATGTTGATCCTCAGTACTTTGGTGATGAACCAGATGAATTACCACCAGAATATGAAGAAGAAGAGATGGACTATGGATTAGATGATGAAGATACAAGTAATTCGATTCTGGATGATCTTGGTATTACCAATTATGAAAATGTGGATAAGATATTGAATCAATCAACAATAACACCCCAAAAGACTAAGACATATCTTAATAAGATTATAAAGCAGGCCAAAGCAAAAAGAAGTAAATTAGGTGGCTATAAATCAAATGTTACAAAACAATACAATAAGGGGGAGATATCATCAGGTGAAAGGCAAATGCGAAACAAAAGAATAGACAACGCAAGAGTTACTTTAAATGAATACATAAAACATTATGAGACTAAACTGCAAACAATGAAAGGTTCCGGAATCAACGGCCGAGGAAGAAAACAGAGAGGTGGAAATATTATGTTTTTTAATGATGTAAAGCAGCTTCTCAAAAAATTGGAGTTGGTAATTGGTGAAAGATTAGCAGGGAATACCAGCATTGAGATGAGGAATATGGGAGTAACTATACTAGACACATTATTGAAAATGTCGAAAATCAATAGGTCACAATATAGTAAATTGTATGGTCAATATTTCAAAATATAATTAATGTAACTTTATTATATAATGGAACGAGAGATAGTTTTATCATCTTATAGTGTAAAAAATCAAGGGAATAATAAACCTGAAGATTTCACAACAAAATTTACTAGACCAATGATATTGGATAGTAATATTCAATATGTGATCGGCCTTAACCGAATTATCAATATGAGTTTTACATGGTTTAATGTTAATGCTGGATACAATAATCAATTAATTAAATTTAGCTCTGATAGTGGTTCAACATTTAACAACATCACCTTTCCAGCCGGAGTATGGAATTATACAGACTTCAATACATATATCAAGGATATAACGAAGACTGGTGATACGTATCCTATCACTCTTGAATTCGATAATACAACATTTAGGGTTACGATTACATTGACTCAGAATTATCAGCTTGATTTGACGCATTCCAATTTTAATGATCTAATCGGGTTTGATAAGACAGTATTATCTAATGAAACAAATATAGGGCCGAAAGTGCCCAATCTCAGTCAAGACACAGATATCCTGAATATCCATTGTAACCTAATAAACGACAGTCTTGTCGACGGTCAAGATACAGACATCATTTATTCCTTCTCGACCAGTGTACTCCAACCTAGTTACTCCTTTACCCTCGAACCACGAAGAGTCACATTCAATCCAGTCAATAAGAATAATATTAGTAGTATCAGGGTATACATTACTGATGGAAAAAGAAGATTAGTTAACCTGAATGGAGCAGATACATCTTTCTCACTAATTCTGAAAAGTATAGAATAATATAACATAATAGTATAATGAAACCGTATGAATTCAAAAGATTTTACCATCCAAAACTTGGTAAATTTGTATATCAACACAAAGGGTCTGGGCTTATCGTTGATAATATTTTCAAACCATTAAAGAGTGTGGCATCATCTGTTTTCAAGAAATTTGCTAAGCCAATAGCAAAGAAGGCGTTACAATCGGGGATATCCCATGCAGGTGAGCGACTGGGTAAGGCGGTATCAGAGAAGTCAGGAGACCTAATAATGAAAAGATTGGCAAATTTGAGAAAAGGAGCTACAAGACAAACAGCAATTGTTCCATCCTCACCCATTAAACAGCAACAGCAAGATGAAAGTACTGATATGATACTGAATAGACTCATTTCTGGAGATGGTTTGAGGAGAAGACGTAGAGTGAGATTAGTATAGAATCAATAAAATGATTTTAATATGAATATATTTTTTAATTGTTAAAATTTATCTAACATAATATTATAATGTCATTTAGAACAGATAATTTTCTTCAAAGAAATGAGTTGGTGCGATTCCAACTCGATGATGTAATCAGGTCCCCAGCTAACGGTCAACATCAGGTCAAAAATGGTTACAAGTTCACAATCAACGATCGGTCATCATTCTACGATTGGTATAATGCCTATATTGAAGTCCAATTCCAAGTACAGAAATTAGCAGACGGATCGGGATATGCTGCTGCTGACAGAATCACAGTCATTAATGGAGCGCATTCCTTAATTGACCACATAATGATTAAAAGCGCTGGGAAAATTGTGTACGACACTGATAATCTACACAAGGTCACTTTTGTGAAGAATTTGCTAGAGTATTCTGATGATTATAGCAGATCAGTCGCTAAAAACAGTTTCTGGTATTTGGACACGAATGCTACAACAGCCAACACGAATACAGGATTTGAAGCTCGCCGGTTGCAAACTCAAGCACTTCGAGACAATGGGACTGGTGGTGCTAAAAACATTAATGTGATTATACCATTGAACAGGTTCTCATTTTTTGAAGAACTTGAAGATAAGATGCTTGTACCAATGCAAATACAATTTAACATTGAGCTACAAAACGATGGTGAACTCATTCACATGGCTAATGGAACTGATGCTGGAAGAATTGTTGTTAATAGGTTTTTGAAACTCAGTGGAAATATTTAAGGGAAATGTACGAAGCATCAGCTCCTACACAATCATCAGGATTTTTCCAGATTTCAAGCAGTATTGACAATGTCAAACACATTTTTGTTTACTTGAAAAGAACAAACCCGCCTAATGATGCAGTTGAAGAAGACAGTCCTTATCTAATGAACACTTTTAAACTTAATGCTGCTGATAATAACTCTTCCCTTTTAACCTGTAGACTAGAATATGGAAATGGAGTCTTTTATCCAGAAACAGAGTATGATACAGAATCAAAAGTGAGAATCTTTAACGATTTGATGTCATATACTATGCGGAAAAATGACTATAACAGCGGAACTCAGCTGAACTTAGCAAACTATAGTTCTCTGTATGGGTTGATTTACTTTAATCTTACGTATCAAACTGAAAAAATAACAAGAGATCCGAAACAGCTAATCTTTAGGTATAGACTAAGCCAGAATGCAGCTGCAAACTTCAATGTTCATGCTGTAGTCCTATATGAAGAATCTGTTGTCATTGACAAGGTGGGTAATGAATTGGTTATAGTGTAAAATAAATATCCTTATTTCATATATATTATGTGAAATTTTATATAATATATATTATATATAAGAAATGACTCAGCTTTTTGAAATCAAAGTAAATTTGTCTGACAATCAAAAGAAGAATCTTAGCAATGCTTTCAAAAAAAGGGAAACTATTGTTCTCAGACTATCAAATAAATCTCTTCATGGCAATGACGTTTTATATGTATCATCGATGGTGAAGAAGAGATTGGAGAAGAATCGTATGATGAATAAGGGTATGGATATCAAACTTGTTAAAAGTAATATCAGAAAACAGGTTGGAGGTAGTCTACTAACTTCTATCTTAAGTATTGGAAAGACGCTAGCACCAACTATAGGCAAAACCCTTGGGCTATCAGCTCTTGCTGGATTGGCTTCAGAAGGTGCTTCTCAGATTGTGAAATCAATATCTGGCAAAGGCGTACAGTCGGGTGGTTTTCTCGTACCACAAGACAAAATTAATAAGCTGATAGAATATAAGCATCTTTTATCTGCGAAACAAAAACAGGATATATTGAAAGCCCTTCAATCAGGTTCAGGTGTTCATGTGAAACCAACAAAAACACAATCAGGTGGATTTTTAGGCACTCTGTTGGCAAGCATTGGTGTTCCACTCCTTCTAAATGCTTTGACTGGTAAAACTGGTAGTGGGGCTCCACGAATGGGAACTAGTAAGAAAAAGGGTATGGGAGCTCCAAGAATTGGTGTATATAGACCACCTCCATTTTATGGGAGTTGGCCCGATAATACGATAGGTATGGGGATTAAAAAAAAACAACCAAAAAAAAAGACAACCAAAAGGGGCGAAGGCTTGCTATTAGGGAAAAGCAGCCCTTTCAATGGTATTCCTCTTCTCGGAGCAATACTGTAAAACCGAAATTCCACAAAGACATCCCGTTAAGTAATCATGATCTAATAAAATGGTGCAGATATTTAAACATCCCAATCAGTGATGTTCTGTCAAGGGATGAAAGAGTTCCACATAATCATAGCCAAGCATTATTTATTTACAATCTGGAACCTAGTTATATGGCAGGATCTCATTGGGTTACAACTTATGTAAAAGACAACGTGATAAATTATTTTGACAGTTTTGGTATGCCTCCATTTCAAGAGATCGTAAATCATGCGAAAAGAAGGAATATGACACTGCTTCACCAAAACAACCAAATCCAAAACATAAAAACGTCTACATGTGGCTACTTCTGTTTATACTTTCTGAACGAAATGAATAAGGGGAATTCGTATTATAATTTATTGCAAGTATTTGACATATATGATACAATGAAGAATGAGAGATTCCTCGAACATTATTTTAGAAATATCTAACATATATATAATGGTAAAATCATATTGTGTTAGACAGAAGAAAGTCACTGAATGTGTTCCAGGAAGCGAACGATATGTGAAAACTAAAAATGGTCGAACTATGTTGAAATGCACTTGCGCTGAATGTGGTATAACAAAAACCAAATTTATAAAACAAAAACAGGGAAACTAATTGAGCCCTCACAAGATGGGGGCTTTTTAAATATAGAAGGTAGTCACAGTCTTGGTGAAATAGCAGCTAAAAGCGCTTTAAAAGGTTTGTATAATTTAGGTAGAATCGGAGCATCAAAGGCAATTAAATCTGGTTATGCTAAACAAAAAATAAAAGGAATGGCTGATAAATATTTGGATCAAGCCTTAGATAGTTTAACTTCAGATATTAGTAAGAAACTAGATCCATTGCATAAAGGTAGTGGGATTGATATTCATAAGGCCATTGGGAAGCTTCCGAAACCAAAAGGCGGTTGGACATTACCCGGCCATAAATATACTGGCCCATATAATGATTTAAAGAGTCAAGTGAAATATGACCCAACAACTGGCCAAATATTAGAAATATATGACCAACCTACAGGAAGAACTGATGAAATAGCAATGCAACATGATGTCGATTATTCAGTCTGCAAGGATGATAGGAAATGTAAAAATAAGGCAGACCGAAAAATGGTTCAAGCTTTAGACAACGTACCGTATAATGAAAGACAATGGGGGCATTGGTTGGCTAGAAACACGATTGATGTAAAACAAAAACTTGGATTAGGTGTTAAAAGGAAGTCAAAAAACGTAAAAAGGAGTTGAGTAATGATTGGGCTGAACTCCTTGCAAATGAACTACATAAACCAATCAAACGGAAATTTCAAAAGAGACGTGTTATTGTTAATGGAATAGATGATATTTGGAGCGCTGACCTTGTAGAAATGCAGAAGTTTTCAAAATGGAATAAAGGATATAGATATTTGTTAAACATCATTGATGTGTTTTCGAAATTTGCTTGGAGCATTCCTATTAAAAATAAAACAGGTAATACAATTACTGAATCATTTGATGATGTTATTAAAAAATCCAAACGGAAACCTAAATTTATTTGGGTAGACCAAGGGTCTGAATTCTATAAAACTTTCAAAGACTGGCTAAAGAAAAATAATGTTGAGATGTATTCTACTTTCAATGAAGGTAAAGCTGTTATTATTGAGAGATTTAACAGAACATTAAAATCTAAAATGTGGAAACAATTTACAGCTCAAAATACAACACAATATTTAGACATGTTACCAAAACTATTAAAACAGTACAACAACACTAAACATTCAAGCATTAAAATGACTCCTATTGAAGCTAGTAAAAAGAAGAATGAAGGAACTGTTTATTTCAATCTATATGATACGGAACTATTATCATATAAACCAAAATTTAAAGTTGGTGATAAGGTTAGAATTTCAAAGTATAAACGGAATGTGTTCGACAAGGGTTATACACCAAACTGGACTGAAGAAGTGTTTACAGTCGATAAGATACAATACACTAATCCTATAACTTACAAATTAAAAGATCTCAATGATGAATCAATAGAAGGATCTTTCTATCAACAGGAGTTATTGAAAGCTAAACAAGATGTTTTTCGTATAGATAAGGTTATCAAAAGAGACTATAAGAAAAAACAAGCTTTGGTGAAGTGGAAAGGATATAGTGATGATTTTAACAGCTGGATACCGCTAAAAGATGTAAAAAATATATAATGTTTATATATATCATGAGCGGCATTGAGAAATATATCAAAAAAATAAATTTTCAAATTCAGGAATGTGAAGATGAAATAGACAATCTTCATGATAAAATATATGATAATGAGCGTAGATTGGATCTGTTACAATATAAAAAGAAATTATTGAAACTTTATCATAAAAAAATACATGAAATTGATGAAGATATAACATTGAAAGAGTTATTGAATATTATCTGCAATGAGATAGAAAACAATAGATACGATGATGAATGTAATGTGTTGAAACAAACCAAAGTTGATAATATTAAATATCTCAAACAAGAAAATAGTATATCTAGCACAACAAAAACAAGCAGCAACGCGGATTTGGAAAGATGTAGAAATATTCATCTGATCCAGGGCACATGGGTTTAAAAAATACAATCAGTAACATTAGAACACTAATCAGGGATTTAAAGGGATATACAAAATTGTTTTAAAGAGATGTTACTATTTACAAGTATCCCAGAAATTTCTGAGATATTTATATCTTTGCATTCGCTATTCATTGGTAGCCAAAAATATTAATGTTTCTGGCTATTACGCAATAATGCAAAATATATAATTCTTGACCAATATTATCCGCACTATTATGAAACTATTTAAAATAATATCTATAGTATAGTATTATATATGGAAAATCAAAATGTTAAGAGAGGTCGCGGTAGACCAAAAGTTTTCACAACAGAAGAACTAAAAAAACATAAAACCTTATGTATGTTAAATAAAGAGTGGTATTGTAATGTTTGTAAAAATGATAAAAATTATACACTTGCAGGGAAATGGTGTCACTTGAAAACAAAAAAGCATATGAAGAATGTAAATGTCAACAATATAATGCAACGAATCATCAACATAACACAAAAAAATAATCCAAATTACACACAAAATTAATTCTTTTCATAGTTATAGTTCGAAGGATCCATGATTGGATTATTTGAATTCTCGACTATATTTAAACGCACATTTGTAAAACTATTTAAAAGATTATCTATAGAATTATTATATATATGAAATCAGAAAAAACTAACCTTATAGATATGAATAAGAGTGATCTTAAGAAACTTAGTAAATCAGAACTCATCAAATTGCTTTTAAAGCAACAGAATAAAAAGCCTAAAATTATCGTGGTAGATGACGAAAAACAACGTAGGAGACCAGTTCCTACACCGAGAAAATCTGTTAGGGATATGGTAAAAAACTATGAAGATAATATCATTTTACCACCAGTGCCAGCACCTAGAACTATTAAACCAGTGCCAGCACCTAGAACTATTAAACCAGTGCCAGCATCTAGAACTTACAAACCAGTGCCAGCACCTAGAACTAAGATAGAGCAGACAGACAAAGCTCTTAAAGGCTATACAAAGTCTTATGAAATTGACATAAAAAACAACAAAGACCCACTAATGCAACTACAAAACACAAGAAAGGCTGTTGCATACCATATGATCAGTGTATTAACATCAATGAAAGGATTAAAATTCGTTGAAACGCTTAAGGTAACATTTACAAAAATATCAAATGGAGAAAGTGTATAAAACTGCCTATTTCAACAGTCTAGTTCAAACAATCATAAACAATCTAGAGATCACTGAATCACTACAAGTGTCAAAGCAAGACATATTAAATAAAATTGCAGTTTGGATTTCAGAGGGATCTGGTTGGACTGTTGAATCTGTTGACAATCATTATCTTAATGTTGTAAGATATCAACCAATGAGAGGCTCTTCATATATTAAACTACCACAAGAACTAAGAAATAGTGCCAAAGGTTTGATCAACATGAAAAACGAAGACAATCAGTGTTTTAGATGGTGTCACATTAGACATTTGAATCCTCAAGAAAAATACCCACAGAGAATTAAAAAATGTGATAAAGAATTTATTGAAAAATTGAATTACTCAGGAATTGAATTTCCAGTCAATCAAAAACAGTATAATAAAATTGAGAAACAGAATAATATCAATATCATTGTATTTGGATATGAAGAAAAACAACCATTTCCTATTTACATATCCCAAGAAAAATTTGAAGATCAAATGCATTTATTATTGATAACAGAAGGCGAAAACAAACATTATGTATTAATAAAAGACTTCAATAAATTTATGTACAATCAAACAAAACATGAACATAGAAAGCATTTTTGTATGTATTGTTTACAATGTTTCAGTAGTGAAAGAGTATTATTAAATCATAAAGAAAATTGCATTATCATAAATGGAAAACAAGCCATAAAAATGCCGTCAAAGGATAATAACATATTGAAATTCAACAACTTTCATAAGCAGTTGCCTGTACCATTTGTCGTCTATGCAGATTTTGAAGCTATTGTAGAAAAAATGGAAGGATGCAGACCAAACAATGACAAATCCTATACTGAATCGTATCAAAAACATACTGATTGCGGATATGGTTATAAGGTTGTATGCTGTTATGATGATAAATACACCAAACCTGTACAAGTGTATAGAGGTGAAAATTCAGTTTATAAATTTATGGAAGCTATGCTTGAAGAAGTCAAATATTGTCGTAAGATGAATAAAAAATATTTTAACAAACCATTAAAAATGACAAAAAAGGATGAAGAAGAATTCCAAAAAGCTGATAAATGCCATATATGCGATAAAAAGTATACAGAGAAAGATATTCGAGTTCGAGATCATTGTCATATAACTGGCAAGTATAGAGGAATAGCGCACCAAGATTGTAATCTGAAACTTAGAGTAAATCCAGCAGAGATAAAAATTCCTGTTATATTCCATAATCTAAGAGGTTATGATAGTCATTTTATAATGCAAGAGATTGGTGAAATTGTTAAGAAGCATACATATACAAATAAGAAAGGTGAAAAGTGTCAAATGAATATCAATGCCATACCTAACAACATGGAGAAGTATATGGCTTTCATGTTGGGTAATCATCTTACCTTTATTGATAGTTTCCAATTTATGAGCTCAAGTTTGGAAAAACTAGTGAGCAATCTACCAAAAGAAGCATTAAAATATACCTCTCAAAAATTCAAAGATAAAAAGCTTGATTTGATGTCAAAGAAAGGCATCTATCCATACGACTTCATGGACAATTTTGACAAATTCAATGAAAAACTACCAACAAAAGAAGAATTTTACAGCATATTGCATAATGAACACATATCAGATGAAGACTATAAACATGCTCAAAATGTGTGGAAAACCTTCAATCTTCAAAATATGGGTGAATACCATAACTTATATCTTAAATCTGACATCCTTCTGTTAGCAGATGTATTTGAAAACTTTCGAAAGACCTGTTTAAAATACTATAAATTAGACCCTTGTCATTATTTCACATCTCCCGGTTTGTCGTGGGATGCTATGCTAAAAATGACTGATATCAAATTGGAACTAATGACTGACATTGATATGTATCAATTCATTGAAAAGGGTATGAGAGGTGGTATTTCTTATATAGCTAATCGATATGGAAAAGCAAACAATAAATACATGAAAACATATGATGAGAAGGCGCCCTCAAAGTATATTATATATCTTGATGCTAACAATCTGTATGGTTGGGCAATGAGTCAATACCTTCCAACCGGCGGTTTCAAATGGATGACAGATAAACAGATTAACAACATAGATTTAGCTAAATATAATGAAAACAGCGAAAAAGGTTTAATATTAGAAGTTGATTTAGAATACCCCAAAGAGTTGCATAACCTACATAACGACTACCCATTAGCTGCTGAGAGGGTGTGTGTAAATAAAGGTATGTTGTCTGGGTATTGTAAAAAAATAGCTACCAAATATAATATATCAACAGGTCTAGTGCAAAAACTAATTCCAACTTTAAGAAACAAAGATAAATATGTTCTACACTATAGAAACCTTCAATTATATACAGATCTTGGATTAAAAGTCATTAAAGTTCATCGAGTATTAGAATTTAATCAGTCACCTTGGCTTAAACAGTATATAGACTTCAACACCAACAAACGAAAAAATACCAAAAATTCTTTTGAGAAAGATTTCTTCAAACTTATGAATAATTCAGTATTTGGAAAAACAATGGAAAATATCAGAAAGAGAGTAGATGTTAGATTAGTTACTGATGAGAAAAAACTATTAAAAATGGCTGCTAAACCTACTTATGTAAGCAGTAAGATATTCAATGAAAATCTTGTAGCCGTTCATAAGATCAAAGAAACACTAACCCTAAACAGGCCGGCATATGTGGGTATGTGTATTCTTGATCTTAGTAAGGTTTTGATGTATGACTTCCATTATAACTATATCAAAAAGAAATATGGAGACAAAGCTAGACTACTATTCACAGACACTGACAGTCTCACATACGAAATTGAAGCTAAGGATGTGTATCAAGATTTTTGGAATGATAAAGATAAATTTGATAATGGCGATTACCCAGAAGATTCTCCATATTTTGATAAGACAAATAAAAAAGTAATTGGTAAATTCAAAGATGAAGCTGCAAGTATACCAATAACTGAATTCATCGGTCTACGATCTAAAATGTATAGTTACATGAAAGACAACCAAAAAGGAGGAAAGACTGCCAAGGGAATCAAAAAGAATATTATCAAAAATAATATCAAGCATCAAGATTATAAAGAAACGTTATTAGGAAATAAACAGATGCATCACACTATGAAAACAATAAGAAGTCAAAACCATCAATTAGGAAGTTATGAAATCAATAAAGTATCACTCAGCTGTTTCGATGACAAAAGATATATACTGGAAGATGGTATAAATTCATATGCTTATGGACATTATAAAATGAAAAAGAATTAAATCAAAAAATAACTTTCCTTAATTCAATCCTGTGTAGACTTCCTGTGTTTCCGAGAATTGTGTCACGCAAAGGATTCTATTATGTGGAATCACGCAATGAAATAAACGCACTTTGTTTTTTTAACATATAGTTTCATTTGATTTTTCTATATTTTTTAATCTGATTTTTCCATGTGATTATTCCATGTGATTGTGCCATCAGATGGGAAGTAGTTATAGAGTTGGCTTGGTATCAGATCAGTTTTGCAAAACTGATCTGGTACCGCCAACTCTATAACTACTGGCCTAGCTACAGCTTCTTATACTAGTGCATACTCACCTTGCCTCGATTTTCAACATCACCACCGCACTGCATGCTGGGAAATAAACAGATTTTTCGACAGCGTCCATTCTGCCCGGGGGGGGAGTACTCCCTATAATGGGCTATACGGGGATGCTCCGCCCGAAAGGGGTACCTTTTTTAGGCTGGAGGTATATGAAAGGGTCGGGATTTCACGAGTTGAAGTATGTGAAAGGGTAGGGATTTCACGAAGGATAGGAAATGGTTGCGAAAACACGAGTTGAAGCATAAAAAAGGTAGGGAAAACTGCAATTTAAGTATTATAAAAAAAGTCTTTCAAAATATATCAAACAGACGCACGCAAAGGCTTTATCAAAGGGGTACCATTTTCAACAAAAGGTATATGAAAGGGGTACCTTTTCTGTCAAAAACAGTATATGAAAGGGTAAGGGTTTGGACCTCGGGGCGGAGCATCCCCGTACAAAACTTTGTTGAGTACCCCCCCCTCCCCTCCCCCCCGGGCCATTCCGTCCTCCACAATTTTCATATATATACTAAGTCCACAGCCACTCTGACCCACCGCCGAAATTTCGCGCTTGTTGTGTTCTCCTGTGGTCGCAACTTCCAAAATATGCCGTGGTAGGTCGAGAAATTCATCCAGAGTCGAGTCCCAAAGCTACTTCGTTTCCAGGCGGCCATTTTTCCAGTTCAACGAGCAACGAGCCAAATTCGTAAACGAAGTACAACACCTAACTCGCTTCATTGAGAAGTGGACTCTGAACTACCTCCAAGTTTAATGATGCTCATCAGGCAGCTACTAAAGATGAAAAATGGCTGTGAACTTACCAAAAATCGTAGATAATTCATATTGGACCCTTTATTGCAAATCAACCAAGCAAAATGAGTAGTATAGGAGTTGGGGGTACCGGCGCATTTTGCAAAAATGCGCTGTTACCAAACCCAACTCCGATACTACTGCCATATAATGGCATCCATATAATGGTTTATATCCAGTGTGCGCTTGTATTTTGATGTCTATGAAATTGCGCTCGTATTTTTGGAATATATATTGGTTTCCATATATTGGTGTCTATAAAATTGCGCTCGTATTTTGGGAATATATATTGGTTTCCATATATTGGTGTCTATAAAATTGCGCTCGTATTTTTGGAATATAGATAATGGCTTCTAACTTTTGGAATATATTTTTGGAATACCTTGACATAGTCTCATTGGATTTAATTAATAATTGCATAATGGCCATATGCATAACTGCTGATTCCATCTTCTAGTAGTATAGGAGTTGGGGGTACCGGCGCATTTTTGCAAAATGCGCTGTTACCAAACCCAACTCCGATACCACTGCCATATAATGGCATCCATATAATGGTTTATATCCAGTGTGCGCTTGTATTTTGATGTCTATGAAATTGCGCTCGTATTTTTGGAATATATATTGGTTTCCATATATTGGTGTCTATAAAATTGCGCTCGTATTTTGGGAATATATATTGGTTTCCATATATTGGTGTCTATAAAATTGCGCTCGTATTTTTGGAATATAGATAATGGCTTCTAACTTTTGGAATATATTTTTGGAATACCTTGACATAGTCTCATTGGATTTAATTAATAATTGCATAATGGCCATATGCATAACTGCTGATTCCATCTTCTTGCAGATATCTTTTGTCATCAAAACAACTGAGTGATACTTTATTAATTTCATAACTTCCTAATTGATGTTTTTGACTTCTGATTGTTTTCATCTTATGATGCATCTGTTTATTTTCAAATAGTGTTTGTTTATAATTTTCATGTTTGATATTATTTTTGATAATATTCTTTTTAATTCCTTTAGCAGTCTTACCTCCTGATTGGTTGTCTTTCATATAGCTATACATTTTTGATCGTAGACCAACAAATTCACAAATAGGAATTCCTGCAGCTTCATCTTTGAATTTACCAATTACTTTTTTATTAGTTTTATTGAAATATGGTGAGCTTTCTGGGTAGTCACTATTATCAAACAAATGTTTATCATTCCAGAAGTCTGAGTAGACATCTTCAGCTTCAATTTCATAAGTTAAACTATCTGTATCAGTAAACAGAAGTCTAGCCTTATTATACTTCTTTTTGATGTAGTTATAATGAAAATCATACATTAATGTCTTACTAAGATCTAGGATACACATACCCACATATGCCGGCCTGTTAAGGGTTAGTGTTTCTTTGATCTTATGAATGGCTACAAGGTTTTCATTGAAGATTTTGCTACTTACATATGTAGGTTTAGCCGTCATTTTTAATAGTTTCTTCTCATCAGTTACTAATCTAACATCTATTCTCTTTCTGATATTTTCCATTGTTTTTCCAAATACTGAATTATTCATAAGTTTGAAGAAATCTTTCTCAAAGGCATTTTTGGCATTAGTTCTTTTCTGAGTGTTGAAATCAATATATTGCTTCAACCATGCAGACTGATTAAATTCTAGTACTCTATAAACTTTTGTTATTTTCAAACCAAGATCAGTGTATAATTGTAGGTTTCTGTAATGAAGAACATACTTTTCTTTGTTTCTTAAAGTTGGAATCAGTTTTTGTACAAGACCTGTTGATATATTATATTTGGTAGCTATCTTTTGGCAATACCCAGATAACATATTGCTAGTCACTTTAACTTTCTCTGGTCCTAATGGGTAGTCATTATGAAGGCTGTGCAATTCTTCAGGATATTCCATATCAACTTCTAGTATTGAACCTTTATTGCTATCTTCTTTATATTTAGTTAAGTCTAACTTCTTAATCTGATTTTCTGTCATCCATTTGAAACCACCAGTTGGTAGGTATTGTGACATAGCCCAACCATAGAGATTATTAGCATCAAGATACATGATATACTTTGAGGGCGCCTTCTCATTGTATGATTTCATGTATTTGTTGTTGGCTTTCCCATATCTATTGGCTATATAAGAAATACCACCTCTCATCCCTTTTTCAATGAATTGAAACATGTCAATATCAGTCATTAGTTCTAGTTTAATATTAGTCATTTTTAGCATAGCATCCCAAGATAATCCTGGAGATGTGAAATAATGACATGGGTCTAATTTATAGTATTGTAGACAGGTCTTTCTGAAGTTTTCAAACACATCAGCTAACAGAAGGATGTCAGATTTAAGATATAAATCATGGTATTCACCCATATTTTTAAGCATGAAGGTTTTCCAAACAGTTTGAGCATGCTTATAGTCTTCATTTGATATGCATACATCATTTAATATGCTGTAAAATTCTGCTTTTGGTGGTAGTTGTTTATTGAATTTATCAAAACTGTCCATGAAGTCATATGGATAGACTCCTTTTTGTGACATTAAATTAAGCTTTTCACCTTTGAATTGTTGAGAGGTATATTTTAATGATTCTTTTGGTAGATTGCTTACTAGTTTATCTAAACTAGAGCTCATAAACTGGAAACTATCAATGAAGGTAAGATGATTACCAAGCATGAAAGCCATATACTTTTCCATATTGTTTGGTATAGCATTTATGTTCATCTGTTTGTCTTCTCCTTTCTTATTTTTGTATGTGTGCTTCTTGACTATTTCACCAATCTCTTGCATGATGAAATGACTATCATAACCTCTGAGATTATGGAGTATAACAGGAATTTTTATCTCTGCTGGATTCACTCTGAGTTTCAGATTACATTCTTGGTGAGCAGATCCTCTGTATTTACCAGTTATATGGCAATGATCTCTAACTTAAATATCTTTCTCTGCATACTTTTGATCACATATATGGCATTCTTCAGCTTTTTGAAATTCTTCTTCATCATCTTTTGTCATTCTTAATGGTTTATTGAATTCTTTTTTCATCACTTTCTTACAATATTTGACTTCCCATAGCATAGCTTCCATAAATTTATGTACAGCTTTTTCACCCCTATATATTTGCTCTGGTTTGGTGTATTTATCATTGTAACAACAAACAACCTTATAACCATAACTACAGTCTGTATGCTTCTGATAAGCCTCTGTGTATGACTGATCATTCTCAGGCTGACAACCATGTATTTTTTCAGTAATTGCTTCAAAATCTGCATAAATAACAAATGGTACCGGTAGTTGTTTATGGAAATTGTTGAATTTTAGTGTATTATTATCCTTGTCAGGCATTTTTATAGCTTGTGTGCCATTCACTTGCATACAGTTTTCTTTATGATTGGTTAACACTGTTTCAGAGCTGAAGCATTGAAGACAATACATGCAGAAATGTTTTCTTTCTTTGTGTTTGGTTTGATTGTACATTAATTTGTTAAAATCTTTAATTAAGACATAGTGCTTGTTTTCATTTTCTGTTATCAGAAGAAGATTCATGTGGTCTTCATATTTTTCTTTTGAGACATAAATTGGGTATGGTTGTTTGTCTTCATAACCGAACACATTTATATTGATCTTATTTTGTTTTTCAATCTTATTGTACTGTTTGGTGGTGACTGGGAATTCAATTCCTGAATAATCTAATTTGTTGATGTATTCCTTATCTAGTTTCTTAATTCGTTGGGAATCTTTATCTTGATGATTCAGATGTCTAATGTGACACCACCTGAAGCATTCATTATCATTATTTTTTAGGTTGATCAATCCTTTTGCACTGTTTCTGAGTTCTTGGGGTAGTTGAATATATGAAGAGCCTCTCATTGGTTGATATTTTACAACATTAATATAATGATTTTCCACTGATTGAACAGTCCAACCAGATCCCTCTGAAATCCAAACTGCAATCTTGTTTAATATGTTTTGCTTTGATACTTGAAGTGATTCATCTATATCTAGGTTGTTTATGATTGTTTGAACTTGACTGTTGAAATAGGCAGTTTTATACACTGTTTCTCCATTTGATATTTTTGCAAATATTACCTTGAGTGTTTCAACAAATTTTAGTCCTTTCATGGATTTTAGTGTATTTGTAATATGATGTTCAATAGCCTTTCTTGTGTTTTGCAGTTGCACCAGTGGGTCTTTGTTATTTTTTATATTAATTTCATAGGATTTAGTATAACCTTTTAGAGCTTTGTCTGTTTGCTCTATTTTAGTTCTTATAGCAGGAACTGGTTTTTCTGCAATTGACTTTTTAGTTCTAGGTGCTGGTACTGGTTTATAGTCACCTCTAAACTTAGTTGGTGGTGAAATATGGTCTTCATATTCATTCACCATCTGTTTAACACTTTTTCTTGGTGTTGGAATTGGTCTCCTACGTTGTTTTTTGTTATCCACAATTGCAACCTCAGGAGCTGGTTTGGTATTCTGTATTTTTAATAGCATTTCGATTAGTTGAGACTTACTCAATTTTTTTAATTCTAATTTTTCCATTATCTATATATATAACTATAGATAATTCTTTAAATGGTTTTACGAATGTGCGTTTGAATATAGTCGAGAATTCAAATAATCCAATCATGGATCCTTTGAACTATAACTATGAAAAGAATTAATCTTGTGTGTGATTTGGAATATTTTTTCGTGTTACGTTGATAATTCGTTGCATTATGATGTAGATATTTGCATTCTTCACATGCTTTTTTGTTTTCTCATGACATGATTTCCCAGCAAGTGTATAATTTTTGTTGTTCTTACAAATTTTACAAAGCCATACTTTATTTAACATATATTGTGTCTTATGTTGCTTTCTTTCTTCGTCGGTATAAATTCTTGGTCTACCTGGACCTTTCTTAATATTTTGATTTTCCATATATAATACTATAGATATTGTTTTAAATAGTTTTATAATGATGCGTTTAAATATGGTTGATAATAGCCAGAAACATTAATATTTTTGGCTAGCAATGAATAGCGAATGCAAAGATATAAATATCTCAGAAATTTCTGGGATACTTGTAAATAGTAACATCTCTTTAAACCTTTTTTAAAGCCAAGTCTCATTAATCAAATTTGCATTACTTGTTGTATTCACAGGTGTAAAAATATTATTTTCACGTTTGAGATATTCGACATTATCAACTTTGGTTTGTTTCAACACATTACATTCATCATCGTATCTATTGTTTTCTATCTCATTGCAGATAATATTCAATAACTGTTTCAATGTTATATCTTCATCAATTTCATGTATTTTTTTATGATAAAGTTTCAATAATTTCTTTTTATATTGTAACAGATCCAATCTACGCTCATTATCATATATTTTATCATGAAGATTGTCTATTTCATCTTCACATTCATTAATTTGAACATTTATTTTTTCAATATATTTCTTAATACCACTCATGATATATATAAACATTATATATTTTTGACATCTTTTAACGGTATCCATGAATTAAATTCTTTTGGATAACCAGACCATGATACCAAAGCTTGTTTTTTCTTGTAATCCCTCCTAATGACTTTGCCAATTCTGAATACATCCTGTTCTGCTAATTGTAATTCAGGTTCATAAAATGACCCTTCTATTGATTCATTATTAAGATCCTTTAACTTATATGTAATAGGGTTTGTGTATTGGATTTTATCAACTGTGAATACCTCTTCAGTCCAATTACTTGTATATCCTTTATCAAATACCTTTCTTTTATACTTTGAAATTCTAACCTTATCACCAACTTTGAATTTTACTTTTGATGATGATGGTTCCATATCACCATATAAAGTGAGATATACACTTCCCTCGTTCTTTTTATTTACTTCTGCCGGTTTCATTTTGATGCTTGAATGCTTTGTACTGTTGTATTCATTTAATAGTTTTGGTAACATGTCTAAATATTGTGTTGTATTTTGAGCTGTAAATTGTTTCCACATTTTAGATTTTAATGTTCTGTTAAATGTCTCAATAACAACAGCTTTACCTTCATTGAAAGTAGAATACATCTCAATATTATTTTTCTTTAGCCAGTCTTTGAAAGTTTTATTATAGAATTCAGACCCTTGGTCTACCCAAATAAATTTAGGTTTCCGTTTGGATTTTTTAATAACATCATCAAATGATTCAGTAATTGTATTACCTGTTTTATTTTTAATAGGAATGCTCCAAGCAAATTTCGAAAACACATCAATGATATTTAATAAATATCTATATCCTTTATTCCATTTTGAAAACTTCTGCATTTCTACAAGGTCAGCGCTCCAAATATCATCTATTCCATTAACAATAACTCTTCTTGTTTTAAATTTTCGTTTGATTGGCTTATGTAATTCATCGGCTAATTGTTGAGCCCAATCATTTTTACTCAACGCCGCTTTCCGTTTTTTGGCTTCCTTTTTTGTTTAACACCAAGGCCTAATTTCTGTTTTATATCAATCGTGTTTCTAGCCAACCAATGACCCCATTGTCTCTCATCATATGGTACTTCATCTAAAGCTTTGACCATTTTTCTGTCTGCTCTATTCTTGCACTTTCTGTCGTCTTTACAAACACTATAATCAACATCGTGCTGCATGGCAATGGCATCCGTTCTTCCTGTAGGTTGGTCATATATTTCTAATATTTGGCCAGTTGTTGGGTCATATTTCACTTGACTCTCTAAATCATTATAAGGCCCAGTATATTTATGACCGGGTAATGTCCAACCGCCTTTAGGTTTTGGTAATTTACCGATAGCCTTATGAATATCAACAGCACCACCATGAAGAGGGTCCAGTTTTCGGCTTATATCACCAGTAAAACTATCTAATGCTTGATCCAAATATTTATCAGCCATTCCTTTAATCTTTTGTTTTGCAAAATCAGATTTGATTGCTTTTGATGCTCCGATTCTACCTAAATTATACAAACCTTTTAAAGCACTTTTAGCTGCAATTTCACCAAGAGTATGAGAACCAGTAATATCTAAAAATCCGCCAGCCATCTCTGACTGGCTATTTAGTTTAATTTTTTTTTATTGGATACAAAACGTGTCTTAGTAGCCCCACATTCACTACATTGAGATTTTAACATAAGACGATTATTTTTAGTTTTAACATATTTTTCAGTACCTGGTACAGATTCTGTTTGCTTCTTCTGTTTTACACAATAACTTTTTACCATTTATATAATATAATTAGATATTTTTGAAATAGTTTTCAATAAATCGTTCATTATACTGTTGGTTATTTAATTTGAATACTTTTATACAATCATAAAATGATTTTTTATAAATGTTATCCAAAAAATATAAACAATAATATCCACATCTAACTGATTTGATATCCTGGATAGGATAGCCATAATTGTATATAAACTTCAATTTCAATTTTTTAGCATAATCAACCAATTTCTGTGGTGGAGGTAACGAAAAACTATCAAAGTAATATATAGTCTTATCATTCATATTATTATAATGTGCTACCCAATGTGTACCAGGACCTATTTTATCATCAAGATTAATGATACAAGATCCTATTTTGTGGATATGATCCAAACTATCTCTCGAATAAATACCATTAAAATTGGTTATTTTTAAATATTTAATCCATTTTAATAAATCGATATTTGAAAGAGGAATATCTCTGAACTTTGGTTTTACAGGATATCTCCTAGAATTGGTATTCCTAACTTTGTAAAGGGACTGTTTTTGCCTAGTAATAGGCCCTCTCCCTTTTTTGTTTTTGTTTTGACTTTTTTTTTTGCTCCCATACCTATAGTATTTGAGGGCCAGTTTCCATAAAATGGTGGCGGATAATAAGGCATCATCATTCCAGGTTTAGGTGAAACTGTTAATCCAGATGCTTTCTTTTTTGGTACACTTAAACCCTTTCCTGTTAATGCATTCAACAACATTGGAATACCAATAGATGCTAGGAGCGTCCCCAAAAAACCACCTCTTTGCTTTTGTGATGGTTGAATGAATACTTGTCCTCCATTTTGAATAGCAGCTAAAATGTCTTGTTTTTGTTTTTTAGTTAAAAGGTGTTTATACTTAATCAATTGCTGTATTTTTGAATCTGGTATTAAGAAACCACCAGATTGAATACCTTTTCCAAAAATTTTATCTATTCCCAAAGATCCGAGAGCAGATAAAGCCCCAGTAGCTAAAGCTGGTACCGCTTTTGATGCTAATTTGGTGGCCATTGGAAGCATTTTTGTCCCAAGTGAAATTAAACTAGACCATAAAGAACCGCCATATTTAACTGATTTTCTAATCTGTGTTTTTGAAATCTTGATATCTACACCAACTCCATTTTTTATCGCTTTTTTGATTTTATTTATCTGTGTTTTAGTTAAATTCAGTCCATCGCTTCCCATCAACTCATTTTTAGCTAATCGAATTGTTATTGGTGAATTTGTTTCATATGCTTTTGCTAATTTTTGTTTTTGTCCTTGAGATAATTTCACACCATATTCATAATAAGTTGTCATATTTTGTATATAATATATGTTATATAATTTTGATAATTACAAAACATGTTTAATTGAAAAACTATAAATATTGTAACAACATAATTAATTTATGCTTTAATAAGTAGTTTACCACTGCTTGTGTATAATTCGATCTCTTTTTCATGAAGAACAAGAGCATTCAAAGTATAGTTAGTTGCATTTGCTCCGTTGAGTTCATATCGGAAAGTTAATGATACAACAGAATCTTTTGTGTCTTCCTCTTGATTTCTTAGGTCGAAATAAATCATTCCAAACAAATTTCTGAAATTACTTCTATCAATTAATGACCCACTAAGAAAGTCATTGTAAGCAGAACTATAGCTCATAAGTGTTCTGTATAATCTACTCTCTTCATTAGCTGACAATTCAAGTTGAGGATAATATATGCTATTATTCATTTCAAGCTGAGCTTTACTGAAAACTCTGTTATTTGCACCTATACTGAATGTCTTGAATGTAAATATATTAGCTTCTTGATTATTATATGAAGCTGTTGGATTCACCCATAGAAAAACATGTCTTGGTCTTCTTATACCTGTACTAATTCTGAAAAATGAACTCACAGCCGCAGTTTGATTTATTTCATAATGCTCTCTCAAGTATATCCAAGTTTTTGGTTTCAGATAGTTTTCCAGATATTGACGCATACCACTACCATTGAAAATAAGTTTAGGGCACCATAATCTGAATTTAGTCATCAAAACTTTTGAATCAGGAGCAGCATTGCTACGAAATATAATATTGTTATCATTTTCCAATCGGATTAAAATGTTCATTTTTATATTTGGATGAAGATTCTTTTTGAATGCAGCAAAATACGAATATATATTCAATGGGATAGATATTTTGTTCTCACTGCCTGCGTCTGTAAGAATTTTTCGCGTCGCGAATCCTTGGTTGTACAATGCTTGAGCTGTTCTTGGTTCAGATGTTCCAGTCGAAGTATCTAAATAAAAGAAATTGTCTTTAGCAACTGTATTGGCATATTCTTTAGTGTATTTTAAAAGTGATAGAACATTCGATGATTCATTGGCTTTTGTGTTGTTATATACACTTATACCATTACATTCAACTTGTATTTCTCTGATGAAGGTGTTACCGTTTGTTGTTGTACAAAATAAATTTCCATTTCCCACTCCGGCGCCGATACCAGCTCCATCTTGATCTTGATCTAACTGAAGAAGCTTGAAATTGACTTCAATATATGCATTATACCAGTCTATTGGGTTAGCCTCTGAGCTATTATCTATTACAAACATGTAATTATCTTTTGTTTGTCGATTATTTGCCCCAATATTAGCATTCAAAGGTGTTTGTAAATCATAATATGCATATTCATATCTTTTAACAAATTCTGGACTTCGAAAATTTCCGTTCATATATATTATTAGTTTAGATAAAAAATCATTATAATAGTAAATCATTATAAACATCTTTAATATATTGATATTTGTCAGTATCTTGAGCCTGTTGCTCATTTTCTTTTTGTAAAAGTTTGATTATTTCATCACCTTTTGTTTCATTCGTTATTTTTGGCTCGTTTGTTTTATCACTAAATTTATTGTAAATTTTGTCACCAATAAGCTGACCTGTTTTTTCACCTATTTTTTCCGACCCCTTTTCTATCAACTTTTCAGCACCCTTTTTAGCAAGTTGTTTAGCTGTTTTGCTTGCAAGTTTTGAAGCTATCTTACTTCCAACATTTTTGAAAACATCAAATATTCCTTCACCTTGAATAATGTAATCTCCAGTATCTGGATCTCTTTCTCTTCGTTCCATCTATATAGTGAGTGTATATAAATTAAGCTTCTTTTATCACAACGGTTAAAGATATATCAATTCCATTTAAGTCAACCTCCCTGTTTTCGTCGTCTGTGATATAAAAAGTAACTTCAGATAGTACTTTTGTATTTATTTTATTCCAAAGATAATTCATTGGTTGTATTTCAAATGGTAGAGATCTTGTTTTTGTATTCGTTGAGAAGGTAAAAAGCACGTCTGATAACCTTCCTGAAACGATTGAATTACTTAGTAGAGAAGTTCTTATGTATAAGTTATCAATACTGTTGCTGATATTAGGAAATTGGGGTCCATAAGAACTCACTTTCAATATCCCTGTTTTATCGAAACCCAGTAAATCTGCAAAGTTTCCGCTGTTCTTGAAATCAATCCAATAGTTTTCATCCAACTTTATGAAAACCTTATATGTTGTAAGGTCAAATAATATATCAATTCCATAAGTCTCCTTTTGCGTGAGTTTTCCAATTTTATTGTGAATATATTGATTTATATCATCATAGTCATAAATACCTGGTGGTAATGTTATTGTTTGCCAAGAAGTGCCTTTGTTTTTTGAGATCTTTAATTGGTTGTTATAATATTCTGGTCGTATGTTATGCCAACTTGCAGTCATACTGAGATGATCTAATGCCATATAGTATTGTTTGTTGTCATCTAAAATTAATTCAGGAATGAACTTTATAGTGAAATTACCTGGTTTATTATTTTGGTTTTGTTTTTTAGCATCTATTGATTTGAAAACTAAAACTCTATTTACATCCATTATATTATATGCTTATATATTTATTGTATAATTTCTCATGCATTGTTCTGTCAATAGCCCCTATTTTCATTAATTCATCATTGATTTGTGATAAGTCATTTCGCAACACTGGACTATTGTTTCCAGCTACCATTGAACCAATTATTATTTTCATGCGATCAGCCAATTGCTTTGGATCTTGATAATACATAACACTTGATCCAATCATTCTGGACTTACCAGATGATTTGTGTGGTCCAATATTACTGAGCATATTAAGATCGTTAAAAATCTTTACAGCATTCAGACTGTAGTTTGTTTTGGGATTATATCTTTTAGTTAGCATATTTATGAGTGATTTATCAGCATCAGCTTCATAAACCAATTTACCACCATGATATGCATTCAGCTTCATTTCATTCATCAATTTTGAGACATCAATAAGAAGGCCACCATATTGATTACCATTTATTTTGAAAGCATTTCTTTTTGGCTGTTTATATATTCGAATACCCTCACCTTTTTGTCTATACTCAAACGACTTTAATACGTCTGAGATCGTATCCCTATATTTTCGAAGAACGGCTATTTCATTATCATATTCCGCCTTAACTTCTCTACTCTTGCCCCTTTTATTTCTGCCCAATTCCATTGCTAATTCGGCAGATTTTTTTCTTTTCTTCCAATAATTTTTGGGGAGTCAATGATAATAATTGTGAGGGCTTTGTCAAATTGTTTTTGTTTAAAACAATTTTATCATCTTTATTAAATCGGTTATCAATCTTCAAATATGTTGGATCTTCTCTTGATTTTTGTTCTGGTTGGTAATCTATTTGGGGTAGCTCATGTTGTAATGTTATTATGTCTCTATTCGATTCAATTATATCCTGAAATCCCTTTGTTAAAGCTAATTGATTTCCCCGTAGTTGTTCAATTAGTTGATCCTGTTTCTCATCTGTTTTTTCTGTTTTTCAATCAATGGCTCTCGTAATGTCTTAAAATAATCACTCATTACAATATCACGCCCTCCTTCCTTATTTTTTATTTCATTTTTTGATTCAGTAACTGCTTTGACAATTTTATAGCTATCATATTCTGAATCAGCATATTTTTTAATTCTGTCAATATTCATTATATAAAATATGTTACATAATTTATTTGTCGAAATGACACTTATCTTTAAAAATATGTGTAAAAACAACACTTATATTTATAAATATGTGTGAAAACAACACTTATATTTATTATCTAACATATTTGTATATGAAAATTCCAAATTACGATACAAATAGAAATGGTGAATCAAAAAAAAGATTAAACAATTTTTTAGACGAAGATTTTAGAATGATTATTACAGGACAAAGTCGATGTGGAAAGACAAATGCTCTTATGCATATGTTAGGAACACCACTGATGTATTATGATAAGATATATTTATACACACCAAATCATCATCAGGAAAAAATACAAGATCTACAAACATTGATGAATAAAATATCTGATAAGGTTGGTTATCCTGTATTAGAAATTGGATCATCTGATGATATTAAAGACACTTCAGAATATCCCAACAACAACCGTAAAATTGTCATTTTTGATGATCTAATTAATGAACCTGATAAAACACAAAATAAAATTGCCAACAACTTCACAGATGGACGCCACCATAAGATAAGCCCAATTTATTTAAGCCAGAGTTACTATGATATTCCGCAGAAACTTAGATTAAACTGCAGTCATATGATGTTGTACCCTCCTACTACCAAAAACCATTTGAATCTCATTGCCAAAGAAAACTTAATAGACCCTGGTTTGTTCAATAAATTAGGGTCCTATGAATTTCTGTTTGTGGACAAAGAAAATAAAAGTGTGAAGAAGAATTTTGATGAAATAATCTAATGTAATATCATAATATAGATGGGCATATTTAATAACCTTAAGAAATTCACAAATATTAACATTTCTGAATATATTAGAATCATTAGCCAAAAAATTCAAGCAAGTAGTGGACTCAAGTTGGATCCAAACAATAACTATGATATGCAGAATAAAAAGCTTGTCAATCTAAAGGAAGGGGGTAATGACAGAGATGCAATTACCAAGCATCAATTAGATGTTGGATTACTAACTAAACCAGGTAAATATGAAGTATTATTGTTGAATGGCGAAAATCATATGACAGGAGATCTTGACCTCAGAGGAAATAAATTAATTCTTCCTGGTGAAATTGATATGGATCAAAAACTGATCACAAATATGGATACGGATGAAAACAATGATCTTTGTGCAACTAATATGATAACTCTTAAAAATTATAGTAATAAAAAAGCTAATATTACAGATGCATATATGAAAAACAAAAGAATAGTATTGACTGATCACTTAGATGCTGATTATCATGCTTTATTAAACATTCAAGCAGGTGGGGATAATGATGCTTTCCCTTTTTACCATGGGAAGACACATTTTTTAAATTATGACGGTCAACAATATGATGCGAAGAATAAGAAAATCATAAATATCAACACAGATGAAAACCAAGATCTTTCAGCTGTGAATATGATAACTCTAAAAAAATATCATCCCGATGTTCCTGATCACACTCATGAAGTTACTAAAAACATTGATTTGAAAGAACTTTTTAATATTGTTAAGTCGAAACAACAGACATACTTGGATTTAGCTGCAAATTACAACAATCTCGTTAGTTACAACGACGTGAAAAACATTTTTCTTTCTCGTAAAGAAATGCTTTCTATGGAAACTGGTCTTGATATGAATAAAAATACGATCTTCAATGTAAAAGATCCAATAGCAATTGATCACGCTACAAATAAAGGATATGTTGACACAAAAACTGGTGATAACAACACAAGAATAAATCAAAATACGAATGCAATAAATAATTTAGAAACACTCAAACTTGATAAAACTATTTCCAGCGATCTTGATATGGGAGATAAAAAGATTGTTAATCTAGCAACTCCTGAACCAAATGAGAATGACGCTGCTATAAATGTTTCATTCTTCAACACCGAACTCAATGATTCCAATACAAACTTGTACACACGAATAACGGATGATTATAAGAGTTATGTAAACAAGTCACATATAAATACCTCTACAGCTAAAAAAGATGTTTTTAGATACATGATGGAAGATGTTAATCAGAGCTCGTCGGAGAGTAATATTGTTGTTAATGGTATTATCGATTTTGTATCCAGTCCACACAAAATTAACAAGAAAGCCTATGATATAACTCTTACGACAGACAATAACGATGACTTCGCGTCAAGGATAGGTTTTAATGCACTAAATCTTTCTCAAGGTGAGTACACTATGGTGATTGAGTTTTTCGTTCCAGATAAAGCTTATATTAGTTCAACAACTGTCAGTGTTGTATCAACAGTCATTAATATTGGGCAGCAAACTACAAAGATATTTAACACTGAAGGATATACGAAAAGCATTGTTCATTTACACAAATGGCAGGTCTCTCCACCTGAATATATAATGATAGATCTTCATGGAAGAATAACAAAAGGAAATACAAATAAAGCACATCTAATCGTTTATGGTGTTCAAGAACATGTCTCGAGTGTCGATCCAGATGTATTTGATACTGTTTTTGTAATTGAAAATGGAAAAATGGTTATGGAGACTGATATTGATTTAAATGGTAGAAACCTAATTGGTTTACCAAAACTGAAAAATAAATTCATATTTTTAGGCAATTATATGAAAAATAAGAACAGTCGTGATATAATGTTCAACGGTTCATCATCATTTATTGCATTAGTTAATTTGAAATTAGTAAAATTATGGTTGATGATATTGGACGATAAACCGCCTGAAGGATACAAAAAAATGGTTATATTAATCGGTAACAATTCATTTGGACCCCAAAATTGGAATAAAGCATCGAATAAAATTTATTACACTTTCAATATAGCGTCATCAGTTATCAATTTCAATGAAGATACAGTTGTACGAATCAAATTACTATCAATTGATCATATTACATATGCACCTTATAATTGCCATATCAGTGTACTTTTTGAAGAGTTTTAATATATAATTATCTAATATATTGATATATATAAATGTCAATTCTTGCACAGTCAATTAATTTTTGTAATAAATTTTTCACAACCCAAAAAAACCTACATCCTAATACTAAAGATGAAATATTAAAATCGGCTTTAATATATCAATTTTTGTACGTTAACTATTTGAATAAGCCAATATTATTTAACCAAATATTAGAAAAACACTCTGACATTGGATTAATAGGACCAGGTTCTTGTACTCTAAATACCAATTACCAATTTTTAATTAAACATGCTATTTTTCATGATGCATTTGGAAGATTTTACAATGACTATGAAAAGGGGCCTGGATACACATATTGCTGCCTTTCAATACCGAAGAAATTAAAAAGATCTCCAATAATGGGTCAAATCTCTGGATTATTATATTGCCTCATTTCAAATCCTAAAATTTAATTATTATTATTATCCAAATATATAATATAAATGACTGAAACAGACATCTTCAATTTTAATCATATTGATAAAAGCATCAGCAAAGAAAAACTATCTGAAATCAAAGCATTATATCGATTTTATCACAAGCGTTTTTGGTGCTATAAGAAGGCTTTCAAATATTTCAAGAGATTGAATTTAGCTATTAATTTATCATCAGTTTCTTTAATATCCATTGGTACAATAGCTGGTTCAATAACATTGAACCCTATTATTTTAGGAGTAATTAGTGGTAGTGGTTTATTGATTAAGACATACAGCGAAATTAAAAACTATAAAAGAAAAATAGAAATGTCTAAATTTGCATACACAACATATGAGAAGGTACTCGTTGATTTACGGTCTTTTTTAAGAGGAATGCAATTTAACCATATCAATTTTATCAATAATATGAGGTTGCTAGACGAAACGATAATTGATCTTTGTACTCTTGATGAAAAATTTGAGAAACAATATGATAAAAAATTCACTTCCGAGTAAACTTTTAGAGTAAATTTTACTAACAAACTTTTCATTCAATAACTCATTCATAGGGAAAACCCCCTTTGCATGACGATATTGGATCATTTATTAATAATTGTTTGTATTTGATCACCTATTAACAATAGGATATTATCCCAATATTGTTTATAGCAAGTTAATGTTCTTTTCGATTTAGATAAAGGTATATCATTTTCAATTGGCGATTTTAACATCTTAAATAATTGTTTTAAAATGTAATCAATATTTATCATACGTTTTCGGTTTCCATTTATCTGTGGCAAAATTTTATCTATCTCCTCAAAAATTTTCATGATTTTAGTTCTATTATTGTTTAATATCTGTAATTTGTGTTGGCTACAGATGTTATTTATTGTGTTTTGGATATGATATTCCCGATGATATACCGATTTTCGCCGTATTTTATACATACTCTCATAAAAATTAACATACTCTTTAACATAATTATATCCATGTACGGAACCACAATTTAGACAAACACTCATGCCATCTATATTATTTATATCTTGTTCACTACAACATGACTCGACCACTCTCACACTACTATCAACTTCTACTAATTTTACGTCACAAAAATCACAAATAAAATTACCCATTGCTTTCAACTCATCGTGAATTATCTCATCACAATTCATTCTATACTATTATATGAGATAATATTTTTAAAACAATAGCTATAAGCGGCACGTGTCTAAATTCCCAGAAAACAAAAATAGCGAACATGTAAAAATCGGCTAACGCGAATTTATTGCTACCGAACGATGTCATTTCCTCACAATAAATATTCCCACGCGTGGGAAACTATCTGTGTTCCATTGCGTAGATGTTATTTTTAATCCAAATGCTAATCATGGAAGCTGTCATAAAAGGTGATGAAACAATAAATATTCCCACGCGTGGGAAACTGAACCAATATAAACAAGAGTGGAAGGCATAATATTTCGCACACCTTTGATATCACTGATGGATAAACAGCGTTTTATTGAGTTTAGAACAGACCGGGCAAAGTTGAGAGATCTTGTAAAGTTAAATCAAACCCCATAATATGTTGAAAATATTTTCTCTCGTGATCTGAAACAATAGCTATAGTGATGACTCATTTCATAGGGGGCTTCCCCTGTTTTTTCCGAGAATGTCACACACCGATAACTCCATCCTGTTTACAATCTGATGACTCATTTCCTCACAATAAAATAGAATGAAAACAATCAGAAGTCAAAACCATCAATTAGGAAGTTATGAAATCAATAAAGTATCACTCAGTTGTTTTGATGACAAAAGATATCTGCAAGAAGATGGAATCAGCAGTTATGCATATGGCCATTATGCAATTATTAATTAAATCCAATGAGACTATGTCAAGGTATTCCAAAAATATATTCCAAAAGTTAGAAGCCATTATCTATATTCCAAAAATACGAGCGCAATTTTATAGACACCAATATATGGAAACCAATATATATTCCCAAAATACGAGCGCAATTTTATAGACACCAATATATGGAAACCAATATATATTCCAAAAATACGAGCGCAATTTCATAGACATCAAAATACAAGCGCACACTGGATATAAACCATTATATGGATGCCATTATATGGCAGTAGTATCGGAGTTGGGTTTGGTAACAGCGCATTTTTGCAAAATGCGCCGGTACCCCCAACTCCTATACTACTAAAATGAGATCGTCACAATGACGTTTCCAGTAAACTCGAGCCTTCAGTGTTTTAGAACAGCAGCACTTTCAATGGTAACTTTAAATATGGAGTCACGAAATCCTATGGGGCGTGTGAATGCAGAAAATCGCTCAAAAACGTAAAAATGCTCAGGAGTGAATGGGTTAATGGGAGATTATAAGGTGCGATGTTGTTAAAAATAAAGTATCCCGTTAATATTGTACGGCATTAGTCGCATTGTTTGAGCCGCAGTCATTCAGTATTGATTGAAACTTTTGAACCAAACATGGAGGAAAGTCAGGAAACTGAGACGCGACATAAATCTTCTCGTCGCAAGCGAAAGCATGAATTACGTAAGTGTTGAATTTTACGTATATATTTATTAATATAAGTAATATAGCGGTAATTCCTGATCAAGTCATCAAACGCCACGTGCAGACCACCCCAGCTCTGAGATCACGCGGTCGATTATTTAGCTTGATTTGTGTGGGACGTAACATGTTTTGGTTTCCTTGATCTTGGTTGGCTATTTAGCAAATTTAGGAAAAGCTAGAAGGCAGATTCTAGGAGATTCATCATCTAAATCTGATAATGCACAGAGAATAACGCTAGAATATAAACATGCATAAACTTACTGTTCATGTCTTCATCTTGAGCTATAGTTTAAGCTTGTTTACATATTAACGATTGCTGTAATACATTCGCGGTGGTAAGTTTCCAGTTCCAGTTTAATAGTTACATCAAAACCTATCATAGACTCCTATTCAGCAATGTCGCCGTTATTTTAGCATTTCCGTCAGTCGTATATCTTAGGAAACCTATAAATCGAATCATTTATTTTACATTAAGAGCTATTTAGCAATACGTTTGTGTTGTTTTATTTTTTAATTAGAAGATAGAAAGAAAGATAGAGCTGAAGGTAAGATAAAGAAATCAAATTAAGAAAAAAGTAAGTCTAAAGCAAAGGAAAAGCTTCACAGGAAGGAATCAAAGGCTCCTAAGCGCCAACCCGTGAATAAGAAATGCTAACGCGTAACGCAATATTGCAGTAAGCTTATGTTTTTCTGACACGGTTCAATATCTTTTTTTAAATTAAACGTAAGGAATTTTGACAAACGCAAAAAAAATACGATACATCACTTTCATAATGTTCAGTCCGAAGAAGAGAGAGAAAAAAAAGGACGTCGCTGGATTCGAGACACTCAAAAACACAACCGCTTCGGGCGAAGAAAACCCGCTAGAGAAAGCGATTGATGCCCTCACCGCATACTTTACACCAAAGAAAAACGTGGCCTACGAAGAATATCAGTTTCGACAAGCCAAACAAGAAGAGGGAGAGAAGATTATGGCCTACTACACTCGACTCAAGCATCTCTCGCAGACCTGTGACTTTGCAGACGCCGACCGCGAGATCAAAACACAGATAATCCAGCATTGCACATCTACAAAGCTAAGACAGAAAGCCCTGAGTACACCAGACATAACTCTGCAAACACTGCTAGATTACGAAAAGACCCTAGAGCTAACAGAAACTCAGGTTTCGGCTCTAGAAAATCAGGGAAAAGAAGAAGTCAATAATCTCAAGAAACACGTGGGGAATCAATGGAAATCGGGGAATGGAAACGAAAAGCCCGGAAAGGATCAGAGGGACAGAGGACCGTCCGGGTTGCGCCCGAGCAACTCGAAATGCGGACATTGCGGCGGACCATACCCACATGACGGCGGCAAGACAAGCTGTCCAGCATATCACAGGGAATGCCGCAACTGTGGCAAGCTTGGGCGTTTCCAGTCCGTCTGTCGAAGCGAAAGTAAGTCGAAATACAGCGACCGAGGACGGAAGAGTTTGAGATCTCTCAACGACGATTTCGGAGACAGTGACGACGAAAATACATTCCAAATCAGCATCCATAGCGTGAATGGAGAGAAAGCGAAGCACCCGCTGTTCAAGGTGAATATTAGAGGAACGTGGCTGACCCTGATGGCCGACTCTGGTTCCAGCATCAACATCCTGGACGAGAACGACTACAAGAAGCTGGAAAGCCGTCCCGAACTTGAAGACACCTCGACTTGCGTATACCCTTACAAGTCCATCAGGCCTTTGAAGATGCTCGGGAAGTTTGAGACGACAGTAGCGACGAAAGACGGAGCGACGCCTCAAGAGGCTATTTACGTCGCTGAGGGAGCCGGTGGATCACTCCTTAGCTGGCGAGCATCGCAGAAACTCGGGCTGATCGCTGTCGCAAGTCCGCTGGCAACTGAACCAAAACCAGGGCTCCAGCATCTCGTACAGGAATATGAAGACCTGTTTACCGGCCTGGGAAAACTGAAGGATTATCAGGTCCACCTTCACATCGACGAAAGCGTCCAGCCGTCGGCACAACCGCATCGACGCGTACCCTTTCATGTCAGAAAACAGCTTGAAGAACAGCTAGAGAAGGATGAATGCAACGGTGTAATAGAGCGCGTCGAAGGCCCAACTCCGTGGGTGTCACCTGTTGTCGTAGCACCAAAACCCAAACAGCCCGGCAAGATCAGAATGTGTGTCGACATGCGACAAGCGAACAAAGCTGTTCAACGTGAGCGACACATAACGCCAACAATCAAAGAAGTCATTGGAGACCTAAACGGCGCAACAGTTTTCAGTAAGCTCGACTTGAATCAAGGCTACAACGAGTTAGAACTCGCTCCTGAATCGCGCTACATAACGACCTTCAGCACGCATATTGGCCTTGGGAGATACACGCGTCTCAACTTCGGAATTTGCAGTGCGGCCGAGATATTTCAGAACGCTATTCGTGAGACCCTCAGCGGAATAGAAGGAGCAATCCACATCAGCGACGACATCCTAGTTTACGGGAGAACGCAAGATGATCACGATCGAGCTTTAAAAGAGACATTCGAACGACTGAGAGCGAAAGGCCTCACCCTGCACAGAGGCAAGTGCGTCTTTTCGGAGAACAGCCTCGAGTTCTTCGGGTACGTCTCCGACAAAGGAATCTCTGTTGACCCGAAGAAGGTAGAAGCTATCGTCAATCTTCAACCACCCTCTGATGCCACCGAAGTACGGAGCCTACTTGGCATGGCTAACTATTGCTCGCGTTTCATCCCGGCGTATGCGACGCTGACACAACTATTGGGCGAGCTCACACAGAAAGATACACCATGGGAGTGGACGGAACTCCATGATCGTACACTTAAACAGCTCAAAAACGCCCTAGCAGAAGCACCCGTGACCGCGTACTTTGATCCTGACAAGCCCACAGAGATCAACGTCGATGCAAGCCCCGTGGGACTCGGTGCGATACTTGCTCAGACCGATCCCGCCAGCGGTACCAAACACGTGGTCGCATACGCAAGCAGATCCCTCACTGCAGTCGAGTAACGCTACAGTCAGACAGAACGCGAAGCCCTGGCTGTAGTATGGGGATGCGAATACTACCACCTGTACGTATACGGAAAGCCGGTTGTCGTGAATACGGACCACAAGCCGCTGGTCGCCATCAAAAAAAACCCGCAATCCAAGCCACCCACCAGCACGGATCGAGAGGTGGGCACTCCGACTGCAGCCCTACCAAGTGACGGTCGCCTACAAGAAAGGTGAAGACAACCCCGCCGACTATATATCGAGACACCCAGAGAAATCAACAACACCCAACAGTCGGCAAGAGCGGATTGCGGAAGAGTTCGTAGATTACATCGCCCACACCTCAGCACCCAAAGCTCTAAAGCTGGAGGACATCGCTGAGGCAACACATCAAGACCCGACCCTCCAGGCTGTTGTGGACGCGATGCACACCAACGACTGGTTTGAACCGGCGAAGCGCCTTGACATCAATCTGACAACCTTCAGAGCTCTAGAACGAGTCCGAGGAGAGCTGACCATCTGCTCTACATCTTGCATCATCCTACGAGGAACGAGGATCATCATTCCTGAGGCCATGCAGCAACGCGTGATCGACCTCGCCCACGAAGGCCACCAGGGGATCGCGAAAACAAAGTCCCTACTGCGTGAGAAAGTTTGGTTCGCAGGGATGGACGACGCTGTTGAGAAAAAGGTTAAATCTTGCCTTGCGTGCCAGAAACGAAGCGCGAGCCGCTTCATATGTCACCGCTACCAGAAGGACCTTGGCGAGAAGTCAGTGTAGACTTCAAGGAACTGTCTGGCGGAGGATACCTGCTCGTTATTTACGATGACTACTCGAGATACCCGGTGGTCGAGGTAATAACCTCGGTGTCCTCGCAAGTCGTGATACCACGCCTTAACAAGATCTTCGCAGAGTTTGGCGTGCCGGAGACTCTACGTTCGGACAACGGTCCGCCATTCAACGGAAGACAGTTTTCAGAATTCGTGCGGCGTATTGGATTCCATCACCGTCGAGTGACACCTCTGTGGCCATGCCCAAATGGCGAAGCAGAGCGCTTCATGCGAACCCTCAAGAAATCCAACGAGGCAGCAAAGGTGGAGCACCGCCCCTGGCAGGAAGAGTTGTGCGAGTTGCTTCGCAACTATAGAACGACACCGCACTGCACAACAGACAAACCCCCGGCTACGATACTCTTCAACCGCCCCATGCGCACGAAGTTGCCTGAAGCACCGTGCAACAAAGAAGATCCAGCATCTATCCAACACCGTGACGAGCTCGCAAAGACCAAGATGAAGAGATATGCTGACGACAAGGCTTATGTGAAGCACAGCGAGCTAGCTGAGGGGGACACGGTCATGGTCAAGCGTGACCCATCAAACAAGAAATCTGGTACCCCCTATGACCCAGAGCCTTACATCGTGACGCAGCACAAAGGCACGATGATCACTGCTAAGAGGGAAGGAAAGGAAATAACCCGGAACTCCTCTTTCTTCACACAGTTGGACCCAGGTGCTCTGGCCAATACAGAAGAGCCAGACGACAATGATCTGACCTCCTCAACGGAAGATGCACCTGTGGAGGACAACGATCCTGAGGCGCCGGATCCTGTGCGACGTTATCCAATAAGAAGCTCTAGGAGACCTCCAGCGTTCCTCAAAGACTACGTTTAGAAACTGTGAAACCCCAAAAGGGACCCTTAGTTATGTTACGTTGCGGTTGTTGTTGATTTAGCTTTATCCGTTTAAGTGGGGAGGAATGTAATGACCACTTCCGGTTCCGTTATAGTTGATTGACATTGTTATGCTCGAGTAGACACAAGAAACAAGAGACAATTGCTCGATCCTTTGTACAATTTCCCGTCATGAAGTCAAACACTCCCGGCAGAACCTGGTATATCAAAGAGTCCCCGAAACCGGTCGGAAGGACGGCAAGAACATCTCTTCTTATACGGCTTGCGGCTTGACGTTGCCCTGTTTTTTAACGATCTTAACCCAAATCATGCAACGACGAAGAAATTGCCTGCTTAGACAGTACCTAGACAGTGTTTAGAATGCTATTTCACAAAGACGAACACTTACCGAAAGGGCCAGACACTCCATCTTTCACTTTTTCTTTCAGAAATCCACTGAAATTTATTACTTTAGGGGCATGTTTGTTGAAACATTCCAGTACCTTGTGCTACATAAACATTTACTTCAGCTTTCTTGTTCCCTGCATGCCATGTCTGCCTTTCTGGGAAATCTGACTTCCGTTTCTGAGCGTAGGCATGCGCACTAAAACCGGATTCCCAGATTTTCTGGGATAAAAATGCCATTATCCCAGACTCCTGGCGACGGCCCCGCTGACCAAGAAGCCTGAGGACTCTGGGTACGAGATTGATTTACGGGTTGGCTCTATATATATTTTAGAAGCCTTTGATTTTGTTCAGGTATTTTACCTTAGTAACAGGGGTACAAATGGTCAGACTGCATTTTTCAGCAACGCTGCGACGATAAAGCTTTAGGGTTAATTGTAAACAGTACAAAGGTGTTCATGTTTGGTACCGAAAGCTGAGATCAAATTCATGGAGAGTTCAATTTTTTCTCGGAATGCATGTGATCAAAAATTGTTTTTACGTGACTGGTACCGACATTTCGAGATTAAGTATAAATGGTCCTAGTAAGAACTAGGCAACCTAACGGCAAGGAATGCAGAAATGTGTTAATTGTTATATTGTTGAAACCGTCCACCTCATTGGCTAAAACGTGAAAATCTTCCGTCACTTAACCAGGTAGTGCATTTATTTCTCTCTAGTTTGCTAATTTGTTCCCTTTTAGTGAAAACTATTCTGAGTTTTAATGCAACCAAAATTCTATGTGGGAAACATGTAAAATTAGAAGCCTTTCTTGGCCATTGTTTTGGAGTTTCACGATTGGATGAAATCTTGTAGCACAAAAGAAACATCACTTTAAAATAAAGTTCCAGTACATTTTATTTAAAAAACATGTTGTCCATAGAGTCTCCATAGGTTGATGTATTCTCAGTAAGAGAAACCTAAACAATCTTATGTGGGGAAAGCGAAATGCCGCGGAACAATAGAGTATTGCCTAGTTCTTACACGCATTGTTTCTTAAAGCTGAGCCAAAGCTTTCCAAAGCATTCCTTGCAATCATGAGCATGTAAGCTGTTTCTTTATTATTTTTGTTTCATTACCACATACAGGTATGTGTTTTTACAGTAAACATACTACGAAATATAATTATAAACACATGATGTGTAGAAGATCTCGATACTTTTTACCGATTTGAGTATAGATAAAAATCTGTAAAGTCTTAAGGCCGGGTCTGATTAAAAAGTTAAACTGAATCTAAAAAGGGAACCGTAAACTAAATAAAATATTACGTAAACAATAACAAAAAGAACGGTAAAAGCTATAACGGAACAAATTTTTAAATATTTAAAAACAATCACGTTTTTTCGTTGATATCCTAAGCATTATCTCACAGGAGGTCTGATGACTTTTTATCTAATGTTTGCACTTCTATTTTATTATTCTATTTTACCTTTTTATTCTTAACCTTTTCACTGGCCCGGTTCAGACGCCGTACTTCACATGAGCCGAATCGAATTCAATGAATTAAGTTCATGTGAAGTACGGCGTCTGAATCAATTAAGATTCGGGTCGGTTCAGCAATTTTTCCCGCCTGGTTCAGCCGGGAATAACGGCTGTAGACCGGCTTTGATTCAGACGCCGTACTTCACATGAGCCGAATCGAATGCATAAATTATTATAATGTGTTTTTTCCAGCGGTTTTCCCTCAAAGCATGCGTAGAAGAGTGTTGAAGAAAAAACATGGCGGCCTGGCGGGAAAAACTTTCTGTTACGAGTTCCAGTGAAGCTGACATGTGTAGTTCGTGTTTTAGCACGACGAAATATAAATGTTTGAAATGTAACGGCTGTATTGATGCGTAACTGTCATTCGACGAGACATGACCAAAAGAAGAGAGAGTACACATATGGTTATCAGTTGTCTTCTCCTTGCTGCAAAATAGGTTAATACGGTTTGCATTCTTCTTCTTCTTTTTGCTGAGTTTTCCAGTATTTTTAGCAGAAAAAAGGGCTTTTGTTTGCATTTTGTTGCCAGCGTCCGCCACGTTTTCAAGGGATGTTTCACCGCTGACCCAAATCCGCAATTTTTAGGGGAATTACTGAATTTCGGCTGAATTAAGTTCGGCGTCTGAATCAATTCAGCCGAGATTATTTAATTTGGTCGGTCTAAATTCGAATTCGATTCGGCTCATGTGAAGTACGGCGTCTGAACCGGAATTCAAGAAAAGACTCAAATTTCGTTTTGTCAAATATTGAAAAAAAAAATGGTATCATTCAAAAGTACTGCCGAAGATGTTTCATTTGAATGGTCACACCATAGGATTTTATTGACAGACTCAAAAGTTAGAACTGCACTACATGTCTTCATAATTGACTCTGGGAATGAAAGGTTTTATGTGTTGAAACTAGTTACATGTTAAAACATGTAAACATGTAAAACATGTTTTACATGTTAAAACATGTAGCTGCCAAACGTTTTAATTCGATTATTTGCATTGTTATGTGACTGTTTAATACACGCATATATCTCACAGTTGGTCAAAAGCGCATTACATCCCTATGTTATTCCCCGTGTTTATATCTAACAGGAAGTGTTTTCTTCGGTGATACGATACCATTCACTATTGCTAAGTGCAATTTAATCCGTAATTCTGATCTTTCTGGGAAACATAGACTGTTGTTTAACCTCTCAACCCGTATGATCACCTGAATATATACTATCCAAAAAAATAGTCTCATGTGGCCTGATGCAAAGTCTGCATTGTATGGTTTTGAACTTACAATCAGTATCTTAAATTAGCTTAATGATAATTAACTGCATGCAATCCCCTTTTAACTTTATATTGTACTGCCACCCAGCGAAAAACTTTCAATTTTCGGTCATGGTTTCTGTACTAAGAGTGCCGGTAAAATCAATTGTTTACAAATTCTAACAGCTTTTCTTAGAAATATCACACAATTTGCAAACTTGATATCACTAAAATACATTGTTAAAAATGGCATTAAAAACAAAATATCCAGTCTATGGCCTATTCCTTGCTACTAAGGTAATAATAAATTAAGTAAAGTTTGTTGTGTTTTGTTATAATAGAGGAGGACAAGCCTTTGTAAAATGGAACTAAGTGTTCATATTTGTTTGTTTTTATAATCTTTCTAGGAAACACGGACTGTCAGTAGAATTCAAGACGGAAGGCTTTCTTATAATACATTTAGCACACAATTTGCGAAACTGTTATGATAAGATCTCATCGTTGTGAACGTAAGCAGTTGAAATGGCATTAAAAACCAGATTTTCACTCAATCTTTAGCCTAGTCCTCTCTTTTAGGATGATACAAATGAGTTACATATCGCAGTGTCTTTGGTAACGACAGACGGAAAAGTATCTAAGTGGAGTTGTTTATATTTCCTTCGTTTCGTCGTGATGTTCGTCGGTTACTTTAATCACTGCTTTCTTCCAAAGAAAACCGTCGATGGTAAAAGTGCGAAATGGTGGAGATTCGTATCGGAACACATGCCTTTCGTACGGCTCACACCAGCACCTTTGGAAACGATCATATTTGCGAATGTCGCACCAAGGAGGACGAAGTATTTCAAAACGCACCTCAATTTTTGTCGCATTAGGAGGAATTTTAATGTGTTTTCCATTTCCTCTCACTTCCTTTGTAATTATTTTGCCGTTAAGTGAGTAGCTAACAACCATTTTCGATTGCCCAGAGTACCAGTCACCCTTAGATATGTACCTGGCGATTCCGCCATGATCTATCGGTTTATTTGTGTCTATTGCATTCACGTGTGCGTCATTATCTTTTTTGGTATATTGTTGGAGATCTGCTTCGTACTCTTCAGAACTCAGGTCTTCCAATGGATCGTCTAACTGTTTCTCTGCCAACTCGACCGCTTTCTCAATCACACCTTTCGTGGCTTTCGCGGTTAACGGGCTTGGAATGTGCTGGGCCAGGGCCATGCTTTTTGCATGATCAGGTAGTGGACTAGGAGAAACCTGTTCTCCAAGTTCTCCAATTGCTCCTTCAACATTGGCAGCTGCTGCAGCAGTAGTTTGGGTACCAAGGCGCATGGCCCTGGCAACAGCACTTCCAGTAAGTGCTGCGAGAGCAGCTGCTGCGCCCTGACAAGCTGCATGACCCAACGCCTGATTCAATGTGATTTTCTCTCCGTCGATGAACCTTTTTTTCGCGTCTGAGCCCAGAGATGATACAGCTCCACATGCAGCGGCAATAGCCATTCTAATTCCAATGAGTTCACTCACTGCGAGGGCTGTGGACTCCAAAAGGGCTACTGCTATAGCCCCACCACCGGGAAGAAATGCAAGAAGATATCCAACCCCTGTTGACATCAACCACTTGTTAACATCGCATCCATCGCAGACAGCCTCCTTGCTTATGGTCTCCCGCAAAGAGTTTAACCCACCAGCGATTGCGGTCACCAACAGAGGACTCGAGAAGCCAGCGGTGAGGACGACCGACAGAATACCTCCAACTGTAAGCCCAACCGACAAGGCTAGCACACCCATTCTCTTCATCCATGCTAATCTTTGAGCTACAGTTTCGCACTCGGGCCAAAAAACAGCTTTGAACCGTTTCACCGACAACCATCCATTGTCGTAGTCAGCCATGTTGTTGTACCGTGCACGTTTTTCTCGATCTTGTAGGATGGCGTACGCCATTACCACCTCGCGAAAGATATCATCATCACCATCGTCACGGTGCCATATTTGTAGTTCTCGGTGGAACGCACTCTTGATTTCTTCATCCTGTTCTTCCTTTGACATGGCACGCACTTCTTTCATGTCTAGCCTTAAAATGCTGTATAGATTGCGTCGCCCATCAACTGAATCTAGCTCTTCGTCTCTGTTTTTTTCTCGGAGGCACTGTTTTTCTTTTTCGGGGTGATTAGCCAGGTCATCTTCTACAACGTCAAGAGAATCAGTGATCCTTATTAATTTATTTCCAATCCACTGTTGTGGTTTCAACAAAACTTTTTTCGGTAGCTTTTGTTCTTTAAATCTTGCAACGAGTTTGAGCTTGCATCCCCATTCGCTGGTATGAAAGAGCTTATTCTTTGGCTTGATAACTTTTGATGTGAGAGGAAGCCAGCAGACTGTATCACCGCTTAAATAGAGGTTGAGTGTGACATGGGCATCGGTTGATTCGTTTATGACCAGCAATGATTTGTGTTTCCCTTCCATATCTGATCAGTTCCTGAAGCAACGTGTAGCAGCATATAAGTACAGTTAACTTACGGACCCTTGCGAATAGTTATTAGCGAGAATAGTTACAATGCTGTGCAGACTTCGGCTTTTGCCATTGACAGATCAAATTCAGTTGCATAGTTCATAGAGTAATGATAGTGATAGCGCGATGCCTTGTAGCGTAGCTTGGCATAAATATTTGTATCACGAAGTGACGCTGAAGTATGCAAATAAGTATTAACTAATAAGCAAAATCAAATAACGTCAGGAAATAAATTTGTAGTAAATTCTACACAGTTCATTATTTTAGGCAGATTGGCGTTCCGTTTTGCTAAGATATCAAAGGAAAATGTTTACTATTAACCAGACATTATTATTGCAAAAGTTGCATTTTTTTAAAATGCTTGCCTAAATTATGCAAAATGTCAGATGTAAATTTATTTTGGTGAAATATTATAGGTTTCTAGAGAGCAAAATATATTTTTTTGAAAGGGTAGTTTTTGCCCTTTCAAAAGAGGTTGAGCTTTCTATGCTGCTCTAAACACCTGATGAGATATTATTAAAAAATATATATATATATGTTAAATTTTGGCGGTAGAAAAGGAGTTAACGATGCAACCGCGGAATTTCCTGTTTATGCTGACTCGTCCCCAGTCGTCTCTCTAGGCAAGACGCAGGACACGCGCGTGGGGGATAGACGCGGAACGAGAGAAGCGCGACCGAAGCGGGTGATGGGAAGGAGGAAAGGGAAAGGGAAAGACTCCCCTCATTCCTCCTTCCCATCGCCCCTCGCGCTCCCCTCGCGCACTTCTCTCGTTAATACCGTTCCGCCCATATGACGTCATATTTGGCAGCATTGCATTGTGGGATCGAAATGCGGACAAATATTTCAAAAAAATAGCTGCCTCGGAAACACCAGTTTTTGCGATTCCTGTACATGTTGAGGATAATTGTCGAGTTGTACCCAAGTACAGTGCTTCGTAGCACCTGCTTTTTTCGTAGCTTCCTGCATATATAGTTCTTGAATGTTTGTACGCATTTCAATCCCATGATGCTGCGCGAGTTTTCTTTTTTTAGAATCTGGGCGGAACGCTATTGAGAGACGACTGGGGACGAGTCAGCTGTTTATGTCAAACGGAACATCGTGATTGGTTCACTTTGGTGCGGATTGTTTGAGATGTACACATAACGGATGCCAAATGCACAGTTTCAGGAAAATCTGTCATGCGTAGCAATTGGCCCAATTTACCGTTTTATATGGAGTGTTGTATTGTAGAGTGGAAGCAAAATGCATTTATAAAACTGAAATCAAATCTTGTTTCTGAGAAATAATCTTAAGACAATCCGATTGTAGTAGCGGTAGTGCAAATGTGTTTTTGTGGATGTTATCGTGCTTGTTCTTGCTGTTAGTTGGACCTATTTTTTTAATCTTCCTGGTACTTTTTGGTTTTAAAAAGTGTAGTCACAGAATTTAACTTTCGATTGCAAACTTATTTTGCGCTTGTCAATTCAGTGGACGATAAGTAGAATATAATATGTAATGTAATGTAATGCAATGTAAAACTTTATTTGCACACGGCAAAATATCAGTATTACAAGAAAGATAACTCTAAGAATTAATATTCTATACACTATTACATATTCGCCGTGTGGGAGTCCGATACAGAAAACCATTTATTGACACCTTTAATTTTTTTTTTTTAAAGTGGGCAAAGACTCAGCTGTCCGTAGTTCCTCTGGAAGATCATTCCAGAAGAAAGAACCACTATAGCTAAAGCTACGCCTTAGGGAGTCAGTTCTTGGTCTTGGTATCACTATTTTTTGATTGGCATTATGAAGCTTAATTTTGGGAGTAAACATACATACATACATACATACATACATACGATACATACTCGAATTTACAGAGTAGCCTGTTAGCTAATATCTTCGAGAAAAGAAAGAGAAAAGAAGGAGAAAAAAAAAACATTCAAGCACCAAACAATAATGAATTAATTAATCAAACAGACATATATTAAAACATATTAAATATCGCAAACTCATATTCAAATCTTGGTATAAATATCAGTGACTAATTAAAGTGAAGTTGCCTTAGTTCTTGTTTAAGTCATTCGGAGAAACTAGAGACCTAATATTATCCGAAAAGGAGTTCCATAGTTTTGGTGTTAAATATACTTTAAGCGAATGAAGACCATACTCAAGTGAATTAAGGCCTGGGTCCCTGTCGATTTAAAAGATGGTGATCTAACGTAAACGGATTCAGAGGTATCTCTTAGATAACAATTTAGGCCAAACCGCAAACATAAACTGTTCAAAATGTATATGTAATATTGTGGATTTTTTCATCACGTGACCATTCACGCCCAATTTTGTAAGAAATCCGTTGACTCAAAATTCCCACCAGTAAGCAATAGTTTTCTTAACAAATTTTACGTCCTAACTATGGCTATCAGTATTGTTCTTGGAACAGCGGGTGGAATGAAAGAAAACCATTTAACGGTTTTCTCTTGAACCGATTTCAAGTTGGAGTAGGACTGGCACTAGTAAAAAAAACAGGAAATAACACTTGACCAGTGCAACGATCCGAACCATTCCAGTCGGATTTCCTAATCCCTGCCCATGCTAAATGTTTTTATAAAGAAAAACTAAATCTGGGAATGCAGTTTGTGGTGGGAATCTTTATTTGTGTTTTTTTCGAGATAAAGGGCGTGGTCAGCCACGTGACCAGGCACTTTGAAATGCTTTGTTCTAGTTTCTATACTTTATATTATTTAACCATCATTTGTTCCTTCATTACGTCTCAAAGAGCGAGTTTTGGAAAATAAACTAAAAGATCAAAACCAATTTTGACCCAGGCCTTAATTCACTTGAGTAAGTAGTAGTTAGAGTCTTAGGTAGACTTAAAATGTTGGTGCCTCTTAAAGAGTAGTTGACAGAACGTAGAATAAACATATCTGTTAAGTACAGTGGGTAATTATCAAAATGAAGACATTTAAAGAGTATGGTCAACATATTGTGAATTCTCTTATTATACAGTGAAATAGCCTCTGCTTTCTTCAACAACTGGGGGTATGTCGATTCCTTGTCTTGCAGGATGAATCTAAGGATGAGCTTATTTAATGCCTCTGATTTATCCGAATTTCGAGCGCTACAGAAATATCATACAGTTATAAAAATGTGGAAGAATAAAAGCCTTATATAGTTTCAGATTATCATTTTGCATAGATAATCTGGGGCGCGCTTGTTTATGCATTTGTACATTATGACTGCCTTTTGCTTCGCCCTTCTAACAGATAAGGTGTTCCAGCCAAGCGAGTCGAAAAGATAGCTAGAGCTTGTGTCATAGCTAGATCGGGTGATAACTCTAGCAGCGCGGTTTTGTAGTTTCTGAAGTTTCTCGCTTAGCTGTTGTTTGAGACTGGCCATCCCAGACAGCACTACAGTAATCAAAGTGTGGCTCAATAATGCCTTTGTATATTTTAATTGCAGTGTGCATGGAGATAAATGGCCTTTAATACTCGTTTGAGTGCCCCAATACTGGAAATGACATTTTTTGAAATTACTTGTGTGTACTCCTTCCAGGAAAGGTTTCGTCTATGTAAAGTCCGAAAGACTAACTATACTCAGTTTGATTTTTTTTGACACCAGCTACATCTATATTTATTGGTGATAGTCATTAAGAGACTGTAATTCTGACGCGCGCTGATGATCATAAAATCAGTATTAGCAATATCGAGACTGTTGTTTATTAATTCACTGTTCACTTGAGTTTCAAGATCAATCAGACTAGGTACAGCAAAAGTAACATTAGTGTCGTCAGCATACAATCTGTGGGGAGCCTAGCCAGGCTCAGGCTATTTGGTAAGTCATTTATATAAAACTGGTACTCCACAGTTTAAAGTGCTTGGCGCGGGCATTTAACAGGTGGTTATTTATATTGCATGCATTTTTGCGTACGATTACTTCGATAAGACTCAAACCATTTCATAATATATAAAACTTAAGCATGTCATAACCAGGCCACGACCAAAAACTGACAAAAAAGACCTGACTTACCGTAGGTGTTTTGCGTAGGTTGGCAGAAATCCATCGATTTAGCTGAATGGGCCTGAACGGGCTCCAGGTGGCAAAGACCTAACGGCTATATATTTACAAAAATGTTCGGCTAAATCATATCAAACACGAGGAAAAGTGTTTCATCAAGATTTCGAAACACCGAGAGGTGTGTTGAAAAAAAGAGGCGCAAACGAGTTTTTTTAACCGATGTGTTTGTATACCTGATGAAAACCTTTTTTTTGAGTGTTTAATGTTTTTTCTCAATTAAGCTGATCCTTAAATACAAAGAAAAGAAAAGAATAAAATCGCCTATTAAGATGGGGTGTCCGTCACTCTTGTGAGGTTTTTTCTTCAAAGTTTCCTGAATTATTAACGATTTTGAGAAGCTTTGATACTAAATCCATTACTCTTTGAGTATCATCCATGGTGTTTGTAAGGTATCCTCGGAAATACCCCACGAATTTATGATGCTCGGAAGTCATACATAACATAACGTAACGTAACATAACGTAACGTGATGTAACATAACATAAAACAACACGACACCACACCACACAACACAACATAACACAAGTTAAGGTGACGTAACACAACATAACGTAACGTAACATAATACAAACAACGTAACGTAACGTTACACAACACACATAATCATAGGTGGAGGGTCATGTTCGGTTGACATTCTACAACAATAGTTTGGTTTTATCGACTGAGTCGATAAGGTAAATTAGCCACCGTAAAAAGATTCGAGAAAGCTGACGTTTCCAGCGCTAGCCCTTCGTCGGAGCGAATCAAGGGATTGTGGGTAGTGTGTGGTTTAATATAGTAGGTGAAGCTACGCTATTGGTGGAAATTTGGTGACGTGGAAAACAAATGTAAATTAGTTGAATGAAAAGCGTTCGTTGATTCCGTGGGGTTTGAGAGTGCCGATTTGAAAGATGATTTTTTGTTCTAAGTTTTTACGGCTTTCTGTGTTACCCTGGTGTAGGGAAAAGCCGCAGATTGTCATGTGTTGTTTAGAATGGTTAGTAAGATTGAAATGACGCGCGACTGGTTTGGATGCGTCTTTGTCATTTTTTTCAACGTCTCGGAGATGTTCACGAAAACGGTCGCCCAATCTCCTCCCTGTTTCGCCAATGTATATCTTTTTGCAAAAAGTACATGTTATGCAGTAGATAACATTTACGGAGGTGCATGGGAAACGATCAGTGATTTTAATAGATCGTTTGGGTCCCGTTATTTCAGTTGTCCGCCGGTTATGAATGAAAGGACAAGTGTTGCATCGTGTGCGTGCGCATTTAAAAGTTCCCGGTTCATCGTCAGATTTCAGTGTGCTCGTCACTAGAAAGTTGCCTATGTTTTTGTCACGTTTGAATGAAATTAGTGGGGGTTGTGAAAAAATTCTGCCAGTTTCGGGGTCGTTTTGGAGTAATTTGAAATTTTTTAAAATGATGCTTTTGACTGTGTGATTGTGTGGGTGGAAAGTGAGGGTGAATGGAATTCTCTCGTTCTCTTCCTTCTGTGGCGTTTGTAGTGCAGATTGTCTGTCGATTTGTTGTGCACGTTGTTGGCCCGTATTAACAACAGAGTCAGGGTACCCACGTTTTTTGAAAGGCAATTTGTGACTACGAAAAGAAATTCGACCGAAACCTAGACTAATGCCGCTGCGCTCGCATGAGTAAAAAGTACATGTCAGCAGTTCGTTGCCAGCACATTGACTATGGATCAGTCCTGATCCTCTGGTGAATTGCCTTCAACTCCAGCGTCTTCTCCGAGGCATAAAACGCCACGAAGGGACCTAAGGCACCAAGGCTCTCATCAACCACAGCATCTACAGCATCGACCAATAACAGCTGACATTATGCTTGTTGTCCATTATGCTTGTTGTTCATCGATCTCTGGACCTTTTGATAGCCTTGTCCGGGTTTTTCTGCGCCCTCCCCAACAAGTTGCCGCACTGACAGAACCGTGCCGTTCGAAATTAATCGGTTGAAAATATATTCCTTACTGTACGATCAGCCTTTCATTTTATTTGTTTATAATTATTTCTGCTGAGCAGATCCTTCACAAGGCTCCAGTACTTCTAATTTGTCGAGTGGTCCTTTCATTTACAAATTGTATAAAATTATAAGGCCGGGAGACCACAACAGCCTAACCAATTACAGTGGATCCCTCGTTAATAAAAATTAATAACTAAAGCTACTAATATATAAACACGAAAAATTAAAAAAGAAAAAACGGAGATACAAATTGCTGGAAGCAGCACGACGGCGGGCCTAGGAGAGTCCTCGCTATGTTGCACTTGGGACAATCTACAGATTGTTCTCCAGGTTCTGATGTCGTCGACGTCATACAGATATGGAGCCTTATTATAATATTGAAGTAGTGAACGTTTAAATGAGGCTAGAGAAAAGTGACTTGTCATTCCATGTAAAAAATAAAAAATGAGCGTTGATAAGTAACAGTTATACAGTTATATGGTAGGAGCCCCCCCCCCCCCCCCCCCCCATCTCGGGCTGAACAGTATTTGCTCTCAATGAAGAGCATATCATGATCACGTTTACAAATTAACTCTCAAAAACGTGATGATATCAAATCGTGGACAACTTAATTCAAGCAATAGTTCCGGCATTCGTGACGGGAGTGCGTCATGCAGTCGTCCCCGCTTCCATAGACACAGTTCCGTCAGAAGTGATTTTAATTACATCTGTGACGTCAGAATAACAGTGAAACGTTGCTAATATTAAAGTGGCCTTCATTATTCATTGAAGCTCATTCATCTCAGGACTGCAGAGACGGCGGTAAGTCAGTGGAATATTTTTCTGTAATTTCATGTTTGTTGTTTCAATTTCTTCACACTGTCTTAGACCACACGAGGTCAGGAGCAAAGTCGCCACAGATCACTGCCGGTGTGTGGTCTTGTAGCCTGCGAAAACAGCCGCCTCTCATCACGCCCGACCGCCCCTAGCTATTTTTTGGTGTTGTTCATTTGAGCAGCAGTTGTTTAACTTGAAATTCGTGACTTGTTTTATTTCCTTAGCAGTTTTCGGCTAGGAAACGAAAAACATCGCAAATTATTCTGGAATAAACTAATTAAAAAAGTTCTAAGCATTTTAAAGATATTGTTTAAAAGCGTTATCTGTTCTATCCAGTGAGGTGGAAAAATGCAAATTTGTTGTAAAAATTTGATTTTTTTTATGCATTGGTGAAGCCACTTTGGTGAAGCGTATAAAGAAACAATATCACCAAACGAATTGAAAAATGCAAAACTAACGTAACCAAAAGCACAAAATAATGATGCGAGGAGACAAAACCAAAGGAGTAAAAAAACGAAATATAAAAATATAAAAATAGGACTTCTACGATAGCAGAAGCTTATCTCTGAGCTTCTGACGATAGTTAATACTTATACTTTTAATAGTTAATACCACGAAGGGACCTAAGGCACCAAGGCTCTCATCAACCACAGCATCTACAGCATCGACCAATAACAGCTGACATTATGCTTGTTGTCCATTATGCTTGTTGTTCATCGATCTCTGGACCTTTTGATAGCCTTGTCCGGGTTTTTCTGCGCCCTCCCCAACAAGTTGCCGCACTGACAGAACCGTGCCGTTCGAAATTAATCGGTTGAAAATATATTCCTTACTGTACGATCAGCCTTTCATTTTATTTGTTTATAATTATTTCTGCTGAGCAGATCCTTCACAAGGCTCCAGTACTTCTAATTTGTCGAGTGGTCCTTTCATTTACAAATTGTATAAAATTATAAGGCCGGGAGACCACAACAGCCTAACCAATTACAGTGGATCCCTCGTTAATAAAAATTAATAACTAAAGCTACTAATATATAAACACGAAAAATTAAAAAAGAAAAAACGGAGATACAAATTGCTGGAAGCAGCACGACGGCGGGCCTAGGAGAGTCCTCGCTATGTTGCACTTGGGACAATCTACAGATTGTTCTCCAGGTTCTGATGTCGTCGACGTCATACAGATATGGAGCCTTATTATAATATTGAAGTAGTGAACGTTTAAATGAGGCTAGAGAAAAGTGACTTGTCATTCCATGTAAAAAATAAAAAATGAGCGTTGATAAGTAACAGTTATACAGTTATATGGTAGGAGCCCCCCCCCCCCCCCCCATCTCGGGCTGAACAGTATTTGCTCTCAATGAAGAGCATATCATGATCACGTTTACAAATTAACTCTCAAAAACGTGATGATATCAAATCGTGGACAACTTAATTCAAGCAATAGTTCCGGCATTCGTGACGGGAGTGCGTCATGCAGTCGTCCCCGCTTCCATAGACACAGTTCCGTCAGAAGTGATTTTAATTACATCTGTGACGTCAGAATAACAGTGAAACGTTGCTAATATTAAAGTGGCCTTCATTATTCATTGAAGCTCATTCATCTCAGGACTGCAGAGACGGCGGTAAGTCAGTGGAATATTTTTCTGTAATTTCATGTTTGTTGTTTCAATTTCTTCACACTGTCTTAGACCACACGAGGTCAGGAGCAAAGTCGCCACAGATCACTGCCGGTGTGTGGTCTTGTAGCCTGCGAAAACAGCCGCCTCTCATCACGCCCGACCGCCCCTAGCTATTTTTTGGTGTTGTTCATTTGAGCAGCAGTTGTTTAACTTGAAATTCGTGACTTGTTTTATTTCCTTAGCAGTTTTCGGCTAGGAAACGAAAAACATCGCAAATTATTCTGGAATAAACTAATTAAAAAAGTTCTAAGCATTTTAAAGATATTGTTTAAAAGCGTTATCTGTTCTATCCAGTGAGGTGGAAAAATGCAAATTTGTTGTAAAAATTTGATTTTTTTATGCATTGGTGAAGCCACTTTGGTGAAGCGTATAAAGAAACAATATCACCAAACGAATTGAAAAATGCAAAACTAACGTAACCAAAAGCACAAAATAATGATGCGAGGAGACAAAACCAAAGGAGTAAAAAAACGAAATATAAAAATATAAAAATAGGACTTCTACGATAGCAGAAGCTTATCTCTGAGCTTCTGACGATAGTTAATACTTTTAAGAAATTATCTTTAACCGAAAGAACCCGAACAAATAAGGCACACGACTGAACAAATAAGAATCACTATAATGTGCTCTTGAACAAACTAGGAATTATAATTGTCGTAGAGAATTATAATCAGTCGGGGCTAAGTTTGTCTTTAATCAACGCTTAGTCAGTGTCCTTAATCGACGCTTAGTTTGTCTTTAAGGTTACAGTGTACCTTCGGGGGTGTCTCCAGTATAACAGCTCTAGCGTCTTAAGATTACACTTAATATACCTAAACCCAGATATCAAATTAAAGCTTATAGAGCTGGCTATCTAAATATGGAAACCATTTGGTAATAAAATGAATTGTCGAATTTTTTTACGACGTTTAAATTCGAACGTCCGAATCAGCTTTAAAACGCTATAACTCAAAGCGATTATTGTATTTTGCTAATTTGATTTGTTCTCGGGTTTCCGGACACGAAGCGCTAAAAAAACGTGTCGGCGATTTCCCATATTCAATTGCCGGTGAAAAGTTACAGAATATTTTCGAAAAAGGGAGAAAAAAAGTTGGAGTGATCGCACGGAAATGGCTCTTGACGAAAAAGTTTTCGGAAATAAGAAATTCGCCGACACGTCCCCTACAAGCGTCCCCTACAAGCGAAAAATTAACTTTGAGAAAACAGCGCTTAGAAAAACATATCGCTTCATAAACAAACTCCGCCCACAAAAGTTATACCGTCATTTCTCTGTCAATTTTCACTATTTTTCGATAATTTTTTTTGGATGAAAGTTCATTCTGTAAACTTTATTTTGACGCCAAAAAAAAATTCAATAAATTTTCGATCTGAAGGCACACTGTAACCTTAATCAACGCTTAGTTTCTGTAATTAACACTGGATCCTCTTTAGCAAGCCGAATTGTATTCTTGGTTTTCACATGACGTCATAAAAATTAAAAAATCTAAAGTGTACGTCCTACAAAGCTGTTTCTAACATGGTAAGTGGATACAAGTGTTATAATCTTTCACAAAAAGTTTCAGGTTTTAACGATGTTTTGCTTCCGATTTACAAAGGTTTTAAATGTGTCACGCAATGCGTCACGCTATTTCAGATAAGCCGCAAAAATAAACAAAATTGAATCAGCTGAAAGTTATTGTTTGCATTATAAGTGCTTATAAGCCGAGTTAATGGAGCTTATAGCAAATACAATATTTTTGGATTTGATTTTTAGTGTAATTAAGACTTTGAATTTTTGGCCGCCATCTTTGTGCCCCTGAGTGGGGCACAAAGATGGCCGCTCCATACATTTCTTACTAAAAATATCTAATACTCGTTCGCCTATAACTCTTGAACGAAATGCTTTTGCGCTTCAAAATTTGGCCACGATGTGTAGTTTTAAACTCTCTACAATTCCATAAACATTTTGGATTCGAAATCTATTTTTTAATGCTTCTGAATTTTGATATGACGTAAGTGAAACCCAAGAATAAGGACACCTGTTTAAGATCTAGAGTAAACTGTATTTGCTCAGCCTTGTAACAAAGCATACAACTTTACGATTAATCAAGGCCTACGATCGTTAGTCTTTACTGGTTCAGCCTCTTATAACTGAACACACAAATCAGGTCCTAGGTTCGTTAGCCTTATTTAGCTTTCAAAGCTGAGTATACGAGGTTTTGGCTCATTAAGATAACAAACATCAGTTGTGGTTGTATATCCACAACCTCGTTCCCAGGGCCTCTCTCTCTTCAGCTACGTCTCTCCCGATGATGGCGTAGCTGAAGAGAGAGAGAGGCCCTGGGAACGAGGTTGGTATATCCAGCTTACGTGTATTGTATTTCGAATGATGCAATCGTTAATCGATTGGTATAAATAGAGCACTCTAGTCCTTTTAAGATGATTTGCATCTAACTACTACGGAGAGTTACATCTCAGAGATTAAGAGTTTACTCCGAGCTGAAGATTAAACGGAGTTGAAGTCCAAGTTCTGTGTGCGTCCTTGTTTCCAGTTGTTGCAGATCCCGAGGTACCTTAGAACTCGTGACAAGTTCTTTCCCGCAGGCCAAGCGAGTGGCTGAGTTATTTTCCCCGAGTTATAAAGCGCTACATTCCCGCCTTGAAGTCCTTAAAGTATTAAGTGTCCTTTCAAGCGCTTGGAGCGCGCGGCAAAACTTATCGTCACACTGAATCATCCAGCAACAAACAGTTACTCATTTTCTGCCTTCGGAAAGAAAGGCCTGTTGAATTCAACTAGACAATATCCAGCAGTAAACTTACTCTGTTTAATTTCAGTTTTAACCTTTGCGTGGTCGTTTATAAAAAATAACGACAAAGTTAAAAAACTCAAACAATTAACTTTTAGTCTTGGCGTTAGGAAACACCAGCTGTGAATAATATGCCGCGCGTATAAACCAGAAAAAACATATTTTCATACGGTGCGCGACAATAAGACTGCAATAACGTATCATATTCACATTCATGCACTTTAGTGCATATTCTCACCAGTCTAAAAAGCTCTTTGTTAAAATTTAAAAGTGGACTGGACTAGAATGAATGCGCTAGAAAATTCCGAGTCTACACTTCCGACGCCGTAACTAAAGTGACGTGCTACTACCCGCTATAAAACTTTCTTAGAACTTCTCCTGCATGCATGATATTAGACTACCTTAGCTTATATTGCTGTTGGATAATTTTTCGTATTAATCCTTGTTTCAGAAGACAACACTAAGAATGAAATTATCAACACATCTGCTGTTTGTACTGCTTGTTGTGACATCAATTCTTCTGACGTCATCCGAAGCATGGAGCTGGTCGCGGTCGCGGTGCAGGATAAGGTTCTCAAGGCGCATACGTAAGGAGTTTGTCAAATAAAGCATAACCACCAATAAACCGTCATGTCTCAATACCACTCAATAACGTATCTTGTAGCAACAGCAACGTTAGGAATATAGAATGGTCTATCGGAAATGATACGTCTCGGAAAATATTCACCGAGTCTCGAATTCTCGGCATTTAAAATTGGAGTCTCGGAATCTCGGGCTCGCTATAATTTTCGAAGTCTCGAATTTTGATAATTTGGATCTCGGAGTCGTATTAAAATTTGCTCGTAAATCTGTTTCGGCTTCCGTTGGAGATTTCAGTCATGTTTTAAGCTGTTTTAGTACTATCGGCCCGACATTTTCCAGCAATTGGAGTCTCGGGCTCGGATTTTTTTAGAGGTAAAGTCTCGGGCTCGGATTTGATAGAAACACTAAAGTCTCGGTCTCGAATTTTTAAACAAGGGTCTCACAGTCTCGCAAAGTCTAGAATTTACCATTCTATACCCCTAACGTTAGGTTTAACAGAAAACTGTAACAACACCATGACCTCATGACCTGGACTATGACCTCTACCCTCACTTAGTCATTAAACGGTTCCTATACTTGCATGTTGCGGGTGGCCTTGAATGTTTCCTGGCAAAGCCACACTTCCAATGAGGAACTTTATGGAGATTTGCCATGAGTTGGAGATAAAGTAGTAGCAAGAAGGATGAGGCTCGCTGGGCACTGTCAAAGACATTCCTACCTCCCAGCACACAAACTCGTCCTTTGGGAGCCAACCCACGGCCATAGAAGTAGAGGACGACCAAAATCAACATTAGTTGATATCTTAAAGCAAGACGCTGATGTAGACTCTATTCAGGAGTTGGAGACACTGACTGCTTGATCGTGGAGTTTGGAATAGTCTTATTAAGGCTCGGCTGTGGCCGACGTAATAGTCGTCGTAGTAGTAACAACAGCTACAGTGGTATTAACAGTCGCAGTTACCAGCAGTAGCAGTAATTATGGCTACAGCGGCATTAACAGTCGCAACTACCAGCAGTAGCAGTATCTACAGCTGTAGCGGCATTAACAGTCGCAGTTACCAACAGTAGCAGTAATTACAGCTGTAGTTGCATTAAGGGACTGTGCAATAATTACTTGGATGGGGGTGGGGGGCAGTAAAACGAGAGGGGGGCACAATGTAAACTCACAGCCTTAGGGAGGGGGGATAATATGTAAATTTCTGTATAAGTGGGAAGGGGACGGGGGGGGGGGGGGGGGGGGGGGGGCAACTGAAAAACTGACTTTAAGACTCAAATACCAAAGATATTTCACTTAAAATTATACTCATTACTTTTTGGACTGATTTATATAATACTTATATGGCATTCAAAAATAAAACAGAACTAACAGTTATTTAATTATAGAATAACAGAGGCATGAGCAGTTCACCAATCTGGTCACATCGCTAAAAATGATACTCATTACTTTCTGGGACTGATTTTAAATAGTATAAATAAAACATGGCTTATATGACATCAAAAATAAAACAGAACAGTTATTAGTAACAGAGCCATGAGCAGTTCACCAATCTGGTCACATCACTAAAAATGATACTCATTACTTTCTGGGACTGATTTTAAATAGTATAAATAAAACATGGCTTATATGACATCAAAAATAAAACAGAACAGTTATTAGTAACAGAGCCATGAGCAGTTCACCAATCTGGTCACATCACTAAAAATGATACTCATTACTTTCTGGGACTGATTTTAAAAAATATAAATAAAACATGGCTTATATGACATCAAAAATATAACAGAACTAACAGTAATTAATAGCAGAGCCACGAGCAGTTCACCTGTATGTGTTCAGTGGAAGGTGCGGAATACTTGGGCAATGGCTGGAGAAATTTCCTCCCGAATCAACGACGAACCCGGCCCCGAGAAGCATGACTTTCTCGTTTCCGTTACCAGCTACCCTCAAGAGAAGCAGATTTTATTGTTCTTGGCTAAATATCTAATCAAATGGAACAAATTTTCCTTGCAGACAAAAAGATCGATATGTGGGAATGCTTTGTTTGAAAAGCTTCAGAAATGAAAAGAATACCATGTTCGTCAGGGGCAGTACTTCCTTGAGTACCTTAAGTTTTCCTGCACTCCAACGTGCGATGGATGCATCAATGAAGGTTGGACAAGAGGTGTTCCTGTCAAACGTTCTCCAGTTGCAACCCTAGATGCTACTTCGCCTGGAAAGTATTAACCATTCACTACGACAACGTCCACTGGAGACCAGATCGACAAGTTTTTCCCAAGTGTCCAGATAGAGAAATTGTTCATAACCAGAAATCCGATACAAGATGGCTGCCAAAATGGCCGCGAGCATGCGCTGAGCGCGGAAATGCGAATTAAATATGGCTACGAAATATAAAGGAAACAAGTGGGAAATAAAAATATTTTGCATTTTGTGGCATTATCGCTAGAAACTCAATGTTCCCCAGCATCAAAATAGATAGAGTCAAGTTCGAACCGTATTTCAATCAAAAGAAAAGTGAGAAAAAATTGAAAATTAAACGAGACTTACCTGTAAGTCGAAGGTTGATTTGGATTCTATGAGTCATCAGCCGGGAGTGTAGGAGTTGTACGAGAGAGAGTGCAGCGCATGCGTCAAATCAGGCTTTAGAGTATTAAATAATGATCTCAATGACAAAAAACAAACAAATCGATAGGGTGGGGATATAATAGAGATAGACAGGGAGGGCGTACAACTCCTACACTCCCGGCTGATGACTCATAGAATCCAAATCAACCTTCGACTTACAGGTAAGTCTCGTTTAATTTTCAATTCTATTTCGTCATCAGCCAAGGTCGTTACGGAGTGGTACGAGATTTTAGAGCTGTCATTGAGACATTATAGACCATGTAACAGTCAATGATAGAATAAAATTATTCCATTTTATTATGGACTCAAAACACAAACATGAGAAATAGTCCAAACATAGAATGTTCTTACAATCAATATGAACTGTAGTGTTAAACGTAACGATCACAAGTGAGGGAAAAATCACCTACGCCACAATATAACATTTTGGAAAAAATTCTGAACAGCAGGAAAGTACACACCTTGGTGATGTGTGCTACAGACAAAAAGGGGAAAACTTAAGAATGTATTCTTAGGCAAGTGACTTCAAAATAGCCTCTCCGAAATTGAACTCAGACTCAGTTGGTTTGTGGTAGTATTGTTGGAAGGTCTTCTCGTTGGACCACCCTGCAGGCAACATGATGTCTTTAATGCTAGCGCTATTGTCAGCAAGAAAGGAAGCGGAAGCGGCTCTCGTGCTGTGGCCTTTAAACTTCGATACATCAATACCAGCAGTAGATAGAACTCCTTTGCACCATCTGGAGATGGTATCCTTGCTAACTGGGCCATGTGGTTCAACATGACTGAGAAGCAAATGTTTCGAGCCATTTCGGAATTGACTTGTTCTTTTAATGTACTCCTTTAAATGTGTGATGATACACAGTTTTTCGTCCCTTGGGTAGGATAAGAAGACGAGGGATGTGATATGTGTTCCTACACGCGTCTGCTTCACTTTGTCAGTAACCTTGAAAATGCACTTGTTTGTAGATAGATCCATGTTCTCAGTTGTTAAATACTTTATCGTTTGGCACCTCTGTCCGCTCAGCAGGCTCAGAAGAAATGTCAGCTTCAATTTGAGTTCTTTTAGGGCAAGTTCTGACGCTGAAGGTCTTCCACGAAAGTAAGACAATACAACACTCAAGTCCCAAATTGACTTGTATCGGGGCAAGGCGGGGCGAAGCTCGAAAATTCCTTTCATAAAACGCTTGACGATTGGTAACTGTCCAAATGGCACAGATGTGTTAACGTTCAACTGCAAGATAGACGATAACATGCTCCTAGCAGTATTGATAGTACTGTATGAAGAACCCTTTTCATACAGCATGGACAAGAAATCTAAGGCCATAGGTAGAGGGGGTGATAAATTATCAGTGTTTTTGCTTACAAAACTCTAGCCATTTCTGAAGATAGCTCTGATACTGGGAGGTTGTGCCATCTCGCCACGATGCAATGATGACGTCTATTGATCTAGTGGTGAGGCCAGGGCCTTCGAGTTGTTTCCTGACAGTAGACAGATAAGGAGACTCATTTTCTTGTGCAATGGATGGTTGGTTTCTGGGGATTCGGGAAGACTCAGAAGTGTCCTGGATGGTGGGAGGGTAACTGGTGGAAGGAGGAGAAGAGATGTCAGAATTGGGTACCATGACTGAGTTGGCCACTTTGGCACAACCATTACCCCTGTCGCTATGTCCTGGATGATCTTCTGAAGTACTCGTAGAACACAACTAAATGGTGGAAAACAATAAAATCTAGTCCGAGCCCATGAGATAGTAAATGCATTAATATATAATGCCTCAGGGTCAGGTCTGAATGAGCAATATATAGGGAATTGTCTATTCAGTCTAGACGCAAATAAATCGATTTCTGGTTTAAAATCAAGGGTGTCAAGCGCATGATTCAAATTCGTGGGGTTGATCATCCATTCAGTATCCTGAGTGTGAAAATGTCTGGATTCTCTATCAGCTCTGACATTGGGAGAGCCAGGGATATGGGCAGCAGTGAGCCATGTTATGTTGTGCAAAATGCTAAATTCCCAAATTTGTACTGCAATAGAGTGACAATCAATACTATGACATGTGCCCATATTATTTATGACAGCAACAGCTGTAGTGTTGTCAATCATAAGTTTAACATGCTTTCCTGAAAGGGAAGTTTGAAAACATTTAAGAGCAAATAGTGCTGCCAGAAGCTCAAGGTAGTTTATATGATGTTGGGCCTCAGTAGTTAACCATCTCCCCCCTGTGGAGGTTTCATTCATAACAGCACCCCAACCCATGAGGGAAGCATCAGAGTATAGCGTAATGTCAACTGGAGAATTACAAATGGTATTATAGCTGGCATCTAAATTATTTAGCCACCATCTCATTTCAAACACTCCTCTCTCCGAAATAGCCATGTCAGCTTCAAAATCTCCCTTAGAGTGTTTGAGAGCATTAATTTTATCCATCTCTAGATACCTATAATAGAGTGCTCCATATTTTACAGCTGGTAAACTCGATACCAGATAGCCAATAAGTCTGGCGATGTCTCGAATCCTGAGAGAACATGCATTGTGTATGGTGAACACCAGTAGTTCTTTTATCTTACCTATCTTACCCTCCGTAAGTGTGACTATCATTTTTACCGAATCAATAACAAATCCCAAGAAAACAATTTTCTGCTCTGGGATGAGCACAGATTTTTCTGGATGAATAACCAAACCGAGGGTGTCCAGCATCTGAACAGGATCAATGACATTAACTGTGCATTTCTGGTATGTACTGCCCTGCAAGTATATATCATCAATATATCCACTAACAATGTGGTTCATTAGCCTCAGATGAGACAGTGGTGGTTTCATCATCTTAGTGAATTTTCGGGGACAGGAAGAGAGACCATTAGGAAACACTGTATATTTATAGAGTGTTCCGTTGTAAATGAACTTGAGATACTCTTGAAACTGAGGGTGAATTCTAACGCTATAATAAGCATCCTTCAAATCTAAAGATGCCATCCAACAACCTGGAGTTACCAGATCTAAAATGGTACGTATGGTGTCCATCTTGAAATGTGAATTCTTTATAAACGAGTTTAATTTCTTTAAATTTAGGATAAATCTGACAGTACCATCCTTTTTAGGTACAGTAAATATAGGAGAAATGAATTCACCAGGCTCATGTACACAGGATACAATAACTCCTTTATCCCGGAGACTACAGATTTCCTTATCAACAAGGCTCTTGTATTCTCTTTGTATAGAGTTAGGAGGATATGCCAACTGGCTTGGTGGTTCAGAGATGAATTCCATACAATCACCTGAAATAGTTTGAAGAATATTACCATCTGTAGTTAGTTTCTCCCATTCATGTAGGTAAAGAGTTAATTGTCCCCCTCTAAAAAACTTAACCTGAGCTCGTAGATAGGGGATAAGAAAAGAGTCTGTGTACTCTGGAAACTCATTTACCTTGGTTTTGAGGACATTCAATTTTTTGTGAAATTCTTCTTGTGTTGGAAGGACCGATTTTGTTGTTGATTTTTTCTGGGGGGATAAGCATTCCCCCCTCTTCCCCCCAAAAAAAGGCTTACTCTGGTGACCTCTGAACTGGTTTGCTCTGAACTGGCCATTGTAGTGGCTTTTTGAGGAAGCATTCCCCTTGTTATTGTGTGTTACTTTATTCATTATGTTATTGGTTGTCTTAAGCTCCTGTAGGGTTTTGGGTAAATCTTCCCCAAAAAGGAGTTTCCCCGGTTAGATAGTCCTCGAACAGGCCTGTTTGAACTCTTGATTCAAATACGGTCGTATGGCATCCCTTCGTTTGAAGGAGAGTTCCTTGTGTACATGCCCAATCAGAGCTACAGAATCAGTCAAACTGGGTATAAGAGCTTTATAATTCGGGCAAGTTTTCTTTTCCCTGTGACTGGGCAAATCATCGACAGTGATAATAATGGCACTCGACACCTTAGTAACGTGTCCTGTAGCACCGATACTCTGATGTCTGACCTTTTGGAATTTGTGGTAAGATTTCCCCAAATCTCTGGGTTAACTTTGGGTACAGATAATGCTACACAATTACTAGGTATTTTATACTTCTGAAGTATTTCTTTACGTTTCTCAACACTGTATTCAGTGTGGAACTTGTCATTTACAAGTTTCGACAATTTTTCTGAGACTGGAGGTCCAGCTTCGTCTGAAGCGTTCAGCGCGGTGGTAATTTGAGTCAGCAACTCATCGTTGTTCAACTCATTATCCTCCGAGTGCCCCTCGTCCAGATCGACGTCTTGGTGCATGGGATCGTCTTCATTTGAGACAGAATATGCTTCATCTGAAGCACTGTCATGTACTTCTTGTGAAGTAGTTTCTTTAGCTTTCTCTGAAGCTTTGACAGTAGAATGAGATTCATTTGAATCACGTTTCATTCTTTTAGCCGAGGTCGAGTCTGACTCCTGGCTTGACTTACGTTTGTGCTGCATTAGCTCACAAAGCATTGCGTTTGAAGAAGTCATATTCTTCTGCATTTCAGTTAGAACCGTAAGGAGGGTTTTTGAGATGCCGGGATCCACCGCAACATCATTAGCAAGAGCGACAGGAGTCAGCTCCTTGTCGCCGGGACCTTCGGCGGCCATGCTTTCATTCACTGTAAAAAAGAGCGGGAAACACGTAAAGCGAAAACATTTTCAATTCAGGACGATAAATCTCACCAAACTTGCCGCAGATATCGACAGTCAGTCGTTTCCAAGTAAACTGGCGATGAACAGTTCGGTTACCTGTAAATATAACGCAGAGAACAGAGATAAAAGCACCAAAACTGTAAAGTGCGACCCGATTTCAACGCAAGGACTACACAACTGATTTGACGCATGCGCTGCACTCTCTCTCGTACCACTCCGTAACGACCTTGGCTGATGACGAAATAGAACTGGTTTTAGACGGTGCCTTTTCATCCCAATGACCTCATATAATATCCACACTTTCCTCGTCATATCCCTTTAAATAGGCCTTACCTTCATGGTTTCTTTAGTCTGCTACGCGGAAACGGTTGCACTGATTCGGTTCCCCATCATCATATTCGAAAGATAAGAAGTTTAGCTCGCAAAACAAACGTTTTTTCGCTCCAAAAACATTCCTTAACACGGTGCCTTTTCAATGTATAAAGTGGCATTTTCCGGAAATGCGAGATGCGAGGAAATGAGGCCATTACTTAGGAAAAAATGCTCCTTCGAGCGGTTTGTTTTCCTTTCACTCCGTCCACCATTTTGTTTTAACACATTACAATTCCCATATATGAAGTATCTAGGTATAACAATAAAAAAAAGAGCCGCTGTACACAAGAATCGGCTAAAATTCGAAAAAAAGCGGGAATTTTGCGGGAAACTATAACTAATATTAGATACCATGTCTGATATTCCCCCCAGAACTTCCATTCAACCTTGGAAAATTTATTCCGTGGATACATCATTGCAATATGCTAGGAATTACTTAGAAGCTATGGTAAAAGCCCTTTGAATGATTCTTCCTTCGCCCGTCCGCCATATTGAATACCGAAATTTACGCGCCCGCCGTTCAAGCCGCTGACTGTCTAGGATTTCTGGTTATGTTAAGGGGGGAGAAACTTAACTACAAGGTGGTTGCTATGGAAGAGTTCCAAAAGTCATATAATGAGTTTCTTTACTTCCTCGGCTATGATGTTTGGTCACGTTCATTCTGTTAATGGTACCATTAAATTTCATAAGTCACAGCCATATTTGGTAAGTCACGTGACCAGAACATAAAAACCCTTAAAACTCAAACATCTTACATTTTTTTCCAATAAAACCAATGTCAACGGCTTAAGAACATCCTAATAAAAAATCTGTAGCATGGATTTGTTAAAATTCACGTAATTGAAAAAGCTACGACGTCATAAAGGTGTATTTTGATACATTTTCTTTAATAACTTTCCTGTTTTTTCGCCTAACGGTAATTCCATGCTACAGATTTTTAAAAAAGTTGAATTGCGTATGATTCGCCAAAAAAAATCAGATTTTTATCTCGTTTCCTTTCAGTTTTTACGCTTTTTCATTCTTACGCGCGGTTGGGGACTGGCACTAGTTACGCATGTGCAATGTCGATTTAGTGATGTCTTGTGTTCAGTTTCATAGTTCCCACCACATTAGCAGTTTATGACACGTGAGAAATGCTAACCATGAAATAATGTCCCTAGCAACGACTCCAAAACTGTAGTTAAGTTTCTCCCCCCTTAACGAGGGAAAATTTCCCTCCTCTGAAGATAGGTCTTTGCAAGAGGTATGTTCCCAGTACAACGTGGACGAAACTGCATGTAAAAGTTATGTACAGCACCTTGAGTTCCTCGATGCAAAAGCCAAAAAGAGAGTAAGAGAAAGGAACACTCTTCCGCTTATTTCTTGGACAATTGAAAAAGATGTAAAAGCGCTTACAAACAAGCAGCTGAAAATGTATCTAAAGCAAAAAGGTCTCAAGATAAGTGGAAGCAAGACTGAGTTGATTCATCGAGTTCTCACCCACGCACGCGGGAACCTTAGTGCCAGAGATGCTATAGAAGATATGAGGAATCTCCCAATTCATGCGAAGACGACACAAGCTCAGAATCCAGTGATTCTGATGACTCTTCAAACGACTCTTCAGCATACATCGAAGAGTCATTTGAAGTGATGTTTGTACCGGAGGAAGAAATCGAACAAGTTAACTAGGTATGAGGGAATCAATGGAAGGAGACTTTTTTCAAAGGGGGAGGGGGCATCCTTAATGTTATCATTATTTTTTTGGGCGGGGGTTGGGGTTGAAATTAACTTTTGCTTAATGAGAGGGGGGTATGACTTAGTTTTGGGCCATATTGCACTCATTTTACTGCCCCCCCCCCCCCCCCCCCCCCCTCCAGGTAATTATTGCACAGTCTCTAACAGTCGCAGTTACCAACAGCAGCGGTATCTACAGCTGTAGTTGCATTAACAGTCGCAGTTACCAACAGTAGCAGTATCTACAGCTGTAGTGGCCTAACAGTCGCAGTTACCAACAGTAGCAGTATCTACAGCTGTAGTGGCCTAACAGTCGCAGTTACCAACAGTTGCAGTATCTACAGCTGTAGTGGCCTAACAGTCGCAGTTACCAACAGTAGCAGTATCTACAGCTGTAGTGGCACTGTTAACAATCGCAGTTACTAACAGTAGCAGTATCTACGCAGCTGTAGCGGCATTAACGGTCGCAGTTACCAACAGCAGCAGTAATTACAGCTGTAGCGGCATTAACAGTCGCAGTTACCAACAGTAGCAGTACGTAATTACAGCTGTAGCGGCATTAACAGTCGCAGTTACCAACAATAGCAGTACGTAATTACAGCTGTAGCGGCATTAACAGTCGCAGTTACCAACAGCAGCAGTAATTACAGCTGTAGCGGCATTAACAGTCGCAGTTACCAACAGTAGCAGTACGTAATTACAGCTGTAGCGGCATTATATGTTAACAGTCGCAGTTACCAACAATAGCAGTACGTAATTACAGCTGTAGTGGCATTGACAGTCGCAGTTACCAACAGTAGCAGTATCTACAGCTGTAGCGGCTTTAACAGTCTAGTAGTTACTAGCAGTAGTGCAACCAGCTACGGTTACATTGTGGTGTTATTTTTCAGGTATAAAGTGCCCATGTATTCCATTCCTCTTCGAATGTCCGGTTCAAAGGATGTTTGGAATGATCAGACAGACGTCTAACAGGTATCCTCGGAAATACCCTAAAAAAATTAAGATCCTCGGAAGTCAAACAAACCATTACACAACACAACAAAACAAAACGTAACGTAACGTTACACAACACAACACAACATAAAATAACGTAAGGTAACACAATATAACATAACATAGCAACATAACATAACATAACACCGTGACAACATAACGTAGCTTAGTGTAACATGACACAACAAACGTAACGTAGCACATCGCAACGCAACACAACACAACATCACGTAACGTAACGTAACGTAACGTGACATAACATAACACAACACAACATAACGTAACATAACATAACATACCGTAACGTAACACAACGTAAGGTAACGTAACAGAACACAACATAACGTAATATAACAATCAAACGTAACAACAACAACAACCTTTATTTGTACTCTTAGCTTACAGAAATATTATAAATAATTTCAATAAATAACGTTTATAAATATCGTAACATAACACAACACAACGTAACGTAACACAAACAAACAAACAATTTACCATGGCTTGATCGCAAACAGTTTGCGTAAAAAAAAAACACATCAAGGCTCATTCAATATCAAGTCTAACAGTTTCACTTGCTTTTCAGGTGGAAACTGCAACATGAAATGTTCGGCTCCCACAAAATGTACCTTCAGCTGCACAAGTGGAAACTGCCAGTCAGCTATCTGTAAAGCTGATACTTGTTATGAGAGTTGTACTGGTGGTGGATGTGGTCTGGAATGCCATGGAAAAAACTGCGAACAAAGCTGCACCAAAGGCAATTGTCAGCTGGAGTGTCCCAGTGACGCAGATCAGTGCGAGCAGAGATGCACAATCAACAAAGACAAGTGCACCGTAGAAGATCTTGTTCCTGATGAGTGTTCTAAACTGGAGGATGGTGTGTGTTTCCAGTCTTGTACTAGCGGGGGCTGCGATATGGAATGTTTCAACTCGCAGTATTACCATTCGTGTGAACAGTCTTGCACTGGTGAGTACCCGTAATCTCTTTTTTTCTTCCTGCTGCAGGTTGTATAGCTTGAATTCGCTTACTGTTGTGCATGGATTTATAGCAAATTAGTGGTTGTATGAGTTTGTGTAATGCATGAAGTCAAGGCAACATTTCGTTTAGGTGTGGAGTTTAAATCTAACTGTTACACTTGCTTTTCAGGTGGAAACTGCAAAATGAAATGTTCGGCTCCCACAAAATGTACCTTCAGCTGCACAAGTGGAAACTGCCAGTCAGCTATCTGTAAAGCTGATACATGTTATGAGAGTTGTACTGGTGGTGGATGTGGTCTGGAATGCCATGGAAAAAACTGCGAACAAAGCTGCACCAAAGGCAATTGTCAGCTGGAGTGTCCCAGTGACGCAGATCAGTGCGAGCAGAGATGCACAATCAACAAAGACAAGTGCACCGTAGAAGAGGTTTAATGGACTTGTTCTGGATTTACTTACATCAGTGCTCACTCTACTGCACGGTGAACGAGTTTTATTAAAACAAAACATGTCTTTGAACCGTTAAAACAGCCTGCAAGCAAGCTCTCGGCTCGAGGGCGGAGATTGGGGCCATCCCCTAACCTCCCCCTCCCTCCCCTTTCTCTTTCCCCTCCCCCAAGGCAACCCCGAGAACTTGCTCGCAAGCTAACTTTAAAATAAATTAACTAAAACCCTTGTATATTACAGGAATTAATAATACGTTATTCTGTACTTTTCGTCCATGTGTAAGGGCATATTTTGGGGAATATTTTGAAATACCGTTTTAACTTTATTTATCTAGACTAAGCGAGATTTTGAGAAAAGGTTTAAGTCCTAAACTGTCAGAGCGAGGTCATTAGGAAATCAAATAAAACTCGAATAGGGGTTAAGTGCGTTTTCTCAATTAAGCTCATAAATAAGCTTTGGAAAACGCAGCGCGCTAATTGAGAAAACACCTAGAACGCCAACGTTAACATGAATAATGATTTCATTCTGACAGTAACATTATCATTCAAACCAAGAAGGCGCATAAGTTTCCAACTTCCGGAAAATACATCCAAACAGGCACCCTTATTCATAGCGCAATGATTTCAGGGAAATTTAACCAACCGAATATTTCTTATGAAACATTAGTCAAAAACACGGTTGGTTAAACATCCGAACAAAACATTGGTTAATGAATGAACAGTGGAACCAACTTTGATCAAAACCTTGCACATTTAGTATATTCGCTTATGGAAGACAATGTATTCGCTTTATTGTAAGTAAGGTTCTGTTAAGAGGAAAGGGTTAGAAAATGAAGCGCTCAAGTCCTTGCATCATTCTTAGGAAAAGCCGATTCCGTTACTTAGATGTGTTGTTATCGGCCAATTCGTTGATAGTAAGCATCAATTGTTGCTGAGAATCATAAGTAAATAAACATAAGATTAATGGAAAATCAACTACCCCCGTGGGTACTCCCTATAATGACCTATAATGGGCTATACGGGGATGCTCCGCCTGAAAGGGGTACCTTTTTTAGGCTGGCGGTATATGAAAGGGTAGGGATTTCACGAGTTGAAGTATGTGAAAGGGTAGGGATTTCACGAAGTGTAGGAAAGGGTAGGGAAAACACCGGTTGAAGTAAAAAAAGGGTAGGAAAAAATGCCATTTAAGTATTATAAAAAGCGCCTTTCAAAATATATTAAACAGACGCACGTAAAGGCTATATGAACGGGGTGCCATTTTCAATGGAAGGTATATGAAAAAGGTACAATTTTCAATGAAAGGTATATGAAAGGGGTACCTTTTCTGTCAAAAACGGTATATGAAAGGGTAAAGGTTTGGACCTTGGGGCGGAGCATCCCCGGGTCCACCCGGGCAACTACCTCAATCCGGTTTCCGCTTAGTAGAACCTTGCGCGCTTATTTTTAAATGTTTGGGTTTGTTATAAATTTAATAGTAACTAGGAATATCCAGTTATTTTGGTGAAGGGAAGAAGTAAAAATGAAATAGTGCGTCGAACAGTTTAAGCAAGCAACCATGTAATTTTAAAACTAATCGTTAGTCCGTGTGCTCAGGCATACGTCGGAGTACTTTAATGAAGTATTTGATTTCAGCTGTTCAGTTTTCTAAAGAAGTGATTTCTTCTTAACGAACTGTTTGTTTAAGACTCACGTCCGCTCGCAGCTCAAAAACGAAAACTGGAATCTTTTTTTTCATTCTTCCTTTTTTTTTGGATCTAATGAAATTGAAGATGAAATTCACTTCCTTTTTCACTGTCCTAAATACTCAATTCTTAGGGACGAATTTTACAGGAAAATAGGGTATCACCTACCAAATATAAAACAGTTATCTCCTTCAGAAGTTACTGATGAATTAATGAACTCTCGTAATTATTTTGTAAATATTCAGTTAGTGAAATAAATTCTTTCATGCTTAGATCTCAGCAATAATCAAATTATCAATCCAGACTGATGTATCTTAATGGAATATTTCTTTATTATATTATTATTATTTCATTTTGTTATGTTGTAATGCTTTTGCAATACTGTACAGAGGCGGCGGAGTGTTTTTAAACGTGGGGGGGGGGGGGGGGGGGGGGGGGGGGGCTTATCGTTTACCAAGCCAAGAACATACCCCTACTCAAATTTTCCAAAATGCAATCTTGACAGTGTCCAGTGTATCCGTAGTCGATTTGCGACAATGCATTAGCAGGCAGTTCTTCAGACAATCCTGCTTCTGAAGTCGCCGATGCCACAGGTAATGTCAAATACAGTCTTAACAGTTTGTGGACATCTCCTAGTAGCGTTTTGGTGACAGCATTTTTGTTGAAAGCTTCGCACACGGTTCTTATATTTGTAACCTGACGTACTGGGGTACTAGGGTAGCGATATTTTAGACACCAAAACGTGGGGGGAGCCCTCCCCCCAAATTTTCGTTTGGGGGGCTACAGCCCCCCTCCCCCCCCCTCCCAGCCCCCCCCCTGCTCCGCCGCCTATGCTGTAAGGATTTATATTTATGCAAATAAAGTTACTTGTTGTTGTTGTTTTCGATAGGAACTTCAATCAAGTCGGGACCTTTTGGCCTGGCAGTTTGCATTTTCCTATCGGAACTCAGGCTTCAAGTTATTTCAAGAAATACAAAATTTTGCACAAGCAAATAACTAACAGTTCATTTTAGATTCTACTGATCGCCGAGCGATCAACAGCTGATTTCATATTAGTTCCACGTAACAAGGCTGTTTACTTTGCGGAAAACTTGTGAAATACAATTAAGTAACCAGATTTGACATAAATAGAGGACGATTTGTAAACTAAGGAGAACTTGTGAGCTCTCGAGCTAACCAGAAGATTAAAAGTTCCAGACGCCAACTTGGTTTATCTTTGACTTCAAAATATTGTCTCGTGACATATTTCTGGTGGAGAATCATCACATGCGACAGTCAGATACACAATATTTTAAGTTGCGAAACTGCAGACAACACTGCAATAATTACGACGGAAAGTATTACCAAATTCTGATAAGGATACGTACAACAGTGCTGACGAAATTACTACCATAACTAGTTCTGCTACATCAAACACACACGGACTTACAGTTGAAAATATGGAATGTACAATCAATTCTGCTGTAGACTCAGTGATAAATGCAACAACAGCGGTGCAAACTAATACACACCGGACACCGACAATCTTAGACCATAAATTTGAACTTATAACGCAAACCGAAATTGACCATATTATGGACAACACACAAATTACATTCACAGACCACACAATCTCTTGTCATGACATTGCATCAAGAAACACACCCAACCTCGTTCCCAGGGTCTCTCATCTTCCCACCCCCTGGAGCGAGAGGGGGTGGGAAGATGAGAGACCCTGGGAACGAGGTTGGAAACACACCGAAGACAATCACCTTACGAAGCGAACTATCCTGAGTAAAGTTACTGGAGTGTTCGATCCACTGGGTTTGGCGATCCTCTTCATTGTACGCGCGAAGATTATCATTCAAGACATGTGGACCAAGGGCCTAGGCTGGGACGAACTCATTGATCGCCAGTTTGAAAATCGAGCACGTGACTGGTTCTCTGACTTGGTGAAAATTTGGAGGATATCAAGATACCGAGGTGTCTACAAGAATCAAGACCGGAGAAATCGACTTCAGTCCACACATTTGTGGACGCTTCAAATGGTGCCTATGGAGCAGTCAGCTATCTGAGAAGTGAGTATCCCCAAGAGGGCTATGGCGTATCTATCATCGCGTCAAAGACCAGAGTTGCTCCACTTAGCCCCATGAGAACACCGAGACTAGAGCTCATGGCTGCCATATTTTAGGCCTCCGTCTGACGATATCGATACTTGGAGCTCTAACCCAAGCACACTTCTGGTCTGACAACATGAATGTCTTGTATTGGATTCGTGACAAAGGCAGACTATTCCGTCCGTTCGTGGCAAATAGAATCGGGGAGATCCAAGGTCAGTCGAAACCTGAGCAGTGGCAATACGTTGCTTCAAAAGAGAATCCCGCTGATCTCTGCTCTCGTGGTCTTGATGCTGGCAGCCTGAAGAATAGCAATCTTTGGTGGAACGGGCCAGATTACCTTTCAAAAAACGAGTCAGAGTGGCCGAGGAAAAAAATTAACCAAGGGACGGAGGCCAACACCGAGGCGAAAAGGGGGTTCATCACTTTACCGTTGAAATTCGTGTCTGGATTCAGAGATCCCACATGGAAGCTTAACCCATCGAAATGGTCGAAATGGACGAGGCTGACGAGAGTATCCGCTTGGGTCTTCAGGTTCGTTGATAATTGCCGATCGATCCCTGGTGACCGTCGAGTTGGTCCCCTAAATCCTGAAGAGATTGAAAACGTTGCAACGTGGTTCATCCGTGAAGCACATCAGGAAGAATTTAAAAAGGAATTCAGAGCCCTCCAAGAAGGCAAAGCAATTTCCCAGAAAAGCTGTCTGACAAAGTTAACGCCCAAGCTGGATCAGGAAGGCCTCCTTCGTTATGACGGACGCCTGAAATATGCGGAGTTCCTCCCTTACGATGTGCGGTTTCCAATCATTTTACCAAGAGGTAACTGGACAACAAAGCTTATCGTCAAACATTTTCATGAAGTTGGACATCATGTCTCAGGAACTAACCACATCCTAGCCAACCTGTCCACTAAATACTGGATACCATGCAGCTCGCGAAGAAATCCGAGAGTGGGAAATGACCTGTAATGAATGTAAGAGGCGCAGGTCCAAAGCTGCTCAACAGATCATGGCTCCACTTCCGAGGGTCAGGCTACGACTTCCACTTCGAGCCTTTAATTTGCACGAGTCTCCGTTTATTATGGAGGACCCTTTATTACCGTACAAGGACGCGGAAGACGTCGAGACAAAACGCTGGCTATGTCTGTTTACTTGCTTAAGAGTCGTGCTGTTCATTTGGAAATGGCTTATGACTTGGACATAGACAGTTTTCTCAGTAAAATGTTTTCTCAGAATGGCAAGTCGTCGTGGTTATCCATTGGAGATCATCAGTGACCGTGGTACAAACTTCGTCGGAGCTGACCGAGAACTTCGTGAATTAGTAGACGCACTAGATTCGAATACGATCCAAGACAAGACCGCCGACAAGGGATTCAGATGGTCCTTTAATCCGCCCTTAGCGCCCCACTTCTGAGGAGTTCATGGAGTCATGATAAAAGCAGCAAAGAAGGCTATCTGTGCAGTTCTAAGCAATGCAGACGTCAATGACGAGGAACTAATTTTAATTCTTTGAAAGGCCCCCTTGGGGAAAGGTAATGAAGTATGTATGTATGTATAATGACAGCTTTCGTAGGTGTAGAAGCCTTGCTAAATTCTCGCCCACGCACCTACTAGACAGCCGATCCTAAAGACGCCACTCCATTGATGCCAAATCACTTTCTTCATGGTCAGTTAGGAGGCCTCTTAGCACCCAAATCTGTTGACGAAATTGCATTCAACCCGAGGAAAAGGTGGAGACGTGTTCAGGCGTTAATTATCCACTTTAGGGGAAGATGGTTAAAGGAGTGGCTACCCTTGCTAAACGCACGTCAGAAGTGGACCGAAGCTAAGCCAGACCTCAAGGTTGGAGATGTCGTTTTGGCCATTTCACCGGTCTGTCCGAGAGCACAGTGTCCTCTTGGTAGAGTTTTAGAAGTATTCCTAGGTCCGGATGGACACGTGCGCGTAGTAAAACTTCAAGTAGGCCAGAACACTGTCGTGAGACCGATTACCAAATGTGTACCTCTGGAGTCCGACTAAGGACAAAAGTCTGTTGAGTTGTTTTGTGTTCTGCGAGATTGACTGTGCTATGATTGACATGACTGTGCTATGCCCCGTCAAGGAGGGGAGAATGAACAAAAGGCATTGTTTATAATTAGAAGACATTGTTTCTGCCATAGTAATTCTCGAAATAGTTGTTAAATAGAATGCGTGTTATCTTTCACTTTGCAATAGAAAACGTGCATATATTAGTATTCAAATAGAAATAGTTCGAGTTGGTCGAAGTGCTGAGTATCATAGCATTTCTCTTGAGGCGTGGTTGTCGTAGTTCGAAGTTTGAAGCATCGCTGTTATTAAACCTGAACGTAAACAGTTAAATGGACTTCTTGTTGGTCTATCGTCGCAACAACCAGTGTCAGAGCTGCTACGGTATTAAGCCAAAAATATGATGCCATAAAACATGTTCAGTTCTGGTAACTTTTAGCGTATTTCTAGTTTATTTAAATCACCTCGCAGACATAAGGTAGATCACCGTGGGATACTGTGTACCAGGAGCCCTGTGTGTACATTTTTGGGTGGGATGTGTCGCTGGGACTCTGAAACCCTTGTAGCTTACCCTATACAAGAAAATGTTCAGCTGAATTTTGTAACCCTAGATACCAAAAATTCCTACCCTGTCCCAGAAACTTGAGTATTATTATAATTATAATTATTATTATTATTATGACTGAATATTTTTTTAAGTGAAATTAATTGTAAAATAAGATTTTTTAGTTAGCTTATTATTATTATTATTATTATTATTATTATTGTTCTAGACCAAACTGTCTGATTGCTATACCCTATCCCCAGACTAAACTGTTTGAAAATACTTGATGCCAGTCTTCTCGCTGGGGGGCGTTCCAAAATCGTATCACGTGACCAATCAAGCAGACTCTTCGGAATGGTATGAACTTATGGCGGACTGTTGTTTGGTGGGTGTGGATTGAAGCACGTTTCTTCTTCTCTGGAACTGCTCTGCTCGCTTTCCAGCGGTATTAAATAAGAAGAGAATACTATAAACCTTTCGAGTGACGATTTTTTTGGCAGGTTTGACGTGATGGCTCGGTTAAAGTCACGACCGCTTCAGCGGACAACGAAACGGAAATCTCAAGACCGCGTCCTTCGGGAAAGCTCGCGGTCGTCTTCTACCAAGCGCTTGAGACTTCAAAGCCCATCAGAGCGACAACCGCCTCCGTCTAAGAAAGGGAAAAAGAAAAAAGGTATCGCCTTTGATTTGTTTTTTGTAGTGCGAAGCTAAAAAGTAGTTAGTCCGATTTATCGGAATCGTGGAATAATCCAGCAAATAGCGCCTGAATCTTGGATCAAGTTTCGAGGCCTGTTTTACACTGAATCTCTTTATTTTTACCTAGAAAATTTATTGAAAGACAATCAATGCTCTTCTCAATTTGCTAGGCGAGTAGCGTGGGATAGGAGATAGAATTTCCGTGTTATTGAATTGAAAGCACAAAACAGAATTTGATCTGGAACGAAATGAAATTTGAGCCCGTTTTCTCGCCATGATAACAATAACATTGCTGAGGGAGGGGTGGGTGGGAACGAAGTTTTTGTCATAACCACTGTTGATGTTTATTTGGTGATAATCATAAATAATAATAATAATAATAATAAAGTTCCTAAAAATGCATTATATATCTGACATATCTCTTGATTCTTTGACAAATTTATGCGCTGATCAATTCGAAACATGAACAGCATTTGAACATTTTCTGTGCCCTGGGAGTCGGGAATTTGATGTGAAAGGCCATACCGGGGGTGGGGAATTTGACTTTGCCTGGGTGGGGTGGGGAATTTGAACCCAAAGTGTTCAAAATATTTTTTTTTGGTCGGCCTAGTAAAGGAAAAATATCGTTTTTGTTATTGAATGGCTAGTGAAAAGGGGGTTGACAAAGCTTTGCAGTGTTTTTGAAGGTTTGTATGAATAGTTAAATATGTTAAACTTGTTTAACTGCAAAAACCGTGGACGAAGATCTTGCTGGTTTTTCGTTGGATCTCACAGGAAGAGACCTAATCAGCTAAAATGAATCAATGTACTAACGAGAAGTCCAAGGACTACTGCAAAGCTGATACAACAAGTAAATATATTTCAAACAATATTTCGGCTGGCCAGACCAGCCTTCTTCAGGTTAAATATGTTAAATATTTATAAATCCTTGATTTTTAAAATATAGCTGCAACTGCCCTTCAACCCGTACCGCTAGATTTCGAAGTCAAGGTGGCTGACTGTATTGCCAGTCCGCAGATCTTAAACGGCCATTGAAAGAAAAAATATTGTAAAATGAACAACAACCTCTCTCAAACAAAAAAATTCATTAAGGAAACATTTGTCAGTTGCTATAAAACACAAATTTTCACCTCATTGAATAATGCTTGCAAATGATTTGTTCAAAACCCAACAGCTCCACCAAAAATGAATCAACCGTTTTGCTAAATATTTTCTATAACATTTGTTGATCACATGAGGAATTACTCAATTAAAAAAATTATCGAAAAGTAAATCCCCAAACAATAACAAAATTCATTTCGACGTGGTATCCACAGGAATACCGAGAAATATGTGTATCAGTTGCAAAGTATATACGGTTCAGTTGAGTATATTCTCGAGGAACTGACACTAGCTGGAATAAATCAGAAAAACTGAATGCAAAGTGTATTTTTTATTCTCACTAAAAACGTTTTATCTTTAGGAGGGGTATTTGGCTGTCAAATCCAGTTCTAGGGTGGGGTACATGCATTTGAATGCAATTTTGGCCCAAGGGGGCGGGAATTTGACAAGTCGATCTTTAAAAGTTCAAATGCCCGGGGGGAGGGGGGTGCGGATGTTGATGTTTCGAATTGATTGGTGCATTTAATAGTGCGAAGAAGTACTGTATAGTTTTCTTTACTACATCTGTACATGTATATGAGATGACTTAAAATGTGGTAAACTATGACTGAAAAGAAAAGTTTGGATACTCCAAGCCACTCAACAAGTGCAAGTGTGTGAGTGATTGGTATACACACTATGCAGGGTTGTCATAAAGTTTCGAAGCAGCCGACTGTATTGTTGGAGTAGGCGGTTGAGGTTGGGGAAAAGACCATCTCTTCTAAAGAACAGCCCAGTTGAGTAGCCAGCCGAGATACGGTAACAAAGAAGGTGATTTTTGCCAGCAGCCGGCTACTTTTGACAACCCTGCTATGTATACGCTTTTTGCAACAGTTGGTCGTGGTCTAAAATGTAAAAACCGGGCAACTTACCGCAAACATTTTATCACAAATAAAGTGTCTAAAAACTAGCTAGTACACTGTATGTGAATTTTTTAGTTAATATCATCAATGTGAGGATTTTTTGGCCATTTGATTGTTCCAAAAATTAGAGGGATTTGTATGGAGACTAACAATGATATTTGCTATCCAGTCACACTCCAGTGGTTTTCTATACAAAACTTTTAATATTATTTCAATCTGCCACGTATTCCCCCTCATGATTTATTATGCTGAAAATTTGCACGCTAGCCAATTTTCTCACCCTTTTCCTTTTCCTTATAGTTACATGTACATTGTACATTTGTATATAGCACCAGTCCCTTTTTATAGGCATTGATTATGGAAAATGTTTGTAGATCTACAATGTAGATGGCTAGGGTTGTTCTATACATTCTAGCCTTCTCATTTTGAATGGCCATAAAAAACTTTGAAGATTTAAACTTCATTTTTTTTTAAACTATCTTCATGTAATTTCAAAACGCCATTTTTATTTCTGAAAAATTTTTTTGCTTCAAATTTCTGGGTTTTTACGTTTTAGAAATGTTGTTCATATGACCAATTGATGTAAAAGGCCTCTTACCAGGGTTTACTGATAGTTGTGTTCATGGAAATGATTTAAGTTGTACATGTAAGAGTAAGGTGGGGTTGGGTTGGGGGAGGGGAGGGGAAGTAGGAAACAAGGAAAATATGGTAGAACTGGGGGTAGGAGAAGCTGAAAAATGAATTCACAGACAAAAAATAGGCCATTTCCAAGTTACATTCAATGCCAAGTATTTAAGCCTGCTTCACGCTTGCGACAAAACGACACAATGGCGAGGTCACACATACAAAACAATTTGTATTGATCTGATCAGTGTTTTATGTCACCAGTGTGTACAACAAAACAACGACATAATAGGAACATAATAACATGAACATAATAACAAGGAAAAAACTGATGTCATTATGTCCATGTTCTTATGTTGTTGTGTCGCTAGTGTGGACCAGGCTTTATCAAAGCGAAGCTTGGTGCACAAGCTTTCAAATGAAAATGAACTTTTTGTACAGGATGCTTAACCCTTTAAGTCCCAAATTATATCAACACACATATTCTCCTCAGTATTCTCCATATCACCATATGTATAGTACTACACAGCATTTGGGAGAACTTGTTTGAACTTCAAGACATTTATAATCTTTGGCAATCATTTCCTTTTTTCTGATGACCTCGTGACTATGTTTGATCAAGAAGTAATATTGAAAGGAGAAATTATGTGCATGTTATTGTATACTGTAGATGCTGTCAGGTGACTATTGGGACTTAGAGGATTAAATGTACACTGTACATGTACATGTATATAAATGGGTAGAGGCAGGAGGGCAAGAGCCTAGAAAAAAGTGGAGTATCAATATGAGAACTGGGATCTAAGTTGCAGAGACTGTGAGAAAATGGCATTTTTAAGCCAGGGAGCTTGAGAAAAAGGATTTTTTTTTGCTGTGTTGTGAACTACATTTGTATTTTGCAAAGCATTGCATTAAAGTGCAAAGAGATAGCAACTGCTAAGAAAGGGGCAGAAACTAGATACAGCTGTAGGAACAGGCAGGAACTGTGTAAGATTAGTTTTAAGAGCGCTCACCGACCCGGTGGTGACTTTCAGTTTACACCTTGCTCAGATTAGTTTCAACAAAATCCCTCTCAAGCACAGACTGTACAAAAAATCTCTATGAAATGAAAGTGAAAATCATACTCGCCAAATTTGCAAGTGATGTACAATTTATTTTCCCCTGAAGGGGATGAGCAGGTAAGCACTTATTGAAGGGCTCCCTGCAAGAACGTCCTGAGTGCGTTTTTGAAACATTTTCACAGAAATCTTGGATTTTTGGCCTCCAAAGGAACTCACTTGCCAAAATTATGACTGGATCATGTAACAGAATAATTTTTTATTTTAAAAAGATACATAGGGTGTCCTGGGAGCCATAGGGTGTCATAGGGGCCCAAAACATTTTCTCAAAGATGTGGATTTTTTCCCCCATTTTGGAGCTGTTTTAAGTACCTTAACAATAATAAATCATTAATTTGACAAAACTTTGCTTTTAAAGGCCTAAAACATACAATTTTAGTGAAAGTTACCAGAAACGCATTCAGGACGTTCTTGCAGGGAGCCCTTCAATTGTCATCCCTGCAAACTAGAAGTTAACGGGTCCAGTTATCCTCCTGCAAACTCCACCATATTTTTAACTCATTGATGATATTAACTTACATTGTATACAGTGAAACCTGTATTAAGCCTACCCCATTGTAAGCAGACTCCAGCTGCTTGGGTACCTAAGTTTTCTTCCTATATCATTTTACTGAAAATGAATTTGTATTCAGCAGACCCCTCTATTAAGCGGACACTAGCGAGGGTTCCGAGGGTGTCCGCTTAATACAGGTTTCACTGCACCTGAAAAATCCAAACCCTGCTGCTATAGTGTACTACATCATGTACATGTATTTTATATTAGTACACTTTATGCTCTTTGCTTATTAGTGCCAAAGGAGAAACAAAACATTACTGTGTTCTTTTTTTCTTTTTACATGTGTGTATATTTTATTACTAGGCAAATCTCTTCTAAAGAAGCCAGAAGATGCACACCTTCCCCCTGAACTACGCAGGGCAGGGCTTATGGCCCACATGCACATCCCAAAGGGGAAGTGTTTTGGCCCATTCAATGGGAGAATTGTGAACAAGGAAAAGTCTCCTGACAAAATGCACTTTTTTGTTTCTGAGGTAAGTTTTAACCTAATAGCAAATTAGATGACACATGTTCAGTGGTTAATTTGTTGTTGATCAAAATTTGTTTTATCTAAAGTGTGTGATGTCATTCTGTAAAATAAACAAAACACCCCCCCCCCCCCCCCCCACCTTCTTCTCTGAGCATGCTGAGGTGGTCTTGCTCTGGGAGAGCTACTTTTGTGATCTCAGTAATTTTTTGTGCCAGTGGAAATAGATCTGCTTCTTACATCTATATTTTTTAAAAATGTTACTCACTAGTATTGTCTGATTGAATATCCCCACACTTGTAAAATAATATTAGGATACTGCACATCTACTTTTTTTTTAGTTGGCAAGGTCCATGTGGACATGACACCAACTTATGAAGTGTCAGTTGTAGACTTGCATTTCACTGAAGGCTACATAGTGATATTTGAAGTGTTGGTATACTGCTAATATTTTGGCTTCCTTTACTTTGACTGCAGGTTGGTGATAACAAAAGGAAATCACATTTTTTCTATGCACACAAGGATGAAAAAGATAAATGTAGCTGGCTTAGTCGCCTTCAAAGTGCAACGTCAGAAAAGAAACAGAATATTGTTGCGTATAACTCTTCCAGCGGCGTCTGCTTTGAGGCTGTCAAAGACATAAAAGCAGGAGAAGAACTTATGGCATTGTTTGATAAAAAATTTAAAGGTACACTGTATTAGCAGCTTGTTTTTAATTATTTTTATATACAGTACCGGGCAAAGGTAAGTTGACACTCGATCCTCGATCCTTGCAAGCATCGGGGATCGAGGATTGAGTCTCGATACTCGACTCGAAACTCGACTCGATCCTCGATGATCGATTCTCGAAGAATTTATCTGAACGGAACTTTGTCGATTATGTATACTCGATGCGAGTTTCGAGAAAACGATTAATTTCTCCCTCAGTCACACGCTAACCTTTTTTTCAACATCGGAGAGATAAAATTCGCAAAGAAAACCATCTTATTTTGCCATAATTATTAGCTGCACGCTGGAACCAAACGGTCGCTACACATGTTAAACGAACTTTTTGTCTTCATCAATCGCCGTTCGCAATGAAAACTTTCACACGTGACAATTTGTTATTTAACGCCACGTGAACATGTTACCGACTATGAAATTTGATCTTGTTAAAGCTGTCAGATACTGTAGGCTAGACAAAATAGAAACGAATTCAAATCCGCAATTTTTATTGTCCTACATAAAAAAGTTTACAATGCACTTTCCTGAAGTCTAGAATAAAAATACCAGTAGCCACGCACCTCTTCAGAACCTCTAATTTCATTGGACCTGGTTATCACGCACTTGTATTGTTTTTAGGTCTAGGGTCCATTGTTCTGTTGTTTGTTCTATTGTTTTCTTAGCCAATCTTGTGAGGCGTTCCGAGAGGTGCGTACCGCCTCAAAAATACTAGTAATCCTACATACAATGTTACAACAAACATCAACTGGTGGAAGACACCTCCTGAATCCCCTGACTTGAATCCGATCGAGCTTATCTGGCATGAACTCAAGCATTTCCTGCGAACCATTGCCAAGCCTCAAACCAAGGAAGAGTTAATGAATGGAATTTCGAGATTCTGGGACAAGAGAGTGGATGCCGCTAAATGCTCCGAGTATATTAGGCATTTGAAGACAGTACTTCCACTAGTGGTGGCCTGCCAAAGAAAAGCTTCAGGACATTAGGAGATGTCGGAAACGCTACAGCACAAATGACACTGGGAACAAATAACTGAGGGGAATGCTACAACAAGCCAGTGCCACGGCCATGCTTGCTCCTTGTCGTTAACTATTTATTTATTTATTTATCTATTTATTTATGTACTTATAAGCGAAAGGAATAGTAACATGTAAATGTTAATAAATGTTTGAAATTGCATTTTTAAAACAGCCAGTGAGGCAGACAATGCTGTCTCTTTTGGGAGTTGATTCCATTACAAACTAATTCCATTAAATTACATTACATTAATGCCATTACAAACTATTCCATAACAAACATTACAACTAAGTTAAATACATTTAACTTCATTTTATTCAAGTGACTGTTAATTTATGTTTCAAAGTTAATATATTACATACATATCTTTACACTTGTAATAAATATTATTAATTTTTTGTTGATGCCTTTTCAAAGTTGCATTACAAATTTCAATTTTAAAAACAACCTTCCTTGGTGGGTTGTCTAGATAATAATATTTCGTCATTAAACCATTCATGTTTTTTTTTTCTAGAAATAGCATATCCAGTGTCTGTTGAAAATGCACCTGCCGTTTCCTACATTACGGATGAAACTGGCAGACAAATTGCCGTTGTTCAACTTGATACGGAAGTGGACAAGGCTAAAGTTTATGTTGATCCCACCAATGAAGTAGGGGATGATGAGAAGCAAGCAGACGAGGAGGACGATGATGCATTTGAGGAAGAAGATATGGAAATAGAAGATGACGATGATGATGATGATTACAAAGAAGACAGTGTTGACGATGGGGGTGATGATGATGATGATGATGACAGAGACACTGAAATGAACAAAAGAAGTACTGATGATGGTGATGGTGTTGCTGACGATGCTGCAGGGAAGAGTGGCCAGAAAAAAAAGCGTCAGAAAAAGAAGCCAATCATTAAAGAAGTAACTAGCATTGATGCCGATAGTGGTGCAGGTATTAAAGTTTTTTTTTTCTCTTACGGTGGGGAATACAGCTTTAAAAAGTGAACTGCAATTTTCCTAAATGCCCATTGTATTTACATGGTAAGAGCCATAAAATTACTTTGTAAATGTTTCTTACATGTATTAACTATCATAATGTCAGTGTTTGCAGAAGCAATTTAGCACTAGTCAGACAGAGTTCTCCCCCTCCCCCTCCCCCCCCTCCCCCCTCCCCCCTATCCGATTCCCAAGAAATAGAATGTAATTTAGAAATATGGAGAAGCTGTGGTGTGTTCTAAAACCATCATCAGTGACTGGAGAATGTTCCAGGTTTATTTGGATAATGAAATACTAACGAAAAATAGGTGGCACACTCAATCTGCTGAAACATTGGTCCAACATTTGATGATTTGATGATATTGTCCATAATCTCACAATGAAGAGGTGTGTCCAAAAATGGAAGTCAGATTTGTAATAAGCCCCCTCCCCCTCCCCCCAACCTCCTCATTTAGTTTTTAGACAGCCTTTATGGTGGATGTACATGTGAGAGTCAAATATACTGTACATTGTACATGTAGATTGCTGGTTTTGGGGATGTGCATGAGAATACCGTGATGAATTGTACTCGCTACCCAGACTACTCTTAAAGAGCTGATGGTTACTTTTGTTACTAGATACAACCAAGTACTGCTGCACACATTGTTTGGAAGAATTCATGGAGAAAGAACAGGCACAGGAGCACTCAACATCCAGGGAATGTCTTTCAAAACAGTTCCAATGCACCACATGTACACTGGAGTTTAAAAATGCCTCTTTGCTCCAGAAGCATAAATGTGGAGGAAAACCCAAGTATGAATCCTTTTTCTTGTTCAAAGTCAATTCCCTGCTGGGTTGGAATTGATTCTGCCAAAAGCAGTCACCCTTGAGACTGGGAAAGGTATTTGCTTTAAGGGATATGGTCACCTACAACAAGGTTTATGTACAGTATTGATTCAAACAGGATTTCATAAAGATGGTTGCTGAAGGGAAATAATCACTTTTGAGAGAGTCTAAATATACTGAGAAATGTTTCACATGTAGACACTTTGCTAAAAAGGAAAACTGTATCAATGGCACAAGACCTGAATCACACAAAGACCATTCCACACTTTCTACAAATAACTTAATTTTGCAAAAGCTGTCACTTTGAACATTAAAACGTTTGAACCTTTAAATATTTTGTTCTTTTAATGCATGAAATTACTGAAAAATTGGCCAAAGAATATCAGACAATAATAATAAAGGTTGCGTGTGACAGCCGGGTGGGTTAAGAAATGTTTACTACATGAGCGGGAGTGTTGTATCGGCCTATACAATCACAAGGCGCAGCCGAGTGAATGTACAGTGCCGATACAACACGGACGTGAATGTTGTAAACAACTTGTGAAATTCACATTCCAGATACAGCTCACTAGTGGTTGTATCTAATTTACATTCCAGACACAACTCACTAGTGAGTTGTATCTGATTTACAGGGTTAACCATGTGATTGGAATGGCTCATTTCTATTTGTTAGTACCCTTATGAATTATAAAGTAATTTTACAAAAAAATTATATCATTGCAACCCATCAGATGACCTAGTAGAGTTTGGAGATCCTTTAAGTCTTGAATGGCTTCAACTTAGAAAACAATTAAGAGTAGGTACAGTACATGTAGACCAAAATTTCAAAAGAAGAAAGGCTGATTAAATGTACATCAAAAAACTTAGCAGCATGCAGTGGACACATTCTTCCCAAAATGAGCCTATTTTTTAGTCAAGACACCATAACTTAGTTGGACTTGACAACTGACCACCCCTTGTAAGCGACAACCTTTCCCAGGCTTTTGGGTGGGTACTTTTGAGAGGTATGCTACTTTCAATTACGGGGTTGGAAATTAGCACCCACCGTTGCGAGTAAAATCCTTTCAGGTTTGGCAAGTAGTCTGTGTGGCAGGCACTAAAAAGGGAAACTTTGGGTACGCGCACATGGCACCTAGGCTAGGGTGAGTGCAATATGCAATTCTCTTGCCTGGCTGGTGAATTATCTAAGAATGAAGTTTTCAACACTGTTTTTACTAGCGAATGATTGACACTTGTGTCTAGAATTGCAGGTAAGTATTGTTTAAAGTGCCCATAACCCTTTTAACCGAAATTGTTTTACAGAGGTTCCTTGTGTAGTGTTTTCATTCAGATGAGAAAATAAAAAAATAAACGTTATGGGCACTTTAACAAATCCTTCATATTTAACAAAGTTGTTTGTGATTTTCATATTACTTCGTACATGTATGTGACAGAATTTCGTTTGTTTTGGCGAATCTTTATAGATACTAGATGACAGTCATGGTGTTGCATGGCCCCCCGCTGCCTGCAATCCTGGACATTGGAAATTGGCACTCACCTAATGTTTAAAACTGTAATCAATCAAACTCCAGAGTACCTTCAAGGCCTGTTTACACCTTTCAGCACAGACTATGAACTTAAAGACAAGAAAAACAAATTCTGTCTGCCTAAGTCCCGTACAGATTTCTTACAAAATAATCTCCCACAGAGTGTCAGAGCCATTAGATCTTATAAAAAGTTTAATAACAAAATCAATGGCCTTACAGTGTATGTCCACCTTGTACTCCTACACGGCAAACATGCAAACCAGTTTTTTATCTTTCTTTGTAACTGATGTTTTTACTGTGTTTAAATAAAGTTGTGTATGTTTGCACATTACTCACGATGAGGAGAACTCAAAACAGACTAATATCTGTGTTTGTTTTAGGTGTTATATCTGTGATGAGGAGTTTGAGGAGCAGACACAGCTTCAAGATCACCAGAATTCACCTCCCGCAGACCATCTACCAAAGTAATTCAAAAAATATTATTCATTACTTGTAATGCTTCCAAGGGGTACATGTAACTGAATAGAGACACACATCAATTAAAGGGCTGGAGCATAACCAGCCTATTTCAAATTTTGCAATATTTCACTTACAAATTTTCTATTTGAGCTGAGAAAGCATTCTCTTGCTAAAGTAATGACAGGTTATGTAAGTTAAAGTTAATGTAAAATAGAGCCTGTGTGCTTAGATGACCCGCTCCCCACAGTAAGATTGCGTGATTTGCTTGTTTAAATAAAAAAAGATAAGGTGTATCTCCCGTCTTGCCCGACAACCCCGAGCCACCAAAGAAACAACAGGACAATGCCGGCAAAGAAGACTACAAAATTAACAGTATACTATTTAGGTATTTTAACCATATTTTCAGAGTCATCAAAGGGAAAATGACTGCAAAAAATAACTAGTGACCTTCCTAAGTTCAACCCCTGCTACCTCCCCCTCCCCCCATCATAGTAAGGTATGTTTTCCTGTGCACTTTACTGTATTAGCGTGTACATTGTATTTGACACTCCTTACCGATACATTTTAGTGAAAGATAAAACGTTTGGATTGCAGGTGCGCACAATGTGACGTGCAGTTTCAAAACCTCATGGCAAAGGCTAGTCATGTCCGTTCTAAACACGGGCGGCCTGAGAAACAAGCACAATGCCCCATCTGTCACAAGACTTACCAGAAATCATACCTCAAGGAGCATATTACAAGTCACAATGCAAGCGATGCTCTGAAATGCTCGGAATGCGGAAAGACGTTTTCTTCCAGGAGTAATTTGACCAAGCATCGTAAAAAGCACTTGCCTGGTTATGTTCCAAACACAGTAAGGAATCGTGAGAAGAAATATTGCTGTCTTGAACAAGGTTGCGAGAAAAGGTTCGACTCCAGCAAGGCCTTGGAGGTTTGTGTTTTTACATGTAGCTTATTGAATCAATACATTAATTTTAATTTAAGTCGCATTTGTTTTAACCTGTTTTTGTTGCGTGTCACACGATTTTGATGCGATGGAAGTTGCGCGAAAGAATTGCCGAGTGTAAAGCCTGGATGAAACGGTACATGATGATCGATGATAGTTGGATGAGTGTTTTGATCCAAACTAGTACTTGTTATCATTGACTATCTTGCTATAGAGCGGTTTTTATTTGAGTGTGGTAAAACCAAACCCAAAGCAATTACTCTTACTAATTACAACAGGCGCAGACAATCCAATGAACCAATCAGAACTCAAAGCAAATACATGTAACCGGCGCCATGCGCGGGAAAAGGCCTGCAGGCAAGTCACGATTGGTTTTAGTATTGCTTCTGATTGGTTGAGAAAGTGGCGCGAGATTTTTTGGCCAATCACAAGCCGTAGCAATGCAATTGAAAATCGCTCTAGCACATAATACATGTACATGTACAACCTGATCATAGTTGGTCAAACGTCATGTGAACAGTCACCCATTGACTCCTCGCATGACACGTATGTACTAAACAACTTGTTGGCTGATATTTTCTTTGTTTTGGGGCCTTGACAGAGATTGTTGACTTTTTGTGGCCATTTTAATAAAGCTACAGATGAGCCCACTACTTTAGGTGGCAACAGCTGACCCAACTATCATGCGCTCGATCAAACGAACAAAACTATCATCGATTAATGTATGCCAAACCATTAAACTTTTTAACACAATTTTAGCCGACGTTAATGATGCTGCTGTTAGTACATCAGCGTCTAAGGCTGCTTCATTCTATTTTTGAGTTGAGAAGTGAAATAAAACACTTTTTATTGCTCTGTGTAACGGGACAACAAAATTCAGCATTAACTCGTATGCGTTCTCATTTGACTTGATAATTTCATGCGCTGTGAAAGAGTTTGGATCTGCTGAATGTGTCCAAATTGTTTCACAGTCTCCGTTGAGTTGTTGGTTCTGGTGCCTGCTTGAAGGGTTTTAAACAATGACAAGTGAGGCATGAGAATGTTACTTTTATCATAGAGCGGTTTTCAATTGAGTGCCATAAAACCAAAACCAAACTAATCACTCTGGCCAATCACAGACGACACAGACAATCCAATGAACCAATCAGAACTCGAAGCAAATACATGTAGCCGGGACCAAGCGCGGGAAAATGCGTGCAGGCAAGTCACGATTGGTTTTGGTTTTCTTTTGATTGGTCGAGAAAGTGGCGCGAGATTTTTTAGCCAATCACAATGCGCTTAAATACAAAACCAAAGCAGTAGCTAAATCACTTTCGAAACTTAATTAGAGAAAAATTCAAACATGGTTATTGTTTTTCAGAGCCACCTAAGATGCCACACGGGAGAAAGACCGTTTGAATGTGAACAGTGTTCATGGAAGTTTACTCAGAAAACACACCTGACCCGACATATAAAGAGCGTGCATGAGAAGGTCCCAAGGTCACAGCATTCTGAAGGCCGCTCCAATATTCCTGCAACTTGTGAAGTGTGTAACAAAGTATATGTCAACAGTCGTGTGTTGTCAGTCCACGTACAGTCAGTACATGAAGGATTGAGGCCATATAAGTGTGAATATTGTGATGCGACGTATACGCAGCGAGGTAAGTGTTTTTGCTATTAACTCTGTTGTAATCCAGGTTGCACAAGTTGTACTTGTTAAGTTTGAAAAATAAATATCATGATGCAAAAGTACTGCTCAATAGCTTTCATTTGAATGGTTACATTTTAGGATTTCATCCACAGGCTCTAAAGTTAGAACCGCCTTGTACAGCATAATAACTGCAGTACCACGGAAAGAACTGCCCAATAGCTTTCATTTGAATGGTCACACTTTAGGATTTCATCCACAGACTCAAAAGTTAGAACCACCTTGCACAACATAATAAACAGCACCACAGGAAAGTATTGCCCAATAGCTTTCATTTGAATGGTCACACTTTAGGATTTCATCCACAGACTCAAAAGTTAGAACCACCTTGTACAGCATAATAAACAGTACCACAGGAAAGCATTGCTGGGTAGCTTTCGATTGAATGGTCACACTTCAGGGTTTATCCACAGACTCAAAAGTTAGAACCACCTTGTACAGCATAATAAACAGTACCACAGGAAAGTACTGCTCAGTAGCTTTCATTTGAATGGTCACACTTTAGGATTTCATCCACAGACACAACAGTTAGAACCACACCTTGTACTGCGTAATAAATAGCACCACAGGAAAGTACTGCTCAATGGCTTTCATTTGAATGGTCACACTGTAGGATTTCATCCACAGACTCAAAAGGTAGAACCACCTCATACAGCATAATAAACAACACCACAGGAAAGTACTGCTCAATAGCTTGCATTTAAATGGTCACACTGTAGGATTTCATCCACAGACTCAAAAGTTAGAACCACCTTGTACAGCATAATAAACAGCACCACAGGAAAGTACTGCTCAGTAGCTTTCATTTGAATGGTCACACTTTAGGATTTCATCCACAGACTCAAAAGTTAGAACCACCTTGTACAGCATAATAAACAGCACCACAGGAAAGTACTGCTCAAAAGCTTTTATCTGAATGGTTAATCCTGTAATAAACTGCCTTCATTGGTAAAGTGTTTATTGTCAATTCAGGTCATCTCTGGCGCCACAAGCATGCGAGTCATTTCGAGAAGGATGAAGTCCAGAAGAAATACGCAAGCGACAAGTTTTCCTGCAACTTTGACGAATGCGAACAAACATTCAACACCAAGGCTGAATTAGTCGAACACGTTCAGACACATGTCGGCAATACAGATAAGCCCTGTATGTGCAATGAATGTGGATCGACATTTGTTTCGCAACAAAATCTGGCCAAGCATAGGAAGAGAAGGCACACAGACCATGGTACCGCATCACACAAGGGTCACCGATGTGAAAAGTGTGACAAAATGTTCTTCACGAGTTATCAGCTGGTCGTCCATTTTAGGTAAGATTTTTTTAGTCCTGGCACCAGAGATGTAGCCATGGAAGTTTGGGGAATTTTTCATACGCTATTTTCAGACACCAGACTCGCACTTGGCACACATGTAATGCAGTCTATTTGGGGTGCATTCATTTAGGATTATTCTGGTGTTATGTATGGAAGGTCATAGGTTCAAGTCCTGTCGCGGACTTAGTTTTTTTTCTTTGTCCCACCCTCCTAACGTGATGAACATTACATCTTTTTCTGTTTATTGTTATACCGGTTAAGGAGTAACAATTATGCGAAATATTAATGTCCAAAAGAACGGACATTCTGAAAACGGAATACTCTTGATGGAGGTGACTTGATAACCAATATGCATGTATCTGCGCAAGCGCGATTACCAATAAACATGGCCGAATATCAAACGAACTTTACTCTGCCTGTAACTGCAAGTTTTTGCTAATTCCTCGATTTTTGACTAGTAAAATGTACAAAGAATAAGATGAAGATGAAGAGTTACAATTGTCTTATGACTTTGCGAAGCGCAGGACGAAGAGATCCCTGGTGGGCTGCACGTAATTTTCCTGCCAAAACTTCCCCGCCCCCCCCCCCCCCCCCCCCAAAAAAAAAACCCCTCTTATTCCGAGTAAACCGTATTTTGTCATACCGTTCATTCTGCTCCAAATCATATTGCTATTTCGTTCATTCCGAAGACATAATAGTACCTTCCCCCACCGCTCCCCCCCCCCCCCCCCCCCGCGTAAGGGAGGGGGGGAGAACACGCCCTTGATAAGGTATATGAGTATGAACCGATGTTTTTTGTCTTTGCTTTACCGTGATTTAATAAATTTGTTTGTCTGTCTGTCCGTCTGACAAACAGACTAACAAACATGTCAGACCTGGAAAGAACGAGTATTACAAATCAGTTATCAGATAAACGATTGTCCGCTAGCTATTGGACAAATACAGTACTGTCTATTCTCCTTAATACGGAAACCAAAGGACAGATTGAAAAGCCCGTATTATAGTGGTGGGGATTGTCTGAATTTGGTATCTTCAGGACCAAGACAACTGTCTATAATAGAGAGGTAGGGAATGTATTAATTTTGGTCTCTTCTGACAATGTGAATTGTCCGTAATAAAGAGGTCTCCGTTTATAAAAACAACGTTAGGTTTTTATTTATAACCACTTGTAATCTCATAGATGCCACACAGGGGAAAAGCCCTATAAATGCGACCTTTGCGGAAAAGATTTTGTTCAAAAGTCTGGCTTGAGGAAACATATCAGGTATGTACACTGCTACTGTCTGTAAACAAAGCTTTGTCGACTGGTCAGTCAGTCAGTCAGTCTGTCTGTCTGTCTGTCTGTCAGTCAGTCAGTCAGTCAGTCAATCTTGGTACCAAGACTAACCATACTTCATTTGGACTGTCCGTCCGTCCCTTTGTCTGTTAGTCCTTCACTGAGTAAGTCCATCCGTCCAACTCTTCGTACGTACGTCCGTCCGTCAATTCTTTTGTTCATTCATTCATTCGTCCAGTCAGTCATTCATTCAGCTCTTAACCTGCGATAAGACCGAATTTTAGCTGTGCTCTCATCTCTGATTTTACCAAGCGAAAATAAAGCTTGTTCAATGCAGTCAGTTCATTTACGTCTGTTGGTCCATAAGTCAGTCAGCAGTCAGCCAGTCAGTCAGTAAGTCTGTCAGCCAGTCAGTCAGCCAGCCAGCCAGCTAGTCAATCAGTCAGTCAGTCAGCCAGCCAGCTAGTCAAACTTGGTACTAAAGGCCAAGTTAAAAGCTTGTGGTATAGACTACCAGACATGGGAGACATTACATTACATACCAGACATTACAACACAACGGATACTACAGCAACAAACTGTAGCTTGTGGTGATTTCCATGCAAGACAGCAGTGACCTCATTTGAAAGTGAACGCATCCAGGTAGCTAAGTACAGAGAGAAGTGAATCAATTGTTGCTAACCCAACAGCCGAACTGCTCAGCAGTTTAGTTCATCTGCTAGGTGTGTGGTCGGACTTGTGCATCCAGGATCGGCCTTGTCAATCACAGTCACATACATCAAGCGCACTGAGATCCCTTGGGGTCGGCGCTACTGATTTCCCTTTCGTAATTTTCAGATGTAAACGCTGTCCAATGGTTGAAGGTCGCCCAAACAACCCCAGAAGTGCCAGGAAATATGCGTGTGAACACTGCGATAAAATGTTCCCAGGCCCCTCGGACTTAAAAGCTCATGTGCGGACTCACACGGGAGAAAAGCCATATCAGTGTCACGTCTGTGAAAAGGGATTCAGCCAACCAGGAAACCTGACAAAGCACGTGAGGTGGGTTTCCAGATAGGGGGTAGTTCTCGACTGTTGGTTTTTGTAGAGCGGTTTTCAATTGAGTGTCGTAAAACCAAAACCAAAGTAATCACTCTGGCCAGTCACAGCCGACGCAGATAATCCAATGAACCAATCAGAGTTCAAAATAAATACATGAATATGCGCCGGCACCAAGCGCGGGAAAACGCGTGTGAGTAAGACACGATTGATTTTAAAAAAGTGGCGCGTATTTTTTAGCCAAAATAAAGTGTATCAATGCAAAACCAGAGCAACTGCGAAATTACTTTTGACACTCGATTGAAGACCGCTCTAAAACCGACCGAAACTAAAGTAAGTACTTAGTAGTAGTAGGATTAAATGTCTCAGTAAAAACGTTTTCTAAAACGATTCGTCTCCTCTCGTCCTTGTTGTCATAAGCTTTTTCGATCGTTTTAGTATTGACTATAGGAGGAAACGCGTCAAAATGCGTACGATGTCCACTGACAAAAACTCATTAGTGTAGACGAAACCTGTGATGCTGATTTTCTCTCGTTTTCAGGTTTGTGCACAACAAAGAAGAGCGCCCCAAGGAGAAAGAGCGAGAGAAGAAGTTTTTCTGCAGTCTGTGTGGCAAAGCATTCCTGTGTCCCAGCAGCTTGGCCATGCACTGTCGCACGCACTCTGGTGATAAACCCTACACATGTGATAAGTGCGGCCAGGCTTTCGCTCAGGCTGGAAACCTTAAGAAACACTTTAAACGCTGGCATGACGAGGGTGCTGAAGCTAGACTAAGGTACGTAAGGGTGATATTCAGGTATCGGCGCAGATGTGCGTTGCCGTGTTTTGCATAAAATAGGAAATGCTCGCGGTCTAAGGGGAACTAACTCAACTAGGAAAGTCACGCATTTACTCCGTAATATGTTGTATCCTTAAAAGTCTAAATCTCCTTCCTTTTTGTGGATAACTTCTAGATGGTTTCCAAGGAAATCTTGGCAGTTACTATGGGTGGGGGAGGTGGAGGGGTCGTGTGTGTCATTGAGAAGGAGAGTGGGGTGGGATCACGTAATTTGTTATTTTCCTTAAGCTTATTTGAGGGAATCATTTCAGTTTTGGAGGCAGTTTCAGACGTTTTCCAGCCTGTAAAGGCAAACGCCTTTTCCGTCTTCGCAGGTTAAACAAAAGCGGAAAAAGGCGTCTGTTCTTGCAGGCTAGACGTTTTTTAGTATATAGACATATATCGATACTTTTTTTTCAGGCGAAGGAAGGTCAAGGGACAAAAATCCACGACAGCAGCAACGCAAGATGAAGCTAGTGATAAATCCCAGGAAAATCGAGCAGCCCAACCAGAAGCAGTAGGCGAGCCCGTCCCCGCGTCCACGCCCGGCTCAGTCCCCGCACCTGCCTCCGCTCCTGCACTTGCACCCGCACCTGCATCTGCGCCTGTGTTCGTGCCCATGCCCGTGCCCGTGCCCAGTCAAACAAGTGTCGGCGACACAACAGAGACGCCAAGTGACATCCAACATGGAAAGACTTCTCAAGCTACGAGTGGTGCTGACACACCAGTCACATCTGCTCTTCCATCTGAGTTAATACCAAGTTCTAGTGCCACTCTGCCAAGCTCTCAGCCAGCCGTATCCGAGATCAGACAAGTGAACTGCACACCTCTGAACACGCCAAGCCATTTCTACGGAACAACACCTCTCAACACAGCCGTCACCAGTTCTCTGAGCGCCGCCGTTACCAGTTCCCTGAATGTCCCCGCCACTCAAAGGATACCTATCCTGTTTGGGTACGTCACCCCAATGGATACCGCAACCATGCAAAGTTCCCAAACATCGGGAGATCCAATGCACCGGAACATTCCAGGGGGACCCTTGAATCTCCCACCCATGCCCTCACAGGGCGGGAACCTGAGCTCTCTGTCCGCACAAGAGCTTCAACAAGTGGTGATTTCTAGAATCCTCGCTGCTGAGAACGCAGAAAACCCGTTCCTGCCTCCAAACGTGTCCGGGATGTCTGCTAATCTTACTCCGAGAGCCCCGGTCCTTCTTCCGCACGTGCATTCCCTTCTTAATCCCCCTGGAGTGAATACCTCAGCGGGGGAGGTGACAGTGTGGCCGTTTTCTCCAAATAGCAGCTTGTTTCAACAGCAATATGAGTAGACTCTTCTACGAACTCCACCTGTTTCTATTAATCCTTTGTATTTTTATCCACAATAGTAGAGTGCGCAACGAAAACAAGATCACGCGAGAAGCACGTAGAAAATAGACTTAAGAGCTAAAAGCGCGCGAGGAGCGCGTAAAAAACGGGAAGAACGCGCGAGCATAGAGCAAGAGCATTTTCTCGCTTTTTCGAGCACTGCCCCGTTTTCTTGCCTTGCCTCGCTGGTTTTATTAAGCTCTCTTCCTGATCGCTTTAAAATGGAAAAGGTTGCGAATAGTGCATTGAGAGGTAAGCTGCAAGTTAGTATTAAAGTAATCTTCGCCTGTTTCATGGGTCTCTCAAGGGTTTAGTCTATTGTACAACGCAAGTAACTTGTTGAATATTTTAAACTCAAATACTGTACAGTGGCGGGCCTCGGGGGTCTCGGAGAGGATCCCCCCCTCTCCTTCCCCCGATGAAGTAAGGTCCCGCCACTGCCGTATTTCCTTCAATATTAGTCGGGAGCCGAGCGTAGATTAGGTCTTTGTAGCAATTAAAAATTGTTTCTTAACCGAGTTTGTACATTCTCAATTTACACAGAAAGATTAGGTGTAGAGAGCGATTTGATATTTGATTTTTTCCAAGCAAAGGATCGTGACTTTTCAACGGATATATTAAGTAAATTAGACATCCCCCCATAGGGGAGGGGCTTTTGATAGTTAATACTATATAATTATACCTTCATATCATTTACATTATGTATGACACGTGACATTCACGTGATTTATGCGAGCTTGTTATACGCGGGTTAAACATTCGTTGTTTCAACATGTTACAACTTGTTGAACGAGTAGAAAACACATTAAACATTTTAAAACGATGAAGTTGAATGGCCTATTACAACATGGCATGATGCACTGTTTAACTTTTGCTAAATAGCCGTTGCAACATTTGTTGATCAACAAGTCTTAAAGGCAAGGCATTGGGATGCTTCTGATTTTACTATCTGATCGACCAAGATTGTTCTCCATGTGAGGCTCAAATGGGTCTAGAAATGGGTAGGGAAATCACGACCAACAGGCAAAACATACACCCCTACCCAAACTTTTGAGAACCCCCCTCCCCCTTACAGGGTAGAAGTACAAGAGGTCTGTGGTCTCTACTCACCACAAGGTTCCCAAACGCCGGCGTAAAACAGACATCGTATGATATCGTATTTCCGTCCGGGACAAAAGAATGATTTCATTCTTTCTCTTAATCTTGGATTAACTGTAATGAAAGTGGTTGTTGTCGTTTATAAAGGTGTCACTAGTAGTGTTATTTTCTCTGCTGTAAATTGGAATTTTTCACTTAAGATCGATTATAGCCCTTTTTAGAGAATGTGGTTTATCCGTAAATGTTGATCATCACTTTACGTAATGGCGTTTGACTCTAAACTATGTAAAATCAGGATCCTATTGGCTTCTAGCGAATTAGGGGATTCCCCACTCATAACCCCGCCCATTTGCTTCTCCTTAGGGGTGGGGGAGGGGTACTGAACAGTGCACCGCAGCAATTTTCCTAATCTTGAACTTGTTACCCCGCAAAATGAGAAAAAAATAATGAGGATTCCAATACATGTAGATGTTGTGGTTTATTTTATTGATATGACACATTTATCTAAACCAACAACAGACGAAAGGTTTCCTCGCGGGAGTCGTGAAAGGCATTTTGTTTTCTGGGTAAAAGCGGAACTACAGCAGTTCAGACACCGTAGGACTCAGCAATGGCTTCCAATTTTTGTATCAGCCAGTTCAATATTCTTCTCAACAACCTCAGCAACGAACTAAATCAAATGAATCTACAAAGTTTAAAACACGTTTGTAGAGATCTTATCCCAGGTGGCCAGCAAGATAGAATCTCTTCTGGCTTGGACGTGTTCAGTATTCTACTCCAACGTAACGCGATCGGAGAAGAGCCAGATAAGATGGCATTCTTACTCGGAATTATCAAGGAATTGAGGCCCGAAAGGTTAGATTTGGTCAGCATGGTTGAGAAGCACATTAAAAAATACTATCAAAAACCAGAGGCAGAGGTGATACTGGATGAGATGGATTGTAGTTCGAATGGCTACCGAATTTCACGATGTTCAACACCTATACTTGTGGATCATGCAGACTGTTGCGCCGTGCGCTGTGGTGCTTGTTTCAACTGCAACTGCAATCCGTGTTGTTGTAGCGGGTGTTGTAGCTGGTGTTTCTGCTGTGTGATCGTAGTAATTTTGTTTAGTTTTTTGGCAGTTATGGCTGCAGTATTTTGGTTCACCCGATCATTTCCTGGTGTTAACGATTATTTGCATTCTAAAGAAAACTTGAGAGATGCTGGCCCAGCTATCATCGGCATTCTGTCATTCATTGTGGCTTGCTGTGTTTTATGCGGAATTTACATCGGTGTGAAGAAACGAAGAAATAATCTACCTTATTCAGTGCTGCTTAGCCAGCTTAACATGAACGATGCCAGAAGTACTCAAGCAGTTCACGGAAGTTACGCAGATTCAGCATCGACGCGAACAAGTTGCTCAGGGTATGAAAGCAGGATCGATCGTTCAAGAAGACGAGAATATTCCTGCAGTTCCGGCCCCATGTCAGCGTCCAGTTCAATTGCCTCTACGAGTTTGCTTGAGTCTCCTCCAGATCCTAACGTTTTGTCTCGAGAAATCAATGCAGAACAAAAACACAACGATGATGACCCATTGGTCTAGCTCCCGTTCGTAAGATAATAAGCTGAATTTTGGACAAAAACGTCTAGAAAATCTGGTAAACCGTCTAAAATTATATTGCGTCCGACAAATTTTATAGCGTTCTAGAAAGATGATAAGTTTAATTTTGTGTCCATTCAACTGTGAAAAGGGATCTTGGGGAAACGATTCCTTGTTTTTCATCGTTGTACATGATAAAAAGTACAGTGTTGAGTCGATTTCGTGTGACCGAGAACTGGAAAAAATATATACCCCACTGATACAAGGAAATAAAGTATATGGAGAGCGATGAAACATTTTATTTTCTTCCCCTGCAAATGATCGTGACTTTTGATCGGATTTTAGATAATTTAATATACAGCAAGTTTATTAGTGTTTCAGCCCCGTTAAGAGACTTTCCAGAACCAATTTCCCATCAATAAAATGAAAACTATATTATGCAGTTCGCGTTTTATCCAACAATGTTGACCATTTGTTTATTGAATAGAACTTGATCCCAAATTGTGCAAACTCCACTGTTCCACAAATTAGGGGATTCCCCTGACGTAATCGTCATCGTTGTTCCTCCCCACTGGGGTACCGAGGGGTGTTCTTTACACACTTCTCATGATTTTGCCTCTCACAATGAGTAAGACCAAAAATATATTGAGAATCCCAAGATATATTGTGATTTATTTCCTTGATAGCAATTTACCTAAACCAATAAACAAACAAACTCGTGCTAAGAAGGTTCCTTGTGGGAGTCGTGAAAGGCATTATGTTGTTTTCCTGGTAAGAGCGGAAGTCGCTATTAACAAAGCACAATTCGGAGAAAGTTATGGGTTGTAGTCGACCATGGTTTCCATCACTCCGTTCAACATTCTTCTAAACAAGCTCAGCGGCGAACTAGACCAAAGAAATGTGCAAAGTTTAGTACATGTTTGTGGAGAGCTTATCCCTGGCGGCCAACGCGAGAGAATCGCATCTGGCTGGGACGTGTTCAGCATTCTTCTTCGACAAAACGCGATCGGAGAAGAACCGAGAAGGATGGCGTTCTTACTCGGGATTATCAAGGAATTGAGGCCCAAAAGGCGAGACTTGGTCAGCATGATTAGGAGGTTCATTGAAGATAACTATGAACAACCAGAGGTGATACTGAATGACTTTGAATTTAGTTCGGATGGCTACGTACTAATTCCACGTCCTTCGACGCCTACAACGGTAGAAGACTGTTGTAGTATTCGCTGTGGTTGTTTCAACTGCAACTGCAATCCTTGCTGCAGCGGGTTTTGCTGTTGTGTGATGGTAGCAATATTGTTAATATTTCTGGCATTTGTCGCTGCTCTGTTATGGTACGTATTTCCTCACGTCCACAAAAAACTGAGTTCCAACGATGATTTAAAAGTTGCTGGCCCGGTTATAATCGGTACTCTGGCATTCTTTGCGGTCTGCTGCGTTTTATTCGGTGTTTACATCAATCGAAGAAGTAAACAACTTGCTTATTCAGAGCTCCGAAGTGATATCGGCGATACCAGAAGCATTAGCACCCCGTCGGAATCAACCCGAACAAGTTGCTTGGCGCACGCACGGAGGATAGATCGCCCAGGAAAAAACGGTCACGAATGTTCTTTCAGTTCCGGCCACATTACAGCTTCAAATTCATTTACTTCCATTTACTCGGCTCGTACACCATGGACTATACCTGAACCCGTCACAGATGGCTGCAGGCTGCAAGACGATGTTTTTACCCAGGAAATCGAAGAAGAACAGGATGACGAAGACGACGACGAATTGATAGAGGTCTAGAATCCCCACCCTCATCCTATGATGATGACCCTACCCCTCCCCCCCCCCCCCCCACCCCGGCACTCAGTATATTTGTGTGTGCCACTGGGACTCTGAAATCGTTACCCGTACCCTGTACCAGACCACATTCAAATGCATTGACAATCCCATTCTGGACTAGACTTGCTATAGAGTACCGAAGTGATGACGTCACAAAAACTAAATTTGTGAAATTATGGGATTTGATTAGATATTCGGAAAATGCCCGCTTGCCAAAAATCAGCATCTTATTGCAATTTGGGGGTGAGATATTAGCACCGTTATGCTCGGATGACTCCATACAAACCTTTCTAATTTTTGCCTTGGTTCATTACGTAATGAACGCACTTTTCGTCATGCCCTTTCCGAATATCTAATCAAATCCCATAATTTCACAAGTGTGACGTCACGCTTCGGTACTCTATTGTCCAGCAACTACTATATCTTCATATCACTGATCAGTTTTCCGGTAAATGAGACCCTATTCTACACCAAATCTCTCTGGTTTCTATAGCCTATCCCACACTAAACGTCTTGAAAACCATATCCTTCACAGCGGCATTTGAACACGGCCTCCATGAAAAGCAGTTTTTATTTTTTAAATTGTACCCCTTATTTGTAGTTAGGAAGTTAAGTAGCTAGCTGATTATGATAAATTAAGCTGATGGAAATACCGTGTATAAATAAAGTTATCATCTATCTATAACTTATGTAGAGTACCCCCCCCCCCCCCGGTCTAGAATCCTAGGTGGGGGCTGATGACGACGTTCGCACAAGGAGCCCATCGAACGTCGCCTATCCTTTTCCTCCCGCCATCTAAACGCCAAGAACGGGCTAGGTGATGTTCTTCAAGGTTGTAAAAGAATGTGGCTTGAAAAAAACAATGTTAAAATATATACATGATCATATGAACAATGAACAGTAAAAAAGACAGGTCGAGAAAGACAGTATAATACTTGAACTTAAAAGGGGTTGTATGCAGAAGTCCAATTTTTCCTCCGCAGACTAATAGTAAATGGTTTGAATCCAGGAGTATCAGTAGTTTATTGTCTACTAGGCATTAATTAATAATATACTGGCTTGAACGATGTGAGAAGTAAAAGAAGCTTTCGGCCTCGATGCGCTACAGACCAGGTTTTATATTCCACGGTCTATTAATTCGGGGGATCCTAATTTGTCACCTACCCGGTCGTCACGTAACACTTCTCCCCAAAAACGGCTGCGTGAAGCCTGGTTCGCACTAGCGACAAAACGTCATAAGAACATGAACATAACGACATAAGAAAAGATCAGTTATGTACCTATTATGTCGTTGCGTTGTGTTGTTCACACTGGTGACATAATTCATCCATATACGTTGTGTTTTGCATTTGTATGACCTCGCCTTTCATTTGTCGTCATGTCGCTAGTGTGAACACAATACATATCGTGTTGTATGTGTGACCTCGCGTTTCAGTTGTCGTCAACACATATTACCGTTTGCCCGAGCAATGATTTCATTTTTTCTCTTTAACCTTGTATCGACTATAATGAAAGTTGTTTAGATAAATACAGAATTGGTCCTACTGGTCTGAAAATTTAGCTTTATAATCAGCCATTCTCAGGGGCAGGGGTGATTTTATAATTTTATTTTCTATCCTGTAAAGGATTTTTGATCGGGACGCAAGAAATTATGCCCCACTTTAATCTCAAAATACTTGACGAATTTATCTTTCCAGTCTGGGTCAAGAGGCTTTTCTGGCGCTCTCCTCTCTCTCATCTTACACGCCTTTTATGTCCCGTTGCATGCCGTCTTCTCACGGCGAAAGGGTGCCGCGAGAGAACCTCTGGTACCCACAGTTAAGAAACGAAGATAGTAAAAAGCCAGAACAATGAGCATCGAGCTTGAATGTATTTGCAAAATCTAAGCTTGGTAAACGTGAAATAATGTAATAAACGAGAATTTGACATACCATAAATCCTCAATGAACCCCCCTGTCAAATAAGCCACCCCCTCTTAATTAATAATAAGTCCCCCTTTCTCTATTCACCCCCCCCCCCCCCCTTTCAAAACCTCTTGAAATAAATAATAAGTCCCCCTTTCTCTATTCACCCCCCCCCCCCCCTTCAAAACCTCTTGAAATAAATAATAAGTCCCCCTTTCTCTATTCAACCCCCCCCCCCCCCCCTTCAAAACCTCTTGAAATAAATAATAAGTCCCCCTTTCTCTATTCACCCCCCCCCCCCCCCCCCCCTTCAAAACCTCTTGAAATAAATAAGCCCCGGGGGATCTTAATAGAGGGTTTCAGTACACGAACTATTTTTATCTACTACTGGCTCGAATGCATACATGTTCAGGACCCCCAAAATGTTAGACGGAGGGGTTCCCAGGACTCATATTCCCCAAACCTTCACACCAAGCGCGTAAGCGGTCGGCAGCAATCTAGTAAGGCATGTCAGTGTGATTTACGCCTGTCTATGCCATGCTGATGAGTCCTAACCAGGACGAAACAGCTGTCCATGGCTGCCATCAGGATATTACTGATTGTGCGCATAGTTAAGGTTATGGCTATACCGAGGGGGTGGTGTTGTGTGCTTCCTTGCAGTTCAATTCTGTCATGTGATTTATCCGAGAATGTTGCTCATTGGTTTATCGAATTGACCTTATACAAAAGAAAATGAACTACGTCATTTTTTTCTTGACGCCAAAAATTAGCTTGGGGATTCCCCCTGTCGTAATGTCTCCTCAGGGGGGCTACCCAAGAGTGTTCTTTATACCCTTTTCGTGATATTGAAGTTATTGCCTCGCAGAATGAGACAAACCGAAAAAATAGCGAGAATCTCAATAGATTATGTGATTTATTTATTTGTTAGGACTACACGTTTACTTGAACTAACACCGGACGGGATTAGCCAAAAACGTATCCCCGTGGGAGTCCTGGTAGGCAATATTTTGTCCAAGTAAAAGCGAAAGTTTAATAGTACGCTTGTTCAACAGAGCATTCAGTAAGTCTCAGAGGTCTGAATTTTGTTGAGCCATGGATTTCCAGCATTCTCTCTGTCCGTTTAAGAAGTTTCTAAACAAGCTCAGCAGCCATATAGGTCAAATGCATCTGCAAAGTTTAATGCACGTTTGTGGAGACCGCCTAATAACTGCCGTCGATCGAGAGAAGATCTTCTATGCCTTCGACTTGTTTACGATTCTAGAGCAAAAAAAGGCAATCGGAAAAGAACCGGAAAAGATCGCGTTTTTGCTCGAAATCCTTAAGGCATTGAGACCAAAACAGAAAAAATTGGTCAACATGGTTGAAAAATACATTGAAAACAACTATGAAGAGCCAGAGCGGCAGAAGATTCTAGGTGGTGATCGCCATGATGAGTTTGAGCTTGAATCTAGTTTGGAAGACTACCGGCTTAATATGTCTAATATTTCTCAACCATTGACGTCTAAACACGACACAGTTTGCTTTATGGATTGTGGTTGTTGCGACTGTATCTGTCATGGTGACTGTTGTTGTTGTTGCTGTGTCGTCGTAGCAATTCTCATTAGCTTTTTGGTCGTTTTGGTTGTTTTATTTTGGTACACCCAAACATTTCCTGTCAGCAAAGATTTCTTGCATTCCCACGAAACTTTGAAACATCTTGGTCCGCTGTTTATCGTCGTCCTGATAGCCTTTGTGGCTGGCTGCGTAGGATGCGGTATATACATCCGTGTAAAGAAGCGAAAAAAACTGGAACATTCTTTATCGCTACGAAGCTGTAATGCTAGAAGTTATCAAGCAATTAAAGTGCCTATGAAATGAAATTTATTTTTTGATGTATCGAAAGTTTCACCTTTTTAGACCTTGGAATAAAAGGTTTAAAGTGTTAGGGACGATGCGAAATGCTTTTTTTATGGTCTCAAAGTTAGGTTGTTGGCGCTAAAAAGTGGCTCCAATTTGTGCGCGGCCAAAACCAGTGTCATATTACACTGTGACGTAAATAGTTGTACAAACTGCTGCGGGAATATAGAGAACAAGAGAGCTGACAAGAGACGTCGCTAGAGGTGGACCAATATTATGTGGCGAGCGGCCTCAAACATACGAGATATTAGATTTCTTCGATAACAGAGGGTGTAACAAAGCTTTATTTTGCTCCAGAGGAAAATAGGCCGGCGAAATACACGAAATTTGTTCGTCGACATCGGAAAGGGTACGTCAAGCGATGTTGTTTTCAATGAAAGCGCTTATTGTTAAGATTAATATTATTTTGCAAAAGAAAATAACATTCCGGCCGATGAGGCCGTTTAATCAAGCATAATTTTTCCAATCCATATCCTGTTTGGAAGTTCCTTCAAGCCTCGGCTCGACTGGAGAGCCGTCGAAGTCAGTGAGGCCTACAAAAATATACTGACTCGATCGGCACTGACTGGCGAGTAATATAAATGTTTATACGGTATTCCGAATTATAAAATTCAAAGTGCAGCGACGCAAGTGTTCACTGGAAGGCGTCTATTCTACGGAACATCTATCAAAAATCTACACGTACAAATGCTATTCGAAACAAAAAACATCGCTGAATCATTGCGTGTTCGATCAGATCAATTTTTATACAATGAAATATAAATCAGACATAACCGAAATGTAAACACGATACTTTGAACTCACTTCCAAGCCGCCAAGTGGTTAAAATTTCCAGAAACGATCAATCGCTGGCAAGACACTGAACTAAGAAGCATAATTATTACGTATATACTTGAGTTCAAACATTTTGAATAAATAAATAAAAAAATACGCTATCAAGGTACCTTGCCGCTAAAAATACACCATTCACATTCAATTCAGCAAGCAGCCTAAAAAACACCACCTCGGATATGCATAACATATCAGTATAATTTAGAAACTTTCAACTAGCAAGCCGCCAAGACATATCCTTCGCATTGAAAAAAGAACTTTAAGTAGACGAGCGAATTGCCAAGCCGATAAAATAAGTTCATAACCTCCACGCGCGATCAATGAACTTCAGAGAAGACCGGCCGAGTCGCTAATGCGCTAATATCATGATTGTTTGTACTACAAATATATCGTTCGCGTTCGATAAACGCTAGTCAACGAGCCACTAAAAAGAAATAACAAAAACGCCTCTGCGTTCAATAAGCTTACAACTCAACTGGCGAACCACTGAGACGCTGTGCTACTGAAATGTATACCTTTCACGTTCAATAATCTAAATGATCAAAGTCCGTCTTCTTCATGTTCACTTCCTTCGCTCAAGCGGCACAGTCGGTTCGTCTCGCTACGGCAAAACTACAGTGGACACGATCATTTCAGTTGATCAAGAGTGATCCGAAACTGATCCTCTTCACCTTCAGAGGACTGTAAAGAAACAAATTAGGCGCTGTCTGACATTTGTACAGCCAAAAACGTTGGCAAAATGACCATCACGCTAAAGGATTCCAAGGGAATTATAGCGTAAACAAACCAATGTGTCATACTATTTACGTAATTTACGTCATCACGCACGCCCACTCGCCCCCAGGCTCTCCAAAAATTGGAGCCACTTTTCAACCGAAGTGACGCATCTTCGAGGGGCTAAAAAACCGATTTTCTTTCTTTTCCTCGGGAAATGATTATTGTTTTCGTTCTTTGGACATAATAAACTAATGAAAAACGAAGAAAAAAAATTCATTTCATAGGCACTTTAACCAAAGTTACGAACCAGACTTTAAACCATTAGCTTTGACGCGAGCAAGTTCTTCAAAAGCGATCGATCGTCCAAGAAGCCGCGCATATTGCCGCAGCCCCAACATCAGCAACATCATTACTCCCGACTTTCAAGCAGAACAACAGAGACAAGAAGAGCAAGGTAACGAGGCATATGAGGCACTGCAAGAGGTCGATCTAGGATCCCCGCCTTACGACAACAAACAGTATGCGCTTGCGTAAATCTTTGTTAATTGTGCCTGCACTTTTCTTATGGTGTAATCTAGCAAACCGAGCACTTTTGCGATTTTTTATCAAAGTAGTGAATGCATGAAATTCGAATGTGATTAACTCGGTTTTTATTCATGTGAAGCATACTGATGAACTTTGTACTGTAATTCTATCGCCGTATAAAATCCGGAAATAGTCCAAATTTGTTGTTTTATTAAGACTCGTCGCGGGGATTTAGACGTTTTTGGGTCAAAACTGGCCCAAATTAAAACTAAGTAGAGTCCAAGAACCTTTATCAGACACGAAATGCTTATAGAACACTAAGAAGAAGATATCAAGTGAATTTTCGAAGAGAAGTAAATCATAATCAGAGTTTTAGCGAGTGTTCCGAGACGCAAGCGATAAACTTGAAAACATTGGCCCAATTCAGTTTCAAGTTGCAATCCATTTCCATCGTGGCCATCTGCAGCCCAAGACACTTACTTGTTTACTCTTAGAGCACTAGTAGAATAATTGTCGGTAAACAAAAGTGCACCACTATTTAAGTAACACTGAAAATGGTGACATAGCCCATTTAAGCTGGTGGTATTTTAATGAATTTTGAGAACTTTCGATCAAAATTGTGTGTGGCGATATCAGGCGACATTGCTCTTTCAAATTAACTGAAATTATTTTTTAAACAAGCATATTTTTATAACTTTTCGTAAGATCTGGGAGCGCTACTAGGAGCGCTACAGCGGAACCTCTTTTTTGGGACACTGATCTTACGACTACAAAGACTTCTACAAACTGACTACAAGATCGTAAGGGTTATGACTGTTATGATGTATAATCGGCCAATATTCGGAAAGAATTAAGATGGGATGATCTGGAGACTATTAGAAGAAAGCATATAGCGATCCTGATGTATAAAATTATGAATAGAAGAGCCCCAGGTTATCTCATCGATCTTTTCTAAAAGAGTTATAGTGTTTATACACTTCGTGAGAGCGGAAGTCGATTACTCCTACCTATTATGTAATACTGGACTTGCAAAAGGCAGTAGTTTTTCTTTTGTTGGAGCAAAAATATGCGGGAATTCCATTCCATTTAAAGGGACACTGTCACGAAGGCGCATGCGCGAGTTTTTCGAATCGACATTTGAAAAGTTTAGCCTAAATTTTTCAAGTTAAACCGTCAATTTCAAAATGGCGTCGACTAGTGGCGGCGGTCACGGTGAAAAAAGAAGAAACTCGAGACGGAAACGGATATTTGGTACGTCGAAAAGAGCGATGAAAGAGTGGTTGAAATCCTATAAACATGTTTATTTCGAGGATACAATTTCTTAGTCATGGCATGAAGCGAAATTCATCGCAGACTACGAAACTTGCTCCGATTTTGTCTTCACTGACGGTGCACTTGTTGTCGTTGGAATATTGTCGCTTAAGCTGGAATATTGATCACGTCACGAGAAAGCAAAGGATTTTAAATTATTAGCGGTGTGGAGTCGGGACGTGACCCTTCAATGAAAGCGGTATTGAAAGCGATATTACACGGCGGCCGTTGAAAATTTGAGCGCTTTATAAGACGTATGGGGAAAAATAACGTAGATTTCGAACGGGAAATAAAGCGAAATTTAGACATTAATTCAATAAAGCGACCCTATTAAACTCGCCTCTGGTGTATCTTTTGTCCTTTGGGGTTTTTCTTTGTCGCCACTGTTTTCCCTTCATAAGAGTCACGGAGTCAAGGCAAAACACTCGGTTTGAGATCGACAAAACTCGGGGGCGATTTGCGTCCCAAAAATCCATCCAATCGGACATTTTTTCAGCCACAGTTAAAGAACTATTTCCCTTCCACCATAAAACATGTCTGTTAGTTTTTTTGAAAATCATCGCATATTACGCTGAAAATGAGTATTTTCTGCCACCGATTCCAAGATCCATAATGTCGCCCAAATGTTTTCAAGTAGACCGGAAGTGAGCCTGGGCCGCGCATGCGAATCCGTGACAGTGTCCCTTTAAAGGGGCTATGTCGCGAGGTTTCGCCTAATTTTAGTAACTTTAATTTACACTTTTATCTGTCAAAATTCGGAACCAGTAGTGGTCACGTACACAAGAGCTATTGCTTGTTTTGATTTAAGGGCACATTAACTGATCTTTTTGACCCGTTGCTAAGGAAAATTTCTTGTAAAATAACTTTGTTACATTTAGTCATATCAGAGTTTTTTATGGGTTTTAACTTGTTCCTCATTGACAATACCAATGATGACGTCATCAGGCCATGCCCATGGTCACGTGACTTATTTCGAAAAAAATTTAAAAGCTTCTCAGCTTATTACTTTATCGGAATTTTGTTCAGTAATTTAATTTTTTAATTTATATTCCCTTTTCGTTATGCATAGATTGTGTTTAATTTCCAAAAGGTAAAATTTTGACAGAAGTGCAAAATTTTGGAGAATTCATAATTTTCTGGAAAAGACGTGATTCCTCAAAAGGAATGCATAGCTTTGTTTCCAAACGTGGTTTAAATGGTAGCTCGATGAAAAAAAGTGTATTTTATGAAAAATCACATTTCCTTTAGAGTTTAAAGAAAACCGGAAGTGTCCCACAAGTCAACCAGAAGTTACTCTTCAACGCATGCGCAGCTCACTCGACCAGACGGAAACGATCTCCTGACTGTCTCCTGACTGCCATTCCGTCTGTGTTGCAATAATAGAGAGCTTAAGCAACGACGAGACAACGCCATGGAAAACGTCACTTGAAAAAAGGATTCGCACTTTTTTAAACTACTTTGCAGTTGCTCCAATTTGTTTAGTTTGTTTAATGTGACTGGATTGTCCAGCAGCTGAATTTGAAGGTATGGCTTTCCAGTTCAAAAAAAAGGAAAATTGACCGTCGCGCGTTCACGTTCTCCACAAAACCTATAATTTGATTATTTGACGTTGTTGTTTTGCAGGGAACGGCAAAGAAATGTACGAAAATGTAAAACGCACGTGCAACACGTGCAAGGCATTGTTTTCGCTCATGACTTAGAACGATAATCTTGCTCTGAATTGAAGTTCACTTGACAGGCTTTATATATCGTTTTTTCCAGGCAAACTCGACCAGCGACAAGAGGACGCTTCAGAACAAATTCGTCTTCGCTACCTTTGACATTCTTTTCTCCTCATTTTGTGTCGCATTTCTTTAAATACATTCGTTTTTCTTTTGCTCTTTGGGTAGTTTTTCTGTTTTCTTCATATTTTGTTTTTGGTTTTACTTTGAATGTTGTGAAATGAAACGAAACAACATCTAAAATGTAAACAATTTCCGAGCAATTTAATTGTTTAAATTTCCCGGGCTCGCGCGATAAAAATGGCTTTTTCGCGGAGACTGACGCCATTTACCGGAAGTGAAATTTCACTTCCTTGGCAACGCGCGGAAAAATCGGTTAATGGGCCCTTAAGTCCAACAAATTCATCGCTCTTTTCTCAAGCGAAACAAAATCAGAAAATTGTAGGTTTGTCTGTGGCGGTAAAGAAGTGCAAAGCGAAGACTCTGGTACCATGTTAATATGCTGAAATGTACTATATTTAGCCAACAGAGAAGAAGAACCTTCGTCCATGACATTCCATGGTCAACTGATTTCTATAGCTGCTCGTACATATCGAGTTATTTAGCCGTACGATTTCAGAATCGGAAAAATAACCGGGCCAAAATCAAGACAAATAGATTATTTACATATGTAAAAAATATGAGACCATTTGGTGAACACAGCACTGCAGGATTGAATGGATTCGACGATGATGGCGTATAAAACTTGAAAAACAGCCACCGGACGTTTTTCAAGATTGTAGCTTGCGTGACACCTCGCGACATAGCCCCTTTAACATCAGATCTGCAAATTCTCTGTCTGTCTGTCTGTCTGTCTGTCTGTCTGTCTGTCTGTCTGTCTGTCTCTGTCTGTCTCTCTCTCCCTCTCTCTCTCTCTCTCTCGCCATCAGGAATTGACTCATGAGAAATTGACAACTCGTCGCGTTGACGTTTAAAAAGGGGGCCCCCTTTCTTAGGGGTACGAACTTTCCGCAAACCGCCGTATTTTTTGGTCCTTACACCATTAATCGCTCCTATTTTTTCTAAAAAACTGTAACGGCCGTAACCGCCAGTTTTGTTAAAAAACTGTAACAGCCGTTTTTTCCTCAACATATATTTTTGTCGCAAGCAGTTCTAACACAACGCGAACACAGGCCAACATACATACATACATACATACATACATACTTTGTTGTCACCTTTCCTAACGGGGCTTTTCAGGAACAATCAATAGCATTAATAATTACAATACAATTAAAACGAAAAAAATATATAAATATATAAATCTTGAATTTTTCGAGGACAAATACAGAAAAATGCGTGCATTTATTTTGCCTGTTTAAGTTCGTCAACATTTATAGTTATGAATATATTCTATATAGGTCGATTACCCTTTCAGAGTTCTCAAGTCTAGATTTCACAAAAGAGTGAGAATGTTTTTGTAGGCACACACGATTTCAGCCTTGTAAAGAGATTTCGTTGCAGTTTGGTCTTCGAACAAAATCAAATATTCTTGGGAGTCGGGCATGCCGGTATCAATATTTGATTCGCAAACCTTATTTCGGTTAACTTGTATCCTCGTAGCGCGATTTCGTTTGACAATAGTTCCTTACTGATCTATACAAGTCAGTTACTTTTCCATTCTCGAGGACAGGAGTAAACATTGGATACGGGAGAGAATAGAATGCTAACAGAGGGGAGCGGTTTTATCGCGAAGCCGACTGTAGTTATTTCTCTTGTATTACAAAAATCAATATCGGTGCTGGCACAGCGTGATCGATGCTGTCTGCTCTGCTTTTGCCGGATAATACTGAATAAAGTTTTTGAATAATACTGAATAAAGCATATTGGGTTAATTAAGGTTGTTAGGAATTAAGCGCCTTAAGGCGACTTAAGGCGACTTAGGGCGACTTAAGGCGACTTAGGGCGACTTAAGGCGACTTTAGGCGACTTTGGGCGACTTTAGGCAACTTTGGGTCCCAGAGTAGGCCTCTACCGGTTAGGCAACGCATTAGTTTTAAGACTCTATTATTTGTTTATAAGGCCATCCATGGAACCGCGCCAACGTATTTAAGAGAACTTGTGTCATTTAAAAGACCAGGAAATTATAATTTAAGATCCTCCTCGGATGGTTTGTTGCTTGCAATGCCAACTTACAGAAGTAGGGTTACATTAGGAGACAGGTCATTCCAGGTCGCAGCTCCGGCACTTTGGAATGTATTACCGCGTGAGATTCGTTCTATTACAGATCTAGGGATTTTTAAGTGCCACCTGAAAACGCACCTCTTTAAGGAAGCTTTTTATTAATTTTTATTAATTTTTATCTTGTATATTTCAATTTTATCATAGTATATTTTTAATAATTATTATTGAGATATCCTGTATTTAATTATTATAGATAGAAATCATGTAATGCGCGCTTGATCATTTCATGGAAAGCGCGCAATATAAGAATTAAATTATTATTATTATTACTATTATTATTATTATTATTATTATTATTCAATCTATGTCTGCATAATCGGCATAAGTTGACACATTTCGCGTTATCGCAAACTATGGTTCCTGAAGCAGTGGACAATATAACACTAAACTTTTAATCCCATAATTTGAGTTATCGCAAAATACGGTTATTATCTCAAGGACACATTTTGCATTGATTCGGTTTACTTGCGAAACTAAAAGACACAGTTCGTATTTTGCAAACTATGGTTCCTGGAACATGGTCACATAGCAAATTCTAACTTCAAGTAAGGCTGTGTTTTTTTCTTTTCTTTTTTCTTTTATCTTTTCCACAATTAATGTACCTATATTTATTTTGGCTTTTTCCATTTCTTACCACGCCCTCCCGTATGTCTTGGGGACTTAGGTCAATTCCCGTTAAGGTGCCTATAGCCCATGTGCATGGGGATATTCAACATTTTTAATCTTTGCTTTCTCCCGAGAAAACATGTAATGTATCTTGTCAGCCGAAAATTTCATCTTCCTAGACTTTTTTGCCGTTAAAGTTAACGAAAGTGACGTCAACCAATTTCTCTCATATGTCTTAAAAAGAAAGATTACTTAGTCGACATTACCAACTTCTGTCAACTTTGACGGCAAAAACGTTTACGAGGATGAAATTTTTAGCTGACAAGAAAGTTCAATTTTTCTCAAGTGAATCCAAAGATTACAAATATTTAAAATTCCTACAGGGATTATGACACTTTAATGAACGCAAAATATGGCATCGTCTTAAATTCCATAGTTTGCGTCAAGACAAAATGCGGCGTAACATTAAGGACACATTTTGCGTCAGCGCAAACCATGGCATGAAAATCGAGCAAACTGTAAGTTCAACAAGAAATGACAATCAGCATATATACAGTCCCTGTATAGCGTTCGATTGCATCTCGAAACAAAATCAATTTCTAAGCCGTATTTTGCGACAATTCAAACTGTGGTGTCAAATTAAGACCACATTTTGCAATATCGCAAAATACAGCGTATGGAACAACCCCATGTTTTGCCACGAAATCTTGACGCGAAATACGGTGCAGCTCCAAGTAACATATATTGCGATGACGCAAACTGTGGTTAGTTAACAACCTTTGCATTTTGCGTTCTGAATGCTGGCTATAGTTTGCAAACTTTACCTTGGGCTGGCACCTTGTCGTGGTGGTGTGGCTTGGTTGTCTCAATAACCCTAAGAGCTGTACGGCTGAGCCTCCGGTCCCTGGCAGCCTAACCATGCCAGATTGGTCAAGGGACAGAGACCAGACAAAGAACAGTTCCTGGTCCGCTAGGTTGGAGGTTGGGCGGTGGGCCAAAACCCTAACCCTTAAAACCAAGCATATTACAGAAACCTTAAGCACTCGAAATCAACTTTCTCTTGAGGCCACCATAGTACCTTGCTTCGGTAAACACTGACAACATGACGCCCTTGAGCCAAAACCAAGAGGATGCTCAGGAGCTGACCAAAGGACTAGCTTGTGACCCCGAGGACTCAGCTTACATGGAGAAGGACAGCAGAGAGAGAAAGGGAAAAAGCTGGATGGAAGAACCGGAGTGAGGTACAAATCGCAGCGGCTGAAAGAGCTGGTTGGTAGGATAGTGTTGAGGCCTTATGTGCCTTATGGCACAAGGAGGATAGGTGAAAGTGAATAGTTTGCAAAAGTATGGTTTTCACTTTTCAGCATACAGACCGGTTGAAGATGTATGGCGGGATGGAAACAAGTTTAAAGGTCTTGAAGTTAAGTTATTTTGAATTGTAAAATGACTTCATGCAAAAAAAAACATTTCTCACCCGCTTAGTAACCCCCCCTCCTCCCCAAGTGACGGTGTATGATGCCAAGTGACGGTGAATGATGCTTAGTGACAGTGAATGATCCCTAGTGACGGCGAATGATGCCAAGTGACGGTGAATGATGCCTAGTGACAGTGAATGCCTAATGACGGCGAATGATTTCTAGCGAAGGTGAATGATGTCTAGTGACGGTGCCGGAATGATGGCCAATAGTGCCTAATTGTGGCGAATGATGTCCAGTGACGGTGAATGATGCCTAAAGACGGTGAAAGATGTCTGATGACGGCGAATGATGTCTAGTGACGGTGAATGATGTCTAGTGACGGTGAATGATGCCTAATGACAGTGAATGATGGCCAGTGACGGTGAATGATGGCCAGTGACGGTGAGTCTAATTATATAATTATGACGAATGATGTCCAGTGAATGATGTTCAGTGACGGTGAATCAGGGGCACCCAACGACGGTTTTTCCCCAAATTCTTTAAAACACCGTTTTAGGCTGTCTAAAGTGCTTTTAAAGCTATATAACTGAATTACAAGCTTCCCTATATAGAAAATCTTTATCTGTTCGGTCGTTCTAGGGTAACTTTGGTCTTCACGAATTTAGTACGCATGTTTTACCCATTTCCCGAAAACCTCAGATCGTTTTTGGAGATTTTCGAAAAGGTTAGGTCACCCAATGATGCCTTTTGATAGCCGAAAATTTTAGGTTTTTTAAGAAAATTCTAGAAAACATCGAAGGAAAAGCGCGATTTTCGAAAAAAAAAAGTGCGAGAAGCCATTAAGAATATCCGAAAATCTCAGATGAATGAAACTGCCATCTCGAAATTCGTAGGATCCTTCGCGGTTTCGAAATTTCTAGTGAACCTATACCTTTCCGAACAGATATTTAACAGAAAACTGTCGTTGGGTGCCCCTGGTGAATGATGTCTAATGATGGCGAATGATGTCCAGTGACGGTGAATGATGTCTAATGGCGGTGAATGATGTCTAGTGACGGCGAATGATGCCTAAAGACGGCGAATGATGTCTAGTGACGGTGAATGATGTCTAGTGACGGCGAATGATGTCTAGTGACGGCGAATGATGTCTAATGGCGGCGAATGATGTCTAGTGACGGCGAATGATGTCTAATGACGGTGAATGATGTCTAGTGACGGTGAATGATGTCTAGTGACGGTGAATGATGTCTGATGACGGTGAATGATGTCTAGTGACGGTGAATGATGTCTAGTGACGGTGAATGATGTCTAGTGACGGTGAATGATGTCTAGTGACGGTGAATGATGTCTAGTGACGGTGAATGATGTCTAATGACGGTGAATGATGTCTAGTGACGGCGAATCATGTCTAGTGACGGTGAATGATGACCAGTGACTGGTGATGTCCAGTGACGGTGAATGATGTCTAATGATGGCGAATGATGTCCAGTGACGGTGAATGATGTCTAATGACGGTGAATGATGTCTAGTGACGGTGAATGATGCCTAAAGACGGTGAATGATGTCTAGTGACGGTGAACGATGATGTCCAGTGACGGCGAATGATGTCTAATGACAGTGAATGATGTCTAGTGACGGCGAATGATGCCTAATGACGGTGAATGACGCCTAATGACGGTGAATTATGTCTAGTGACGGCGAATGATGTCCAATGACGGTGAATGATGCCAAGTAACTGTGAATACTGCCTAATGATGGCGAATGATGTTCAGTGACGGCGAATGATGTCTAATGACCGCGAATGATGTCTAGTGACGGCGAATGATGCCTAATGACGGTGAATACTGCCTAATGGCGGTTAATGATGCCAAGTGACGGCGAATGATGCCCAGTGACGGTGAATGATGCCTAGTGATGGTGAATGATGCCCAGTAACGGTGAATACTGCCAAGTGACGGCAAATGATGCCCAGTGACGGGGAATGATGCCAAGTGACGGCGAATGGTGCCTAATGATGGAGAGTGATGGGTAATGATGGCCAATGATGCTACAATGCTTTTAAATATATATGTATGGTGTTTCTATATATTGGGAAGCGTGGTGGGTATACAGCTGTTTCGAGAAAGGTTGTCGGAAAAAAGCGCAAAAGTACACGCGACAACCTCGAAAAATAATATGGGATATGATCAATGAATTTTAATAAGTCAAATAAATACATGAAACCCGCGATGCCTCGTTCGTACGGGGACCATGACGACTTCAACACGGTCAAAGTGTGTAATTATGCGAACCCCACTTGAGTGGGGTTCGTACTACACTGCTAGCTGTCCCTTTTCAGTCAATCGAGCGGCGCGCTAATCACAAAAACAAGCTCGGCGAGACTGGAGCGAGCGAACGAGCCGAGGGGAAACTAGGGGAGAGGCAGTAGGAAAAGGGACTGCAGTCTTTTCTGTAGACTGCTAGCTGTCCCTTTTCAGTCAATCGAGCGGCGCGCTAATCACAAAAACAAGCTCGGCGAGACTGGAGCGAGCGAACGAGCCGAGGGGAAACTAGGGGAGAGGCAGTAGGAAAAGGGACTGCAGTCTTTTCTGTAACTTTCGCGTTCGAATTCCCCGCCGCACCAGGGACGGAAAACTCCGATTGGTTCATAGACAATAGAAAGCTGTCAGGGAAGTTTGACGAGTATTAACAATCTTGACACATCCAGTGTGAATCGATATCTCCAGTTTCACATCAGAGTTGAGACGATGACATGTAATAGTGGGAATGAAAATAGACAATTTGTCTGGTTGCCTCGGCTGTTTAGTTTTAAAAGAAGAATAGACATTAGCGGTGGAAGCGCTTCTATCGGGGAAAGATGTCATGGCTGTGCTACCAATTGGCTTCGGAAAATCAATAATTTATCAAAGCTCTGTCCTTGTATGATAGTAGCCGACATAAACAAAACAGTCGTTAGACTGTCAAAATTGACAACGGAGGAATTATAAACATCGCAGCTCCACGCGGCTATAACGGGAAGCGAATGGATGCTAAAATCACAGCCTTGATTCAGTAAGGCAAACTTCAAGTTCCTATAAGTTGAATTGCTTTCTTTTTAAGCTTCAACTCTCTCTGCTAAGCTTCAGTGCTAAATGGATCTGCAAAATTAATATCCTGCAACGACGAAAACTAAAATAGCTGGGCCCAGCGTGACAAAATAACAGGAAATACATTCCTTGGCCAAAAAAAGCATTTCAGATCCTGTCATTTCAGAGAGAAAAGCTAGAGAATGAGTAAACCTTTCCTACACAAAAACCAACATGCCAATTATGGCAAAAGCAACAAACCAACTGCCCGGCAAACAAGGACGCTGAGGTCAAATTCTACAAGAGCAGACACCACGGGAAACCACAACAGACAGACTTGACCTCTTGTCCGTTGCACGCAATATTTTGAAGGTTTAAAATCCTCCATATTTCTGATTTTCAGCGCACATTTCTTGCAAACACGAGCAGAAAGACTGGGTGCAGAGTTTTCGGAAAGCTTTAGACTTTCAGTCACGATCTTGTTAAGCGGAGCGCCATCCTTCGAAGTAGTGAAAAGGTTTTTATATGATATTTAATTTCCCTTTATATTCTAAAAATTTGTCCCACGCATACGACAAAAATCAGAGGCCTCTGTCTCTTTCTTCGGCTTTCTTCCTCTACTTCTTTTTCGTACCGGTTTCGTACAGCAGAAATTACATTTTCTGTCTTTGAATAAACGACGCGAATGGAGTCCGCTTTGTAAATCCCGGGGTAAATCCACAATCGGTACGGTATAGTACAAAGCACTGTTCTATTTTAGCCCAAATGCCGGTTTCGCGCGTGTTTAAAAGCAGATAGACAAATAGAGGCGGAGTTGTCTTTTATTAAGTTGACAAGATTAATTTATTTTTAAAGGGTTCTCACACTTGGTGGGCGGAGTCATCTGAACGCGTTTGTTACAGAAGAGACTGCAGTCCCTCTTTCCCTTCCCGCCTCTTCCCCAGAGCCCCCTCGGTTCGCTCGGCACTCAATCGCCGATCGCGTATGTGCTCGCCCGCTCGACTATCTAGAGAGGGACTGCTAGCAGTCTAGGTTCGTACATATTTATGAGCCTTGTTTCCTAGTAACGGTTGACGTTTTTTACGTCACATCCAATTGAGAGTCTCAAATGCTGGCCGTAAAGGAAAACCGGTTTCTTGAGGTTTCGATAATCTGAAGCTGACATATATTTTTACGAAGTGGCTATTCGTACGGCACCCGTACGCGGACTTCGATTTGCTATTCGTACGGGAGTCCAAAACTTTCGACAATTTTCGATGTCATTCTTCACTTTTGTTGGTCCACAATATTAAAGTTCGTTTAGCTTTACGAAGCGCTTCTGGTAAGCGATGTTGAATTGGCTCAGACTATAAATTTGCTGAGTCTCTGTATACTCACGCGAGCGACTCATCGTGACACTTGGAAATATTTCGCGTCAAAGAATGCTCCCGTACGAATAGCAAATCGAAGTCCCCATGGCGGGCCATTGGGATAAATGAGTTTTAGAGGATATAGCGTGGATGACTACCCACAATACCTTTCTGAATTGTCGCGTGCGGTACTTTTACGCTTTTTTCCGACAACCTTTCTCGAAACAGCTGTATAGAGGTTTTGCACGGCAGCCATGTTGCATGGCAGGAACAATAGACTCTTTTCCCTATGGGAAAGAATGTTCTTTCTATAAATGCAAAACAATTTCATTGTTCCTGCCATGCAACATGGCTGCCGTGAAACCTTTATACATGCATGAGATCTCAGCCGGGGATCGAGTGGATCGAACGAGGAGGAGGTAAAAAAAAAAAAGAAGTAAACTGCAGAAGACCGCAAACGATAATGCTGCTAATGATACGTGGGCGAGAGATCTAACCAGCCAAAAAGGAGGAGGAGGAGGTAGACTGGTTTCTACTGATCCTTATTTGGTGGTTTTTGGTCACATGACTGCAGCGCGCAATATTTTGCCTGAATCACAAAATAACATGGCGGCCTGGATCGTATATGGAATTAGGAGCACACCTTTTTAGAGTTCAACATCAAATGATAAAACCCTGAAGAATACTTAACTGCCTAAAAAGTTGAAATTGGAGAGCAAAAAGCCGATGAAATCTTCCTTCAAGAATACATTTTGTGTATCATTGTTTTATCTTTGCTTCTTTGTGGTCATCACCACAAGTTTCCTGTTGAATACCGTAGTACGGCCGTCTGTCATGACAACAATTTGGGAGATTGAGTTCACTCAGCGACAGCAGCAACTGAGCCAAGGATGTTTTAGCCTTTTCAAGCACTACGGGAACCAACACCGTTACACGGTAAAGTAAACTTCATTTACTACGTAAGCTTACTATTACACAGGAATTAAGCTTACATCATATCATGTTAATCACAAGCATTAAAAAAAAACAGATTTCAATTCCAAAATGTTTATGGAATTGTAGAGAGTTTAAAACTACACATCTGGGCCAAATTTTGAAGCGCCAGAGCATTTTGTTCAAGATTTTTAGGCGAACGAGAAAAATGTATTGAGCGGCCATCTTGGTGTACTACCACAGGAGACCCAAGCGTTATGTTTGCATATTAATGATATTTGAAAATATAGGACATTGTATAGATCGATTTCGAATTGAACGTTTTAAGCAGTATATAAAATCAAAATTGCTGAATAAAATCGTTGAAACATTTATTGGTGTTGTATTCTACAGTATCTTCTATCGATTTTTAATCCATTTATCTTACCTTGTATAGACCTCTTTCATAATGGCTGCCGATTTATTTATTTTTTTGTATGTATGCTAATTAGCCTCACTGGCCTCATTTTAGAGTTAAAATTCGGCTAAATTGCAGAATACCCCGCAACTTATTAGCATCTTATTGAAAAACAATAGTGCCTATTGTTTCATGCTCATTTTTCCTGGGTTAGGGTTTGGGCTAGGTCTAGGACTTTGTTAGCAAATGCGGGGTATTCTGCAATTGCTCCTAAAATTATTTTGAATTTTGCACACGCTAACATCATTAGGCCATTATAAACATTAGGCCACTAAGACTGATTAACATACATGAGGGTGTCAATGGGGTATACCTCTAGTCAGTAAACAGTAAAAAAAATCCCTTTTAGTAAGTAAACAGCAAACGGGGAAAAACGTCAGTTAATAATTATTGTTTGCTAATTTTTTTTTTATAAAAGGTGACAGGCCTAGCACAAATCCTGCTCGTCAAAGCATTAGCCCAGCTTTAGAGTAAGTCTATTCCAAGAACGTGTCTGGGAGATTTTTCCATTCAGATCAAAATAAAGATATTACAGGCCTGTTGTTCTAAATGTTGTCCTTTTTTGATCTTCGGAAAAAAGCTCTCGCTGTGATACTGACTAGAGGAATTTACGCTTTCCAGAGCCGTTTAGAATATTTAATTACGCCGTCATTTGTTTGCTAGCTCTTGGCATAACAGTAGAGTTTATTTGGCTCAATTTGAAAGAGCTGCAAGATCAGTAGTAGCTGCTTAAGGTGGCTCATGGCAGTTTTTGAGGGTCCACACACCTCACATTTGAGCGCCCATAGTGTCGATGTTAGAGCTCGGATTGACTAGCCATTAACACACATAGCTTCTTAAAGATTGAACGTTCTGGTAATGTCAATTTAATTAGCATCAGAGCTACCATGGAAACACGGCAATGACGTCACCCAATTTACATATTGTCCATTTTCATGAGAACCTGACCTAAACTTTTAAAACCACCTACCGTACGTTATACTTCAATGGTAGGTACTCGCTCAGATCGAAAACATTTTATTTTGAGGTGGTATTTCGGCTTTACCCGATCAAGTTTATCGTGTCATGCAATGTAATTTTGTTGAGACAAATAAACTTTGGTGAAGAAAAACAGCTGCAAATTGGCAATTGCTGAGTACATTTTAATCCCCTAAGTAAAACATCTATTTGTATTTTTCATTTATGCAGAATTTCCTCCCTGTCATATTTTTCTGGCCTGGCTAGAACACTGGTGATTGAATATTAATTTTGGTTGGTCACAGTATTGCACAATCCCGCACAATCGAAGTTATTTCTCGCACAATTTGCCTCAAAACTCCCGCACAATTTTAATTTTTTTCCCGCACCCTGTCAGAATCCCTGATTTATATAACACCATAGGACTACAAGTACTGCAAGTTTGGGCAAAATCTCAGAGAGCGTTTTCGAGAAAATCCGGGCTACTTTATTCTTTGTTAAAATTAGCAATTTTATATTGCTTTACTTTAATCACAAATTAAAAGAGTGTAATACGCTTTTCTAAATATTTTTTTTGGGTTGGAGAAGGTACCCTTGGCTTCAGGCTATTTTGAGAAAGAGTGTGAAGCAAATTGCTTTTTCCGATTTCCGCCGAGGCCGCACTATATAAGATGGTATATTCACTCATTTTTTGTAATTTTGTAGTGCTCCTGTAAAAAATACGATTATAAAAAAACTCATTGATAAATTTCCTTTAAAATCTCACGACGAAAGCATTAATGTTTACTTGAAAATGTCTGGGAGTTTCAAGGACATTGAATATTGGTAAGGCTGTCAAATAATCACAAACGCACAGGGAAGTTTTGCATTCTTAAACGCAAGCTCCTTCATCAAAAGTCTTGTTGAATCCTTGTACGTTGCCAGTCTTTTCCCTTTGTTACAATTCTACATATTTGTGTGCCGAGTTGTAAGCTCGCTTATCGCTTTGCTGCTCCCGCCACGTGCGCTTGACTGAGTTTAATAAATTAGCATAAACTTTAGGTCACACCGTTAGTGTTGTAACACGCGCAGCATCCGCCGACAAGCAAAATGGTGAGAATGTCTGACAGACGAAAAAGAAAAGTGGCAAGTCTACTTCAAAATAACAAAAATCGCAAGTTTTACCTCGTTTACAGAAACCTTTGCTATCTTCAACACTTTTGGGTTTTGCAGTGGACTTGCCTGAAGCCAAGGGTACCTTCTCCAACCCAAAAAAATATTTAGAAAAGCGTATTACACTCCTTTAATTCGTGATTAACCCATTCGCTCCTACACCGGCCAAAACTGGCCGTACAAGACTCCACTGCTTTAAAAAAATGTAACTTTCTCAATCGTGCGAACATTGCCTTAACTAGCAGTTGTGAACATTGACTAGAAAGTCTTTCAAATTGAGATACCCAATAAACACAAAAAAGTCAGCGATTTTTGCAGAATATCAGCGTTTGAATTTGGACAATAACAAAAATTACCGTTTTTAACGTCATAGAAAAACAACAAAAATCACGTTTTTGCCTTTAGTTTTTTTTATTCAAATCATCGTGGCAAACCCAAAAGTCAACATTTACAGCAAAATTCAGTCCTAGTCCTAGCTTAGCAGTGAATTTTTTTGCTCTTATTCGTTGCTCGGGCCTAGCTACAGCTTCTTATACTAGTGCATACTCACCTTGCCTCGATTTTCAACATCACCACCACACTGCATGCTGGGAAATAAACAGATTTTTTTGACAGCGTTCATTCCGTCCTCCACAATTTTCATATATATACTAAGTCCACAGCCACTCTGACCCACCGCCGAAATTTCGCGCTTGTTGTGTTCTCCTGTGGTCGCAACTTCCAAAATATGCCGTGGTAGGTCGAGAAATTCATCCAGAGTCGAGTCCCAAAGCTACTTCGTTTCCAGGCGGCCATTTTTCCAGTTCAACGAGCAACGAGCCAAATTCGTAAACGAAGTACAACACCTAACTCGCTTCATTGAGAAGTGGACTCTGAACTACCTCCAAGCTTAATGATGCTCATCAGGCAGCTACTAAAGATGAAAAATGGCTGTGAACTTACCAAAAATCGTAGATAATTCATATTGGACCCTTCATTGCAAATCAACCAAGCAAAATGAGATCGTCACAATGATGTTTCCAGTAAACTCGAACCTTTAGTGTTTTAGAACAGCAGCACTTTCAATGGTAACTTTAAATATGGAGTCACGAAATCCTATGGGGCGTGTGAATGCAGAAAATCGCTCAAAAACGTAAAAATTCTCAGGAGTGAATGGGTTAAAGTAAATCAATATAAAATTGCTAATTTTAACAAAGAATATAAAAGTAGCCCGGATTTTCTCGAAAACGCTCTCTAAGATTTTGCCCAAACTTGCAGTACTTGTAGCCTATGGTGTTATATAAATCAGGAATTCTGACAGGGTGCGGGAAAAAAATTAAAATTGTGCGGGAGTTTTGAGGCAAATTGTGCGGGAAATAACTTCAATTGTGCGGGATTGTGCAATACTGTGACCAACCAAAATTAATATTCAATCACCAGTGTTCTAGCCAGGCCAGAAAAATATGACAGGGAGGAAATTCTGCATAAATGAAAAATACAAATAGATGTTTTACTTTGGGGATTAAAATGTACTCAGCAATTGCCAATTTGCAGCTGTTTTTCTTCACCAAAGTTTATTTGTCTCAACAAAATTACATTGCATGACACGATAAACTTGATCGGGTAAAGCCGAAATACCACCTCAAAATAAAATGTTTTCGATCTGAGCGAGTTCCTTTATGAAAAATCCGTACATTTCATGTAGTGTGAATAATTTCCAGTAATTGTTTACATTTTCCTGAATGAAAATGTCTTTCACTTGATTGAAAAAATCAAATCCAGTATTCTGATCAGAACTTAATAATTTTCTCCTATCAATCTGAAGTTCCAGTGCTTTAATAGTTTGTTTGTAAATTCGCAAACTTGATCAGTTCTTTGCAAAAATAATTCAGACAGAGTGACATTCATTTCAGATCGACGGTACATTTCTTCGGTGTTTCTTCTTCGGTCCCCAACATTAAACTTAAAGAGGAAGCGAAAGCGCTCGAAAAAATATCAACAGACTGCTAAGAAAAACAACATAATGTCTGGAAAATGACAACTAAAAAGCTACGCAAAAAAATATTTCGGTAGGAAGTCGGATAGAAGTAAAACTGAGACTAAGTTCCAAAGACGGCGAAGAGAACGCCTTGTTTTTATATCGAACTGTTCGAGGAAAGCAAGGGATTTCTCCATTGTTTGGAAGGAAAATGGGCTGAAAATAGCCTAAAACATTACTCAAAATCTTGGTAATCAATAGAAATACCTTAAGTAAAATTTTAAGCAAATATTTCAGGATTGTGCGGATTTTTAGGAATTGTGTGGTCCCGCACCCGCGCACCCTGTCAGAACCCCTGTATATTAACCCCTACCTCCCCATAAAGGCAGCTTCCCTCTGACCCCAAGGTGGCCGTTGTGGAGAGGTTTGACTATAGTTCTAAAGGCATTCTATTGTTTTGGCTTTTGTTTCAGTGTATGCATTATACAGGGTTGGAAACTTACAGTTGGCAGCACTGGGGTGAGTGAATTTCAGAACTACACCAAAAGATGTACAATATTTGTACTTACCCTAGAAGATTTGCCACTCTCCTGTGTGATACTATATTTTCTCGATTAAATGCTGGGCCCCGAATAAATTCCGGGTTCAAATTCTCTATTTTCGAATTGCCTATAATACACTTTGTTTGCTCCCCAAATTTTGCATAAACTATTGTTTTGAAATGCTCTTGGGAATATGCAGTCCTCCCAAGAGCATTTACAAACAATAGTTTATGCAAAATTTGGAGGGCAAACATAGTGTATTATGGGCAATTCGAAAATAGAGAATAAATGCCGGGTTGACAAGGTCGAGTTCTAAATTAAATGCTGGGGGGTGTTTATTCGAGGTACTGGCATTTATTTGAGGTCTGGCATTTATTTGAATTCAGTATTATGTAACTGATTGTTACCATGAAATAATGTAGTTTTAGGTGGAATAAACTGCAGCGTCCATTCCACCTAACGGTACGTTCCGTATGCTTTGTTTCCGTAGAAATAATTTATTTTATTAATGGTTACACTACAGCCGCTTTCAACTGCTATTTTGTCAATGTGACTTTCAATCAATTGAGATGTAAAGTTTGTCATCTTTAGCATCCTGGGGATCGCTCCATAGTTACTTTATCTGTAGTTGATAGTTTATATGAAAAGACAGATTAAAGTCTCAAGGTCAGGGAACATCAGTTGAATTTCTGGTTTTAAAAAAACCTAAAATGTGACCTAGAATCTAGAATCTAAATCTAGAAGCCCCCTGGGGGGCTTAATAGAACGTTTACGGTATGCCAGGTTAAATTTCTTTTTTCTTAGACTTTTACTTGGTTCGACCCCAATAGAAAACAAACTGAAAAAGCTCCCCTTTCCCCCACCCTCACATGCACATAAACAAATGAATACCAAAAGAAAAATGGTCAGTCCTTCACTACAATCTTTAACCTTTGTTAGCCTGTGGTCTTCCTGAACATGAAATTCAAGCCTGCAACTTTAATCATGCATGAAAGTATAAACAGATGGCTGACTAAATCTGAAGAAAGCCAAAATCAGGAAGAAAGAATTGGTTAGTTAATTGTCATAAAGTTTCTCATGGTGTTCAGTTTCATGTAAGCAAATTTGAACATCATGCACTTTCAGTTTATATTATACATTGTAGTCACTACATGTATCTGTCTTCTCATTGGCTAAGAGCTTACAGTTAATTCTGAAAATCAGCTCATCCTACAGATTATTCACTAATCTGCCAGTAGTTTAGTGAATTATCTGTAGAGTGCGCACACATCACATGATTTCCAAGAGCAATGTCAAGTTGGAGAAAGAACGGCATAAATTGAATAACAGGTTTTATAATTATACATTGTAGTCACTATCTGTCTTCTCATTGGCTAAGAGCCTACAAATAATTTTAGACATCAGCTCGCCCTACAGACAGATTAGTGAATAATCACTCTACAGATCAGTGAATAATCTGTAGTGTCCGCACCATGCATGATTTCCAAGAGCAATGTCAAGTTTACGGGTGGTGAATTCTATTCTTGTTCGAAATTAATAAACTGTGTTCCATGTGACAGTGCATTTGTCATAATTTTCTTTAAAACAATGAATAATAAAACAATTATAAGATTCGGTCTTTGTGATATCCAGAATAATCAAGGTCTCAGTAATTGTTATCAGCCTCAGCCTTTGGCTTTGGCTGGTAACACTACGTCTTACCTTGACCTTCTTTATAATTTATTCTGGATATTGCAAAAACCTCATGCAATAATTGTTTGTAATTAGTTGATTATTAAGCAAGGCAACTTAAAAACATTTTCATTTTTTTATTCCTTAAGGGATGAACAGGGAATAGTAAAAGTTGTATTTTTATAACAATTCCAGATCATTCTATCTTTTTAGAAAATTAGCTGTAAGTGATATGGCAGGAAGTTGTTAGTAACATCTTAATTTCATTTACTTGAAATGGAAGCACAGTGGCTTGATCAGGACACACTGGCAAATGGAGAACCTGTTGATGAAAACAGCTAACATTGTCAAAGTATGTCACTTGATTTAACAATACCCAACCAAGGCTGAAGAGGTCTGCATGGACGAAACTAGTAAAGTTTTTTTCAGAGTTTTTTTAAATAAGTTTTAATTTTGACAGCATCGAAAGAGAACAAGAATAGTTATTCACAATGAAATTAATGAACTCTTTCTTAGCCTTGGCTAACTATTTCTGCAATTTTCCAACCAAGGCTAGCTTTGTTCTTAGAGTTATCATAGGGAGCCCAAAGGGCAACAACTCAGTTTTTCTTGTCACTGAAAATAAAAGAGCCTAACCCATCTTTTCTGAATCTTGTAGTACATTAACAACAGGATTATATTTAAGCTAGTCTATCATAAACAAATCTTTTTGAAACTCCAAACCTTAATATCAGGCTTACATGTACAGTGTATGTGATACATTCTAGATCTGCAGGTGTACTAATTAACTGATAATGACTGCTGTCGGACAGTTTGCTAATTTAAACATACCGGTAGTGCTTGTAAATCTTTCACAGTTCCTTTAATTTTTACCTTATTCTTTTTCTGGTGAAGTAGGGACATGTCTTCACACCTCATACATCATATTTTTTTTATTCCAACAGCTTTTCGACAATGAGCCTATCCTGCAAACAACAATATTCTTTTTGTACTCCAATGGCATTTTGCCATGTAAGTCAAGATTATTTAGTTCTTGTGCATATTTTTATGTTAAGATTACCCATTGATCCCTACATACATGTACAACATGGCATTATATCCCCCTTAAAAATATTGTTAGTGTACATAAATTTTTGTCCACGAGATTACGGAAGCAACCAACCAACATACAAACAAAAAATCAAAGTCTGCATGTGCATGTGCATGATCTATGTTATTTCAAGATAAAAAGATAAGTTGTTATGGAAGCGTCATGCTACCAAGCCCAAACCTATGTTACACTTATGGTATTAGTCCCATTAAGGTTATCTATTTGTCACATAGGAATTGCTGGTTTCCTTGTAGTAGTATTCTTTATAAAACAACCGAAAGTACAAATATAGTTTATACACTTATGCTGACTAAGTGTAAGGAATAATAATTATTCTTGGTCACATCAGGCTTCTTATTGTCTTGTTTGCTTTATACAAATTGGTGCTTTTCATGTTTCATTAAAATATAGAACAAATCTTCTTACGCATGTGTATAACACGTTCTGAATTTGTTAAGATTCTGTAGAAATAAGAATTATTTTTTTCTGTACTGCTTCCGATGCTCAATAGAAAAACATTGATGGTTCGTGCCTGGGGAAATTATCATGCTAGGAATTGACAGATACATTATTTTATGGAGAAATTCTAACCTTGAAGCACAGTTGTACTGTCCCAATATGTAAGCAGAAAGGTCATTATGATTACACTGTAAGCAACTCTACCAGAATGTAAATTTATTACAGCCAAACCAAGGGACAGGCCCATGCTCGTGTCTGCGTTATAGAGGTGTCCATATTAAAGAGGCAGAGATTGAATGAATTGTGGCATCTTTGGGAGCTAGTGAACTGTCCATAATATAGAGAGGTGTCAGTAAGAAGAGACGATCAAAGGAGGTAGCATCAACCTCTCTTCATGCATGGACCACACTTGGCTCATGATGCTTGCTGATTTCTTTCTCTTGCTCAATCTGAACAATTTACTCTCATAATAGTGGGAGTCTGTTCACAGTCTACTGTAGTTTTATCTTAAGTGAGGAATGCAGATATTTTCCTTGACTAACGGTGGCATTAGAGAGTTCTTGAATTTTTTAGTTTTAAGTTTTCACACACATGACCTTCCATGGGAAAATGTACTCTAGTGCTTTACCATTTAATTGAAAGATTATTTTGTTTAGTATCCATTTAACATCCGTTTAAACAGATCATAAAAACTTAAACGCTTATCTCATCCATTCTCAAAATAAAGCAAGTATCCATTTAATGTTTTGGACAGCAATTAATAAGCTTATCCATTTAAAAAAATTACATCTCTTTAATGCTTTCGACATAACATTTAAACCGTTAGCTTATCCATTTAAACATTTCAACAAAACATTTAAACAGTTAGCTTATCCGTTTACCTTGCTAGGTAATATCTATTTTTACTCATTAACTTGCTATTCAGGATCGCATGGTTACTTGTAGGAATGATTTCCTTTTCAGTCAAGAATGTGTATAAGTGTACCTTTGACTTGAATTAGCTTTTGACTTCATTGTCTTCCACAGCAGTTTCACTTTCTTCAAGAACTCATGTCAATTGAGTTAGTTCTACTGAACTACATTTAAATGCATAGTGCAAAATGGCCATCAGAAGTTGAATAAAATAAGTAATATTTATTTAATTTATGGAATTCAGAAATTTAATTCCCTGTTGCACTTTTAATTTTGGAGAAAGAAAGCTGAAGAAGAAGAAGAAGAAGAAGAAGAAGAAGAAGAAGAAGAAGAAGAAGAACAAAGAAGAAAACAAGAAACTGACCTAAGAGCATCAGTGAGTATATATTATAAAACAAAATGATTTTCAAGTAAAAAAAGCATGATGGAGCGTGACATTGTAAAAATAATTGACAAACTGAATGTAAGCAGGGGTTTCAATAGAAGCAGGCTACCAGCGGTGTACCGTCGCCTACTTCGCTTGGAACCCAGTGACACATAAAACTTTGATCGCACTTTATAAACTTGGTCAAGTATGAAAGCAATCAAAGTGTGCCTTCTCTGCGAAAGTCGAGTCGAGCCCCCTTAAGGTTAAGCACTCCCAAGTTCATCTGAAATTATTTTAAAGAAGACTGTTGTGTGTGTAAAAAACAAACTTTGGGTATTTAATAAAACCTTTTGAAAAAGGAGCTACTTAGTTTTGCAATACAGTCAAACCTCTCCTTACGGACACTTCTCTTATATGGACACCTCTCTATTACGGACAGTTTCCTATGTCCCGACAAAATTCTCACATATTTTCTTTAAAAAAGACCTATAATACGGACCCTCTCTAATACAGACAACGGACACTAAATCTTGGGCCCCAGAGAGCAAATTCATATAAACTTAACCTCTTTATTACGGACACTCTGGTGATCAGGTGATGATAGTTTGAGTAAGTAATACAATTTCCTGTTTGTGGTTACAAACATATATCAAAAGACGTTTTCAGAATTGTACTTTATATTACTTTTTGACATGCAACATTGCGTTGTAGTTTGTTTCGTTTTAAAACAGTGATTCGTATACCTTATGTAGCTGAGAATTTTACAACGTAGTACACTACTGATAGACAGTGTCTCAATGCTGTACTGATTAATCAATTTAGATGCAGTTAAAGACGACTGTGGACCTGTTTTTAGTTACTGAACAAAAACTGTCAGTGGAGTCTTAAAAGTGACGTCATCGTGGTGACCCCTATAATACGGACACTTTGCTCTGTCCCTTCGGGGTCCGTATTAGAGAGGTTCAACTGTATTAATGTATTAAGATAACGATGAGTGTCTTTTATTGTGGTTTCTGGTTATAAAAGTGTACAGTTGATCTGCCAGTCAAAAATTCAGTCTGCAATGGCTGTTTCTTTTTTGTTTTGCCATTGTCCAACGACAGACGGCAGCACTTAAAAGCGCTTTTTGAAAGAAGCTTGAAGATTGCCTGCTAAATAATATGTGGAGATAATTCATCCCAATTTGGAGCAATGCCATAAATCAAAAGCATTTTATGCCGAGCATCAGCTTAGTTGGTATCAAGTAATAGAATTGGACAGCATTCTGTAGAAAGTTAAAAAGTAGCTTTACTGAAGCAAATCTTCAAGCGCCATGATACTTCCCCAACCCTTAAAGTGCCCCTATGATCAAATTTTTGATTTTCATATTTTTACATTTTTGTGTACTATTAGACTTTGTTACTCATCTTGCCAAATTTCAATCCATTACGAACATCAGAAGTCATTTTATTTTAACATTTATTTCTGAGAATTTACGGCCGCCATTAATCAACCTTGTTCCAAGGCTTGGTTGCGAATGGGAGAAAGTGACATCAAAGGCTCAAAAATACCTCATGGGTTGAAATTATAATAACAATCAGCAAAGAAAATTGCACGCAGATCAAGTCCAAAGTTTTTGTTGCTTTTCGCGTGATTTTCAATACTTATTGTTATTATAATTTCAATCCGTGAGGTATTTTTGAGCTTTTGACGTCACTTTCTCCCATTCGCAACCAAGCCTTGGAACAAGGTTGATTAATGGCAGCCGTAAATTCTCAGAAATAAATGTTAAAAAAAATGACTTCTGATGTTCGTAATGGATTGAAATTTGGCAAGATGAGTAACAAAGTCTAATAGTACACAAAAATGTAAAAAAATGAAAATCAAAAATTTGATCATAGGGGCACTTTAATATACAGATCCTAAAGCAATTTGCACTCTCACAACCAGACGATGTGGACATGTTTTTAAAGACTGCTGCTTCACATTTTCTCGAGTTTCAATCCATTTCCATTCTGGCCATCTGCACTTGTAAAGACACTATAAGTTATACTTTTAGTGCAATAGTGGGGTAATATTGTTAACAGAATTTGTCCATTATTTTTAGGTTTCTGTCAATACAAATATGGTTTTGGCTTGTCAGTGATACTAAAATATGTGACATTGCCCCTTTAAGACACTACAGTCAAAATAGCCACTGGTGTTTTAAGCTAGACTGAAGAAACTGAACCTGTTTCTTACTATTTCACAGCATGTTTCCACCAACGGAGGAGGAATTCATTGTGAGACTGACTACAGACGACTAGGTCGCAGTGACAGTACAACTGGAAGCTACTTTTAAGGACCTGTTAGCATTGTAATATTGCGTTGTAATGTTATGTAACCTTGAAAGTATAGACCCTATTCATAAATGGCGGCTGGTTTATTATTCTTTTATATTCATGCTAATCAGCCCAACTAGCCTGGTTAGCATGTGAAAAATTCAAAAGAATTTTTGCTCTAAAATGGGGCTAGTTGGGCTGATTAGCATGAATATAAAAGAATAAATAAATCGGCCGCCATTTATGAATAGGGTCTATGGTACCATAGAATTCTGAAAATAAAGCCTCTTCTAAACGTATGTTAATTTTGAAACTTCCATTGCAACGTACCTTACTGTGAGCACCTAACAAACCCTTTTACAAGTTTCCACGATATCATTCTTATAATCATTTTCGTAACTACGGATACGTGTGAAGCAATTAAGTGAATAAAATCTTTGTATTTTGTAACTATTTTTGCACTACTGTGATAAACATGAAGCGACAAGATACCATTCCATCGTTCTCAACTTTGCGAGGATGTGTGCCCGTCAATTTAATTTCCGCTCTCTGATTGGCTAACTTGTTTGTTGGGTGCTCGTGGTAAGGCGCGTCGCTCTGTAAATGTCAATTTTCTACCTGCTGGAAGTGGCGATATTAACGAAAGTAACAGCCACCCTAAAGTAGCTGCTACTCGAAAGTTGCAGCCTCTTATGGCTGTTTTTTCCAAAAGAAAGGAACAGGGCATTAATTTCAGAATTCTACTGTTAAAAATTAGGAAACCTATAGTCTTAAAATATTTTATTTTAATTTTTGTGTCTACCCTGGGAACCCGGGAGACGCTATGCTATAACCTGATTCCACTATACACTTCATGTAAGATTAGTTTTGAGGTTGCTTGTAATAGCCATTGTTTGGAAAACAAGACACTGGCTGCGGTCACATCTACGACGTAACTAAAGTTTAACTTAAGTTAGTCTCAAGTTATGTGACGTCATATCTAACTGTAGTTAGTGCTTTCGGTCGACTTTGCGGTCACACCACGCAGTTAACTACAGTTAGTTCTAATTAGCCTATGGATGACGTCAGAATTAAGAGGTTCGCGACGGCCCTTATTGTTGATCTGTGAAATGTCAACATGGTTGACCGACGTAAAGTTTGTCTAGTTTTTCTTCTTATTTATTTTTTTTCGTGCGGCAAACCGTCGCGGAGAAAAATGATAAGTAACCTAGCTGAGAATTTTAACGGACGCTCGACGCCGGGTACACGTGTTGCTACCTTGTTGTATTCAAATTTTTTGTTTGTTGTTTTTGGTTTCCCCCTCGCTTCACGCTTGGTTTTTATTTTGCATATTTATATATGCTCATCTCGCACGTGCGAAAAGGATTGTCACATGGGCCTGGTCGCACTACAATCAAAATCAAAAATCTGCCCGTGCAAAAATCGAGGAAAACAAAAGAAACCTCTCCGGTGGAACTCGCTTTTTGTGGAATGTTTTTGTTTTTATGTCATTTTGCACGGGCTAATTTTTGTTTTTGACTGTAGTGCGACCAGGCCCTAACCCATGAACCCTGCTTGGGTATAACTATAGTTAGTCTGTATTGGTTTGGATCACCGAGGCGTAAATTTTCTAACTATAGTTAGAGCGAACAGAGAAGCGGTCACATGACCGAAATAGCTAACTATAGTGATCCCCGTCTTAACTATAGTTAGTAGCCCAGATGTGACCGCAGCCACTGAAGGATTCTATTAGTTGTAGTTAAATGACGCCATCTTAAAATGTCCTATTGCAGCAAACGCCGACAAGTCGCCAGTCTACACTGCAAATAATTTGCGTTAATTAAGTTAACAAAGAACTACTCATGAGCTGTTAATAACCTGCTTTTTTAAGTCACATGCACGTATCAATGTACCTGGGAAGTGATGAAAACGTTTTATTTTGCGGTTTTAATAGTTTCCCTACAGCTGGTCCCTCCCATTACAAAAGAGAAACTTATTTTTACAGTATATGTAGGAATCGTTAGCTCTCGTAACTTTAAACTGTCTTTCATAAACCACAAATGAAGCTAATACACAATCTCCGTTGACAAAAACAAATCAAGCTGTTTGTTGTAAGGTCTATCATGCTTTGTTCCAGGTCAGGATCCCCTAGGTACCCATGGAAAGAAAAACATAGCCCAACCTGCGATCAGTCAGGTCAAAATGGTTAGGCCTCCATAATTACTATGTTGGTGGTGAATAAACCAAACGAAACAAAAATGCAGTTTCATAAAATTTCATGCTACTGGATGTAACTAATTTTTCAGGCAACCTACGCGCATAAACGTTTACCTGTTTTCTGCAAAATAACACACCTAGACATTTTCCAGCCCGTTTTCCTGCGTTCCGTCCAACGAAATAGAAGGGTTATCTGCAACTACACTAAAAATGAATAAATTAAACCCTGGAAAGATGGAGGAAAGTCCCTTAACCATCCCACCCCCCTCGCCCTCCGGCTACCGGATAAGGGCGGAAGAAAGTCCCTTTCCCCTGCCCTACGGCTGCGGGAGAAATGGGTGGGAATGGATGAATGCATGGGTAGAAATTTTCCTGCCTTCCGTCTAAAGGAATAGCAGGGTTATCTTTAACTCCACAAAAATCAATAAATTACAAATGAAAGCATGCGTGGGAATCTGACCAACCAAACTTGAAATAAGCACGATCACACAGGAACATGAAATATGAATAAATTAAACCTGGAAGGTAGGGGGAAAGTCCCTTTCCCCTACCGTCCCCCTCCCCCTACGGCTGCGGGAGAAGGTAGGGGGAAAGTCCCTTTCCCCTACCGTCCCCCTCCCCCTACGGCTGCGGGAGAAGGTAGGGGGAAAGTCCCTTTCCCCTACCGTCCCCCTCCCCCTACGGCTGCGGGAGAAGGTAGGGGGAAAGTCCCTTTCCCCTACCGTCCCCCTCCCCCTACGGCTGCGGGAGAAGGTAGGGGGAAAGTCCCTTTCCCCTACCGTCCCCCTCCCCCTTTGCTAAAAGACCCTTAAGAGATTGTTTTGAAATAGTTTCTTTATTCTGCTCTCGAATTCTTTTCTAAATAAGTGGTTAATCGGAGAAAAATGTCGCTGGGTATACAGTTTTTTCCTGATCTTGAAAGTTACTGTCTTTTTCTACAACAGTGGACTGTTGTATTTGGCTCCTGTTACTACTACCTTTCTCATAATCTATCTTCTGCAGGAGCAAATGTTTCATTTTCGTAGACTTGACCTAATCTTTTTAAGGTATCAAACTAGCAGTAAAATCCAAGAACTCAGTTTTCTAAACACCAGTGCTTGTCCAACAGAATGTGCTGTTCGAAAGAAGAAGACAAACATGAATTAACTTTGTGTGTTGTATAAAAATGCTATTATTATAAGGTAATTTTCAAATTCGTGTAGCGAAAGTCAGGTTGTTGTGAGTTCATTATAATAAATCGCGTGTCTTGTCTTGATGCATGTGATTAAAAAGAAAAACAATGTGAAATGTAGAGGGTGTTAATTAGGTAAATGGTTTTGCTTTGCGAAGACAGTTTTCCGTCTTGGAAAGAAAATAAACAGCGATCTACGCCCAGTGTTTACGTGCAAAAAAATTGCCGATGAGATCAAAGTAGCAGAAGCCCAACCATGCGTTGTTTGCGAATTCAGATGTGATCTGTGCGATGCAGTTAAAAGATGTGTAGGTTACACACGCCGACAACTTTTTCAGCGGTTACTAAACATCAACTGTTCCAATTTAACCTTTTAGTGTGACCGTCATCAAATGAAAGCTACAAAGGCCTACTTCGACTCAACGTTTTAGTCTATGGATAACATCCTTAATAATATACATGCAAAAATTTTTGCGTTCTGATTGGCTTAGAGAGAGTCTGTTAATCCCAAACAGTGCAGAAAGTTGAAATTGGTAGTGCAAAAAGGTGAATTTGCAGTGCAACAAAGTGAAAAGTTATGATAGCTGAACGGATTTCGCGGAGCCATGCATAAACAAACATGGCGGACACAAATAAAACAAGATTCAAACAGTATAACGGAATTCTATTAAAAAGCCTTAAAAGAAAATTCAAAATACGCAAACAGACAAAAGTTTTAACTGCGAAATACTAGGAGATTTGGGAAAAAACGACACGAAGTCAACAAAGAAGAAAACGAATCGGAGAATCAATGAGGCGCCTACGAAAACCCGCGATGAATCAGTTTACGCTGGAGTTTAAACCAAATGCTAACCTAAGAATCTAATTGAACAATAGAATTACAATAAAAAATGACTTTTTACGTTTAAAATAGACAGAATATTAAGTAATGATCCGCATAAGAAGGATAGCGCTGAACGGCAATGCACGATGGAATGTCAGCTTTTTTCATTGTTACAACTAGTCATCTCATTGGCCTAGACTAAAAAACTGCTAAAAAGTTAAGGTTCGAGATGCATTTTGTCGATTTTTTTAAGGTTTCAAGTAATTTGAGACCCAATTGCACAACATTCAAGTTTTTAAAGATATTGTATTTGAGGAACTTCATCAAAGAAGCAAAATTATTAGCTATTGTCTTCTGCTATTCTGATTGGTTAAGCACGAACATTTCCTAAAATTTAATTGACGCAAATGGATTTTCTTTATTTTTATACTGAAATATAATTATGAACCATCAGCCGCTCCACTATTCTTAAAACCAAAGATATTCTATGTGGGAAAGAGCCAATGCCGCAGAACAATGAAGTTTACTATAGTTCTTATGTGGAGCATTACTTAAACTGTTCAAGAATCAGAAGTTAAAGAAGCTGCCAAAGTGATTAAAAGGCCACTCCTTCAACAAATAAGCAGAAAGGCCATGCATAAAAGCGTCTAAATCGAACCTCGGAAATGTCCTGTGGAGCAAATGAACTCAGACCTGTGATTAAAAATTCTCCTGTGCCGACAAAACTGACAAAAAACGTTTGGTGGCTGTTTGGTAGCTTTCGCAGCTTTCGAAGTCGTCAAGAGCAAACAAAACGGCGACAGCGTATGTCGAAACATTTCAACCATATGAGCCTGCGGATAACAGCAAAATCATGGCGACGTCTATGTTTTGCTTCGTTCTTTTATTAAGTTTCTAACAGTAGCTAGAGTTTAATGAAATACGAAAAACTCGTGAAGCAGTTCTTGTAATATATATAAAGAGTGCATAAATATTCAAGCTTATATAACTCAATAATGCACTCGGCGCGTTTTTTATTTCTTAAATAAAATGCACCTGTTGCGTATCAAAAATTGCCCGAGAAACTGATTTGGAAATCAAAATTGCAAATAATAAACAAACATATTTGCATAAGGAAACGCGAGTGAAGTTTAGAACTATAAAATCCAAGTCTTGTTTTGTTTACATAAAATCGCTTTTCAACCTATGTAATGAATGAACAAACACAAAAATGGACAACAAAATCTTCTTTTGAAAAATTTCATTCAAATATCTATTAGTTTATGTTTAAAAGCAAAACGCGTACCATTTATAGCGCATCGAGGCAGAGCTGTCCTCGATGAAATTCAAGAAAACACGAATGAATTTGAGCACGTTTTATTAAACATGCCTCCAAAACTAACGAGAACACAAAGGAAAAGTCAATCAAAAATTAATAAACATAAATTTCCATCGAAAAATGTGATTTATTTTACCTTTAAGTCACTCGACTGCTTGGAAATTCGTTAAAACTCCACTTCTTCGGTTCTGATATATTGCCCCGCATTGATAAAAACGTATGAAGTTCCTCGAAGCATGATTTTATCTCTGAAAGCTCTTCTTTTTCTACTATAGCGGCTTCTGAGTATCCCTTAATTGGTTTCCCTGTCTTGAGAAGCAAGCCACGAATACATGCAGGAAAAAAACGACCGTAAATCCGCTAAACACAGCAAAACATCAAAGTGTTTACCGAGCTTACCTGACATTTGTAGCCGTGCGAAAAACAAAGCCTCATTTTGGTTTCAAAATTGCTAAGATCCCGGATGTTGCGTGACACACTCAACACGTCGAGACACGTTTTCTGTACTCGCCGTGAATATTTCATGTATCGATTCCCGATCAAATCCACACTCGTTTAATATTTCCCAAACAGTGACTTCTTTCTGTTACATTTGAAAAGACTACTTTTAAAAGCAATGAAATCACTAAACGACTGGGCTGTTTTAGCAATTTTCAAAAACAGTATTACGCGACCGTCTGTTGACAACTGTACTCGCTTTAAATATACAATTCATTGATTCAACATCAAATAAACACTCGTCTTTTATTTCCCAGAAACTGATTTGGAAATGAAAATTGCAAAACATGATCAAACATGCACAGACATCTTTGCGTAAGGCGAAGCGTATGAAGTCAGAACTATAAATTACATGCAAGTCTTGTTTTCTTTACATAATATCAGATATCATTTATTACGACTGAATTTGAACGCCTTATAAGCATTTCTCCAGAACTGACGAGAACACAAAGAAAAAGTCAATCACAAATTAATTTCAACATAAATTCCCATCGAAAAATGTAATTTCGTTTACGGTAAAGTCCAAATGCTAGTAGCTTGACTCGGCTATTTGAAAACAAGAACGTAATTACGAGCACGCCGAAATCACGAGGTCGCGTGTCAACCAATCAGACCAGTGAAAGTCGTCCCGCGGGATACGGGAAACTTTAAAAACACAAGGCAATTTGTGACTACGAAAAGAAACTCGACCGAAACCTAGACTCATGCCGCTGCGCGCGCACGAGTAATTAACACCATTGTATTTCTTTTTAATCACATGCAACAAGCCTTTCATACGCAATTTATTATATAATGAACTCACAAGAACCTGATTACAGCAATAACTACACGAATTTGAAAATGATGAGTGAGTCATCGAAAGTCATTCGAAACTACTATCGCTAATTTTTATTCTTAATTGTTTATCCAAAACCTTCGTTATTAGCAGCTGTTAACAGACATACGTACACCTCCCACAAGAACAGGTCTACTGGTAAAAAGCTTTCATTACAATGATAAGACTTTGTGGCCACGGACGTGAGAATAGGAACCAAATCATAGCAAATACAGTAGTTTCAATGTTGCAAAGTTTATGGGAAAATTCTAAATTTCGTTTCGAAATAAAGTTCGAATCATCGACGTCAACGCCGGAGTTCGTAAACTTTGCAATTTCTTGCCAGTTGCGAAGACAAAACAATAATATTGTTACCTCTGAGTTGTTTTTTTCCTGACAATTGTTTAAAGGAAGGATGATTTCTCAACTGGATTCATACAATCGTCTTAGTGCAGACTTAAAGTGCATATGAAGTAAAAAAAGAATTTCCATGGTTTGATAGTGCTTTACTTTCTTAATCTAAATTTGTGGGTTTCATCGAAAAGATCCTTCCCATTGTGAAATTATGCGGCTTGAAAGTTTTGAATTTTCCGCCGGAAAGTGTCTCTATCGAGCGCGCGTGGCCAAAGCTATTGTATTACAAGGCTGTGACGTAGAAAATACTTCAACTCACGAGTATCATGGCGGCAAAGGAGAAGTCTTCGACCTCGGCGACTTTCCATCTGTCTGACAGAGACTCTGTAGAAGACATAATTTCATCACAGTCTGACGTTGTTTTGAAGAAATGGAACGAAACACACTGTGAGCATACAAAAAAACGAATCTCAAGTATTTTCTACGTCATCAACACAATGGATATCGACAACTCGTTCCCAGTCTCCGGGACACTGATTTCTGCAAATTGTGCTACTTTGGACGGCAAAAAAGAGGCCTTAAATTTTTCTCCGACAAATTTCTTTTATCATTTCGAAATAAAGACATTATAGCCTCCAAAAAAAGACAAAATAAAAAATTACTTCATATGCACTTTAAAAGTTATGTTGAAATAAATGAACAAAAAACACTTGTAAAACGCTAAGGCTTTGACAAAATATTCTTTTTTTTAATTAAGATATTTACAAAAATAAAAGTTAGAAAGGCCGTTTAATTCTGTGGTACTGATTGTAAATCTTGAGTCCATGGATGAAATACCAAACCATGTGGCCAAAAGTCATGTAACATTTTCCCATGGTAGTGGTTCTAAGTTTTCATGATCAGTTCGTATATGAAATCCTCAATACGCGACAAATCAAATGAAAGCCAAGCCAAAAGGCAGGTGAAATCCTGAATGTGTAATCATTCAAATGAAAGCTACAAATGCACACGCTCCTGTGGTACTTCCTTTTCAAAGTTAACAGTCCGTGGATAAAATCCGGCTAAATGTGTGATCAATGAAATGAATACTACAAAGGCGTACTTTCCTTTGTTACGTTTTCAATATTTACAGTCCGTAGATAAAACTTTGAATGTGTGACCATTCGAATGAAAGCTACAAAGACCTACTTCGACTCATGCGGTGCTGTTTCAAACGTTTTAGTCAATGGATTACAACCTTTATAACATGCATGCAAAACTTTCTGCGTTCTGATTGGCTGAGATACTGTCAATTAATCCCAAACAGTGCAGAAAGTTGAAATTGGCAGTACAACAAGGTGAAATTAAAAATGATTGACAGTTATGATAGCTAAACGGATTTCGCGGAGCCATGCAGAAAGAAAATGGCGGACACAAATAAAACAAGATTCGAACAGTATACACCGAATGCAAATATGGCCGTCCAACAATTTTTTGTTTGGACAGGTTCTCAAGAAAAGAAAAGCAATTGAATAATGATAAAGATCAGGTCAAAATAAGTCATTGTGTGCATTTTCAAGGCCATATTCGTATTTTAGGAGAAGTTATAGGCAATCAAATTTTCGGAAAAACATGAGAGCGAGGCTTGTCAGGATAGAATGTCTTTTCTCATACAAATGCATAAAATTTCATTGAACCATAACTTTGCAACCGTTAAACCAAGAACACTCAAACTTTGCAAGATGATACACTTAGCAGCACTTGTTTACGTGATATCATTAATTTCTCTGAACTTGGCCAAACAAAAAATTGCCTGGCGGCCATATTTGCATTCGGTGTATAACGGAATTTTATTAGAAAGTCTTAAAACAAAATTCAAAATACGCAAACAGACAAAAGTTCTAACAACTGAAAAATACCAGAAGATTTGGGAAAAAAGGACACGAGTGCAAGTCAACAAAGAGGAAAACGTACCGGAGAATCAATGAGGTGCCTACGAAAACCCGCGATGAATTTTACGCTGGAGTTTAAACCAAATGCTAACCTGAAAATCTAATTGAACAATAGAATTAAATAAACAATAACTGTTTGCGTTTAAAATACAGAAAGAATAAACTGTTCAAGTATCGGGAGTTAAAGAAGCTGCCAAAGTGATTAAAAGACCTCTAGCTTGCAAGACAAATGTCCACTCATTACAACAAGAAAGCCAAAAGGCCATAAAAGCGTCTTAATCCAACTTCGGTAATGTTCTGTGGAGCAAATGAACTCAGACCTGTGATTAAACATTCGAAAATGGCGGATTTCACCGTTTGAGCGCGCAGTACATTTTGGATGACTAGGGTCCTTTAATATTAACAAGTAATTGCGTCGACTTGCGGTGCACCCAGTGTATGTGCACCCTGCCCGAGCTTTACGAGGTTATTTCTAGTTTACAAGTAATTGCGTCGACGAAGGAGACGCTTCCTAATCTGGTGTTGGGTGTCCTGTGACATTTGTACCAAGCGGAAAGAATCGAGAAAAAAGATTGTATTAAGGTAGCTCGATATAGTTTTTTTGGCGCGCGAGGCATGGGCACGAAAATGGCGCGAGTGCGTTTGTTTATTTTGATGACGTCACAAAAATAGAGGTTTTTACGGTAACTAAAACGTTTATTGCGCGCATTCCACACGGTGAATTTTTATAAAATTGACAAATTGGTAGGATTTTCTTTGTTCTCGATCACAAAAAGAAGACAATTTTTGTACATACACAAACCCAATAAACGTAAAAAACGAAAAGTGAGTAAATTGCCGAAAATTATGTACCGATTTTTTTATGGATTTGTAACATTAGACTTACTGAATGTTTCTTCCGTTTCACCAAAAATCGTGAATATTTACAGTGTAAAAACTGAGAAAATCCGTTGAGAGATTTGCTAGCCATGAACAACAAGCCGAACAACTCAATCATTGGTTGCCATGGTAACGAGACAAGCTGCCAAATTAGACTTCTCCGTAAACGTAAACAAGAAAGCCTATGATACGTGAATGTGTATATTATGCCAGTATCGCAAAACTCTCGAAAGACAGCAATAAGATCATACACCTTATTCCAAAATGGCGGCCATTTTATTATTCTTTTATATCCATGTAAATTAGCCCTCTTGGCCTCGTTAGCATGTGCAAAATACAAAAGAATTTTCAAATGAAAATGAGGCCATGAGGGCTAATTAACATGCATATAAAAGAATAATAAATTGGCCGCCATTTTGGAATAAGGTGTATGTATATTTTATTTGGAGGACTGGCCAACAACTATATGGAGCCACCTTAAAGTACCATTTCTGCACCATGTTGAAACGTCACAATAGTATCCAGCATTCCTAGCGCGTGGAAATCAGGCACAATCCATTCAATCCTGGGGAGCTGAGTGCTATGAAATGTCACATGTAAATAATCTATTTTTCCCGATTTTGGAATCGTACGGCTCAATATCTCAATGTCTAAACGTACGCAGTGGAAATAGACGAAGGTTCTTCTCGGGACCAAGTTAGTTGTTGTGTCTCTTTGGAATCAAGCAAAAAATTATCAGCTTTTCCTCGCTTCTGATCCAGCGCCGTTCTGGTATGTTTTGAATGCTCTAACTTGATTTTGCTGTGGTTCTCTGCCTGATTTGGGAAGCTTTCGCCTAAATACCGACGTCGCTTCTTCGCGATGTTCTACGGTGCGATTCGCTGTATGTCATATTATAGCAATAGTTCAAATTTTGGGGAACAACAAATATATTTACCAGTATCGAATCTCGTTCAGTTTATAACCAAAAGCTGATCAAGTCCGGATTCATAACGATTCGTGACCTCATTGACTCGAATCGCGCTCTATTAAAGAGAAATCAGGGAACCATTACGCTCAATTCTCTCACCTCTCGACCATGTTCTGCTGTTTAGTCTAGCCAATGCCCTTCCGAAAGAATGGCGCAGAGTGTTAGAAACGAATGAGACTCCTGACCCTTCAAATCATACTATGTTCAAATCAAGAATTCGTTGATCTCACTAGATTTTCATTATTTCGTTAAGGGAAAAAAGTAGATATAGAAAAGGTGCAAGCTAGATCAGTGTATGATTATTTCATTTCTAAAATATGAAAAAATACAACGAAATCTGCAACACAGCGAACTATCAGCCAGCTGGGAAAAAATTTACTCGCTTATCTTCCAAATAACGCTAGACACTAAATTAAGAGAATTTCAATACAAGATACTTTGTAGAATTTGTTATACAAACAAAATGCTTTTCAAATTAAGAAAAGTTGATTCACCGCTATGCTATTTCTGCAATGGAGAGTTAGAGACGATAGAACATTTCTTCTTCCAATGTGAAATTGTGTCTCTTTTGGAATAAAGTAACATCCCAAAATCGCAAAAGCTTATATCCGCTCTTTTCGATATCAAGGATACTTTCTTTGGAATTGTCCGTGCGGTCAACAACAGTGTTCTTATTAACTAAATCATTCTCGAGGGTAAATACTTTATTTACCGTTCTAAGCTTAATAAATCCCCCTCTCCATTAGTCTGTTTTTAGAAAAATGTAAGAGAACGTATCAAAACGAACGTTTTATTGCGAGAAGGAACAAAAAGCTTTTTTTCCACAACAAAAAATGGGAGCCCCTCCTCCCTCTTTTGGAACAATAGCTATAACTTTCTTTTCGTATACAAGCTATAAGGTTTTGAGCATGTTATAAAAATATTGTAAGAAGTGTAAGTATCGTTCTGTAAGTATTGTAAGAATTGTTTAGTAGGTAGCGTAAGTATCGTATTGTAAGTAGTTAAGTATCGTACTGTAAGTAGTGTAAGTATCGTACTGTAAGTAGTGTAAGTATCGTACTGTAAGTAGTATATGTATTGATTTGTAAGTAGTGTAAGCTTTGTATTGTGAAATAAAATCTTTCTTAAAAAAATTAGCCTGCCCATCTAAGAATTCAACTGTATCGCCCTTTATGTCTCATTGCAAGGATTAAAATTGGATTTTTGTGACAATTGTGATCTTTGTATCATTTAAAATAGCGCTAGTTCCCATGTGTTACTATATAGTTGCGCGTTATGAATATAATTTGTCTGTCTCGACAAAAATAGGACGCTTCAGTATTAAAACCTAGTCGGCTTAGAAATTTCGCTTTGTAATTTGTTATTACCGCAGACAAACCTAATATTTTATAGTTTTCTTTTATTCGCTTGAGAGAGAGCAATGAAAATTTTTGGACTTCATTCAAAACAGATCAAAATAACTATTGCAGCTAATACTGTTCGCGTACGTGACCTACAAGAAGCTTGACCTTGAGATCGCTTGCGCGTGTTATTATAAATTACGTTACAGCATTGAAAGCACACTACTTTCGCAGAAGAGAGAAAAATATGAAAACTTTTGTGTTGATTACACAGCAATCACCACCGGAGAAGAACCTTCGTCCATGCTCAACTGATTAAACATATGCATTATTTTATTTCTTTATGCCGTTGTTCGATGCTAACTCTATTGGTATATATTGTGGTTTTTTTGGCTCACTTTTGTTGCAAGATAAATACTTAACGGCTAAAGTTTTTGTTGTCGCTTTGAAAGTGCTAGAATCGTTAAATTTCTCAGGCCGTGATTTAATGTCTAAAGTCTGCGGTGTGCAAGACTTGTGAGAAAGTGTTTCCGGCATCACGGATATAGGCGTCTTGGATCCGAGTCTCAAAAACCCGTAGTCTGCAATTCCACTGCAATGAAATCATGAATTCTTGCAATAATTTTTAGCTCCTTAGTTCTGTAGTTGAGTAGTGTGTCTCAGTGGAGCTGGGATAAACCTCCGTTGTTTTGTAACAGCGTTTGATTTGGCATCCAACAGATAATCTGAATCATGGTTGCTCAGTGTTTTGTAAATCTCACGGATGCTAGTAAATTCTTACATTCTTTCCTTAAGCAAGGAATGAACACAATTTCATGAAGAGTTTCGGTTCTTTAGCGAACCTTGTCAGTTGCTACCATGTGTAAAGGTCTCGTAGGACAGATTCGCTCTCAGCGCCATTATGCAATGGCGCCGCTCTCGCGTGGGTTCTGAACTGATCCAACGCCAAATTGTACTGATGACGTCATCTGAGATTCGATAATGTACTTCGAAATGCAATGCATTGTGGGATGGCAGTCGTTCCTCCTCTGTGCTGAATGCAGCTTCTAGACATTGAGATACTGACATGCACTGAGGCGTATGATTTCAGAATCGGGAAAATAACCGAAATCAGGAGCCATAATCAGGGACGAAGACCGTAAGCGTGGGGCCCACGCAAACCCATGTAAAGGACGTGTTGGGCTATTTTTAGCAGAAATTGCGCACCCTTGACGCAATGAGAGCGCGTGCACATACTACCTTATATGGAAAATAAAAGTCTTTCGGGCTTGTTGATTGCAAATGAAGTTTTTACGTGGACGCTAGAAGTTTACTTAAACAAAGTGACTGAAACGACAAAAATAATTTTTATCTACCGTACACTCAACAGAATAGACACTGGTGTCAGATTAATCATAATTAACTTTTTTAAGGTGCCTATCACCCCTAGGAAGTTATTTTCAGTATCAACTCTTTGTACATTAAATAGTTGAATGGTAAAATATTTCTTGTTTTGAACGTCGTGTTAGTAAGTCGTCAGAAAACGTCGTTCCCGACAGAAAAACTTAAACTTAACGACATTTGGCTAAGCTTCAATTATTTTTCCGCAAATGAAAACACTGATAACTGACTCAGTTTACGATTTTTCCTAATTCAAGCCAAAAATACTTCGAATGGAAGTGGCTTACCAGTACCTGAACAGGCTGGTTTGAGGTCACTATCATAAGAAATTTTCTCAACGCGGCCGCTTCCACCAACCGGCGCAAGTTCGCTAAAATCCTCTGAAACACACAAACTTATTTGATACTATTACAACTTGCTAGCGTTTATTAATTTGAGAAGTAGAAGACACAGCTTATGAATAATACATTCTGAGATATCCCTAACAGTAAGTTTATACTATTGAAGCAAATATAAAGCTTATAGAAAGCTTGCAAACATTCTTCACTTTTTTAGGAAAATTGAAGATGATTCTCAGGATTCTTACTATTGAATTGGCCGCTGAAAAAAATAGACTAATTTTCAGTGACGTTAATTTTTATAATATCTTATGTTAAGTGAAATGATCACGAATTCAAAGTACGCTTTATTACGCGAAGAAGATATACCCTTCAAGTTTACGCCAAAGAGAAGTTAAGTTTTCCCAAGACGCGACGTAAGCTAAGCTTAACTCAATTTCCTAGCTGCAAGTTGATCTTTATCGTAATCCAACCAAATTGTGCTATAAACTTCTACAATTATCACCAATCAAGCTACAAATCAAAACTGATAGGGCTAACAAACGGAATAACGAAAACAAATGGATCTGAACACATTCAAAATGCGGTGCATCATTGGTCAAAACTACGCTTTCTCGTTTTGTTTTTTACAGGTGAACAAGTGAATACAAATATTTTGAGCCAATAAAATAATAATGACAACATTGAATTAATATCTTTACCTTATTTTAAAGTGACATGACAGTCCTAACCAACTGTATGTTTAAAGCAATCACCAAATGTTGAAACTCGATGAAAATTCAAACCTTGAATTCATCCCGGTTTCGCATGAAAACATCAAGAATAGGACTAGACACAAATATCCGGATATTTTTTGAGATATTTAGAAGATTTTTAGATATTTAGAAAATCTCATGATATTTAGAAAAAAAATGGGATATTAAGAATTTTTGAAGGAAAAATTATTAAAATCTTTTTTTTTTCCTAGCAAAATTGAGAAAAAAAGCTATTTCAATGCTAATCAGGGCAGCAATATGACAGAAATTCAAAAGAAAATTATCCATATGGGCCTGCAGTAATCAGATTAAGCAGCATTCTCCATTTATAATATATGCCATGCGTATCTAATGCTAGCGTTTGCTTGTTCAACAAAATGGCGGATGCTGAAAGGTCAAATGCAGTGAATACAGTTCCAGATGACGTACCCTCTGTAACTGTGCTGCCCTAGTCTTCTAGGAGGCTGCGCCGCTGCGGGGTACTAAAATAAGTCCAAGGCCGAATTTATGTAAAATTGTTGAGAGTTTCGTTGCCATTTCAGATGACAGGCTACTTTTTGAGGTTATCACTGTAATATTTATGAGAATAAAGCCAGATATTTTCGAGATATTTAGAATTTTTTCGAGATATTTAGAACTTTTTCGAGATATTTAGAATTTTTTTCGAGATATTTAGAAAAAAAAATTGGGAATTTCCCATGGGAAACATATTTAGGCGATTTTGCGTGATATTTGTGTCTAGGCCTAGTCAAGAATGAAACTTATAGAAGAAATGTTTTAACAGCTTTTAAAAAAGCTTAATTTTAGCGGTTTACATACTGTTGCACACAAGAAAAGAGCAATTCCGTTTCCACTGTAGAAGGTCTTGATGAATGCGTCAGTTCTTTTGTTTCCAAGCTGCAAACTGAACCATTTCTTTCTTCATTTCTTCTTCTTCCAACTCATCTCAGCCTTATGAACACCCTCCCGACCGCAAACAAATGAGCAACAACATCGTCAGTTGAATTATAAATTTTCTCAAACAGTTCAGGTCAGTCCATTGTTAGACTTTTTTAGCAATCCAGCATAACAAAATAGCTTTAAGGCAGTTTACTGGATCCATTTTGCTTGAAATGACTGCAAGAGTTAGCTGACTATCAGTATCGCACTATCGCAGCTCAGGAAAGACTTTTCAACTTTTACTCCTTCGCTAATTTCATTCATTCAACTCAAGCGCCACAGTGCCATAGTTTTGGCGCCTTTCGGTCTTTTTCGTGCGGGTCATGTGATATATGTCTTGACTCAAACTTTCCCTAAACTAGTATTGAGTGTATCGTGTTCTCCGTGCGAGTCTTAATCTATAAAAGCGCTCACTTTGGAGAAAAATCCAACCTAAAAGTACAAATTTCGGCCGCCATTGTTTTGAATTTTTTAAACGTGACGTCCGCGCAGACACACGCACGTGTCACACGCGATGGCGCAATTTCTGCTAAAAATAGCCCAAATTGTCCTTCACATGGGGACAGGCAGCTCTAAAGAAATGACATGTTGTTACGGTCTCCATCCCCGATTATGGCTCCTGCCGAAATGAAATCACGACTCACCATTCCAATTTGAAAATACTTTATCTGATCCTTTTGTTCTACCAAATGGAACTAAATTAAACTCTCTCTTATATGCAAATGATTTCATCATATTATCACGATCGAACATAGTATTGCAAAATTGTCTCAATACGCTGTCTTCATAACGTAGTTCGTGAATGTTAAAGATAAATCCCAACAAAACCAAGGTCATGATCTTCCAACGGCGCGCAAAGAAAATTTTTAACTATTAATTTCACATTGGCAACGAAGATATTGTTGTTCAAAATTACACCTATTTGGGGACTTGCATTTCTTCTTCCGGAAACTTCACAATGTCAATCGATCACTTAAGGGAGAAGGCTCTTCATGCTCTTTTCAGCCTAAGACGACACACAGATTTAAGCAGGCTAAGACCATCTATAGCATGCAAAGTTTTTGACACTATGATTTCCCCAATTTTGACTTGCAATAGTGAAACCTAGAGTGTATATACTAAATCTGATTTCAAGTCTTGGCACAAGTCTCCAATTGAAAAAACCCACTAACAGTTCTGCAAACGGTACCTAGAAGTAAACAACAAGGTATCTAATATTGCATGCAGGGCAGAACTTGGCCGTTTCCCTCTGATCATTGAAATCAATAAAAAAAATTCTTAATTACCCAAGTTATCTTCAAAGTAAAGGTGAAAACTCTCTTGTTAAACAGTCGTGACCAATCTCCACTGTAATGGTAAAACTAGCTTTCATTCTAATCCCAGGCAGATACTCGAATATCATAATCTTTCTCGGAATTAAATCTTGATACACTTGATGACGCTAAAAAGATCAAGCACCATATAGATGTCATGACTAACGAGAAATATATCGCACATTGGAAACATAGCTTACAACAGATACCAATTGAAAAAACTAAACTTTTATAGCGTTTTTAAAACAATTACAAGCCCTCGATATATTTAGATCTGACTAGGAATAATCCGAATAGAAAAGCTTTAGTGATACTAGGGATCAGTAACCACAAACTTTAGATTGAAACTGGCTGATATGACGAAATCTCGAGAGATGAAAGACTTTGTTCTGTCTGTGATTTCAATAACTTGATATCGAAGATGAAATCCATTTTCTGTTTTATTGTCATAACTATTCATCAATTAGAGATGATTTCTATAATTAAATTTATAATCGATTGCCGAATTCCAAACAATTGCCACTGAATGAATTGATTATAATTGATGAACTCCGAGGATTATTTTATAAACATGCAGCTGTTAAATTTCATTTCTTCCTGTTTTGTCAACTGAACAAAATTGTTATCAGTCCAGTCTAGTAAGATTTAATGCATTGTAATCTGTTTATTATGATTATTTTTGTTTGTTAGTTTTATTTGTTAACTTTCTATGTAATCTTACGCTTTTGCAATACTTTAATCGATCTATAGTCATACAAACAGAGCTTGTTGTTGTCAGTACATGTCGCTGCGACATGTCCCTGCTACATGACCCCTCGTGTTTGCCCACCTTAAATGTGTGACCATTCAATTGAAAGCTACAAAGGCGCACTTTCCTACGATACTGTTTCAAACGTTTGATTCCGTGCATGAAATCCCTAAACGTGTGACCATTAAAATGAAAGCGTAGAAATTAAAGGCGTACTTTGCTGTGGTACTGCTTCAAACGTTTTAGTCTGTGGATAACAGTTTAAACAGTTTAAAGGGTCTCTAAACGTGTGACCATTCAATTGAATGCTACAAAGGCCTAATTTCCTGTGAACTATTGAGTCGGTGTTACCGTTTCAAACTTTTGATCGAGTCCGTATATCGGAAATCCTAAATGTGTGACCATTCAAATGCAAGCAACAAAGGCGTACTTTCCTGTCGTTGTGGGCACACGTTTGAGTCCGTGGATGAAATCCTAAAAGTTTGACCATTGAATTGAAAGCTACAAAGACCAACTATCCTGTAATCGATTCTGTTTCAAACTTTTGATTCCTTGAATAATCAGTAATATCCTGATGTGTGACCATTGAAATGAAAGCTACAAAGGCGTACTTTCCTGTGATTCTATTTGAAACATTTTAGACCGTGGTTAAAATCCTAAATGTGAGACCATTCAAATAAAAGCTACCAAGGCCTACTTTCCTGTGAGAGTGTTCCAAACTTTTGAGTCTGTGAATAAATCCTAAATGTTTGACCATTCAAATAAAAGCTGCCAAGGCCCACTTTTCTGTGGTGGTGTTTCAAACTTTTGCATGGGTCCGTAAATAAATACTAAATGTTTGACCATTCAAATGAAAGCTATCAAGGGCTATAGAGCTGTTTCAAACTGCTGAGCCTGTGGATGAAATCTTAAATGTGTGACCATTAAAATGAACTACAAATTATCAGTGAGTAGTACTTGCTTTTTGGAGTCTTATATTTTTCTTATTTTAAGCTTCTGAGCAGTTCTTTCCAGTGGTGCTGTTTATTATGCTGTTGAAGGTGATTCTAACTTTGAGTCCGCGGTTAAAACTGATCCTTAAGTGTTACCATTCAACTCAGTGAAAGCTACTGACAAATTCGTAATAAGTGTGTACTTAGCTGCGCTTCTTTATTCAGTGAAGTGGACGCCTTGAGTCGTACAACGGTTCAACACTGCAGGATAGTTTTATAAACCTCTGATGGACCTAAATGAACAAAGCAGTAAACCTCAATCAATAAATTTTATGAATTCCTTTTACGTAGCCAAATGTTAGATACTTAGCGCTTTTAACTTGAAGTTTGAACATTGGCCATGTTTGTGTTAATACGGTTAATCCTTTCAACATCAGTTCATCTGCTGATAATCTAGCCAAAATCATCCTGAGACTGATTGCTATCAGTTGCATGTTAAAACAAAATTTGAACCAAAAGCTAGTTTTCAGCTTTCCCTGTGCGCCTTTTCTATTTCAACATGGCCGTGCAAAAACAAAAACAGATAACATGGCGAAAATCAAGTTACATCTCAAGTCAAAATAGTTACGCCACCATACCTGCGAGGAACTGAAAACAGTAAAGATTCAGTCCACGCCAAAATTGTTTAGTCAAAGGTCTTGATTCTCAAGCATAGCACATGGACGGCTTTGGGACGTTCCAACAGAATAAACTGTTTGAAAAAAAAACAAACAAGGAGTTAGTTCTGTAGATTTCTAAGTAAAAACTGTGAAAACTTTGTGCTAGTGACTTATTTTACTATCTATGACATTCATTATTTGAGCTCCTGAGAAAATTCTACATATATAATTTTCCGGCACGCACGAACAAACTTAATGAAAAAAGGTTGCATGAAACGATTTTTCTTTGCTCTACTCCAAATCAACATTGTGTCACAAAGCCACAGACCGAAGCTTTAAGTATCGTTTCACTTTGTAAAGTCCAAACTGACGTGGATCCGCGATGGAAATTATAGCAACGGGAATATTCACCACCGCATTGTCGCTGCTATCAATACTTCCAGCAGCTTTCATGTTGATTTGGCTGTAATGTAAATGCGAACATAAAATGTATTCGAAACGACATTTGAACGAAGAACAAACCTGGTCTTTTCCAAACGGATACAGATCAAGAAGACGACAAGCCAGAACTTTGAATCTGACCTTCACAGCAACACGTTCACGCCAACGACTAACATCAAATACTCTAGGCGTGCGATTAAAATTTATTCCGTTCAGTCGTGAAACATTCCTGAAGCAATTATGAAGGAGTAATTAACAAGGAAGACAATGCTTTCCCAAATTGTTGCTGGGCGTTATGTCAAAGGAAAGTGCTATTTCATGAGTATTCAAAGTGAAGCGCATGATTTACACTTGGCATTTAAAGTTTAGCGCCCCAGTGTAGTGTACAATCTTCTTAATTGAAAGTAGGTTATTTGACGGTCACATTGTTGTACAAATCTTTCAAGGGGAACTGGCAGCCAAATGCTGTGAATAATTATCTAAGCAGAACGTTGGGCGGATAATTAAGTGCGTGACTCGATTTTGGGGGGCTTTGAAGGTTTGTTAGCTGTCTTTGGACTTTTATTTTTCCCCATGTTTCATAAACCCAAGTAAACGCTTTCGATAAGTACAGTTATCTTCTGCGCTTCTTTATCGAAATAAACAAATGATCTAAGCTGAGCTCTATCTAGGGTGTTTAAGGAGTGGAAGTACCCCCCCCCCCCCAACCCCCCCAAAAAGAACTTGCTATCATTAAAGTATATAAGTGAAGTTGTTGCCGTATTAAAATAAAGGTATTTGTATATTCATTCAGGGGCAAACCTTTAGATTTCTTAGGTGGGGGAGTTGGGTGATCAAAATATAATAACTTGCAAGCCAACTGTCTTGGAAAATGGTCCTGAAACTGCGAATGCCCGACTTGAGGCTAAAGTAAAATATTTCTAGGACAGAGCTTTTGTCAATTACCCCCTCCTCACCCCCCCCCCCCCCCCCCCCGGGGGGGAAGGATGTTGTGAAGTGTATTACAATGTGGACGACTAATTGTGATTGGACTGTTGTCCTACTACCATATCGGCAAATACATATATTTTAGCACGCATTGTATAACAAAAAGATGCGTTGTTATGTGCTCACGAACTATTTTTCTTTTGTTTTTCTTTTTAAAAACAGCAAGTTCTTATAATGAAACTAGCAAAAAATTCAGAGAAATATTTTTCTGCTAGATTAAAGAGGATGAAGATGAATCAAAGATGAATTTTGTTCCTTGAGAGATACTTTTATGTACACAGGGTAACTCTTTCAGTAATTACAAAGGTAAAAAACTGTTATGCGTCATTTTTTTTACTAAATAGATGCGCTGTTAATTTAACTGGTAAACATTTTGGATATACAGTTCTAGCCTTTGCTGTCTTCCAATTTGTGCAAACGGTTTGCACTTCACAAAGCAGGGGCGGATTTAGGGAAGGGTCCGAGGGCGCCGAGGAGGAAGCCCTCCACCCAACACAGGAGTTGAGCATTTTTCGCGCTAACTTTTTTCCTGACAAAGAAATTGCTTTAAACTTTTTCAACCCGAATAGGATGATTTTAACAGTAGAATTGGGTCACCATGCTCGTTTACTAGGAGAAAACAAACTCTTTTTCATTTGGTCAACTTATCCTCGAAAGTAATGCTCGTCAGTGCACGCGCTTTTGACGCAAGAAATTATGCGTAGTAGTGATGCGCAATGCATGCAATACTAAGGAATGTAATTTCTGACGACTGAGTGACGTAGAAACGAATTAGGCAGAAATTATTATTCTGACGGCTCGGCATAGAGGCTCGCGTGTCCTCATGGGACAGTTCAGGACTATTTAAGTTTTGGCGGGAGATATGTATCATTCTACGTCGGTCAGTCTTCTGCAACGTTATCTCTTTTCTTTTCTTTTTTCGATTCAGTTTCAGTCTTTCAAATAGGTTTGATACTGTATTATAGCGAAAGTATTTGGAAATGTTATCATTTGTCAGTTGTACCTCTGCCTCCGAAGTCCAGTGCCACTGCACTTTTATAGGGGGGTATACGTTTCCACAATTTTTGGCCACTTCTAAAGGGTGGTTTTTAGTGGTTTTTCGTATCTGGCGTGGCACAATTTTCTGTAATTTAAAAGTAAATTAAAATCTAATTTACAAGGTCAATATGTTAGCAGGATACATTCATCAGATGACTGACTGACTCATCCTCAATAAGCTCATTTCACATTGAATGTCTCGTCTTAGTGGAGTCAGAATGTCACCTTAAGTAGATACAAATAGAGTGCGTGTACATACAGGGTAAGTTGTGACGTAATTACTCAGGAGCTGATAGCCTGAGAAAACAGACGTCGTTTCGCGGCGCCACCACTGCGGCTCCAGTGGCCGGGCGCCGCGAAACGACGTCTGTTTTCTCAGGCTAAGGAGCTGAGACCTTTATAGAGTTCCTCGGTGTTTCACTTATCACGAAAGCAGATTGAGCGCGTTTCGAGAACCGTTTGTAAACATTATAAACTGTGTCGATTTTCCATTTTCCGCCGCTTCAGCTGTCGCCGCTTTTTTCGATAGACTCTCGGAAAAATACGGACTGTTCTGCAGTCTATGGCGGAGAAGAAAACATATTTTTTGTCGAGCTCCGTTCTTTTTTATCTAGATTTTAATTTTCCCCAATGTCATAATTAATTATGGCTATAAAATTGTGATGTTCAGATCATGCACGCAAGAAGCGTTTTGAGTTAATGCCGTTTGCGGCTGTGTACCCATGCCGTGAATCATATATCAAATTGTTTCTTATGATCGGTGGATTATATCTATTACAGTTTTTCGAGCATTCCATGTTAACAATGCTTCAAGCAAGCGCGTAAAGTAATGTGAACCGACCAAATGATCACGCGCGTGATAGGCAGTACAAAATGGATAAATAGGGTAACTTTTAATTGTCCATCACATCTCTTTCGGGAGTATGGTTACTTACATTTTTTATTGCATTTTTCGAAACAACACTTGGTAGGGAAAAACAAGTACATCGATCAATGATCTTGCCAATGTTAGACTACGGGGACATCGTGTGGGGCGACAAGCATAATCAAATCTTGATGCAGAAGATCCAAATCATTCAAAATGTTGCTACCAAAGTAATTCTAGATAGACCTAGGCACTAATCGGCTACTTAAGCTCTTGCAGACTTAAATCGGAAGACGATGTCAGCGAGACGACGTATACATCGTCTCATCTTTGCCCGTAAGGGGATCAACGGTCTCTTGGACTGGAATTTCCAGTTTTTCATCTTTTGCTGACACCCATAACTATAACACCCGCAATAAGAACAATGACGCAAGCCTCATTCTAATAAGACCTGAGGGCAGAACCGCTTTGTGTGTCACTGCATTGATGATTGGAACAGTCTCCCTGAACAAATCAGAACTTTATCTATCAACCGTTTTAAGCTAGCTATAAGTAATACTTAAACTTTTTATTATAGTTTTATATATCATTGTCATTTTTTTTCACTTGTTCCCTAGTTTTTATTTTTACATATATATATATATATATATATATATATATTTATATTTCGTTTTTATATTTTATATTTATATATCCATATACTTTTCTTTGCTATTTATTAATATCATTATTACTTTTCTGTGGCCTCAGGGCCTCACTGAAAATCACCATTGTGAGTGGGCTCCCTGATGAAAGAACATTATTATTATTAGGAAAGTTTCAAAAAATGCTCGTTAACTTTTATTTCCGAGGAATCATCTTAATGTTGTTAACCTCTGTTATGCGACAGCTCTTTGTAGCCGACTACTTTCAACTCTAACTATCTGAGATAGTTTCAAGCTAATTCACTCATCTTAGAAACTGGATTAACTTAAACCAAAAAAACAACAACAAGGAACTGGTCAAAAGGATGCCAGATATCAAACTTCAAGACGAAAGATGGGAATATCGTTCGTCTTGCAATACATTCAGAATCGTCTTATCGCGTGTTCTCCCGTTACTGACAATTTCTTCTAAGTTAATATGGTCTCGTTCGGCCTGTTTTGGTTCGTTTGGGGGAATTTTATAGACTTTTGTGTCAATGGTTATGGAAAGGGTACCCACGACTTGACCACGAAAATTATGTGTTTTCAACCGAACTCCCATCAGTATGAACAGGTGAGAACCATACGAAGACGTGTACCTAAATAGTGTTTCAAGACTTTGATGACCAACAACCTCAACTAAAGGGTGAGAATACGTTGAGCGAAGTGAATGCAGGAAAAGAGTGAAGGGGATGCCTCTGTGAAGGAAAGATCTACATCATTCTGATCTCAGAGAGTTTTGAAACCCGAAAATGTCCCCAGCACAAAAATGACATATGTGTTACTCCGTCCAAATGTTCCGAGGAGAAAAACCCTGGGCTAGCTGAGCTGAACTTCACAACGCAATATTTTCCTGGAAGGGACAACACCACCAAAAAAAATAACAGGTAAATAATGGTAACGACAATTCAGTGCCACTCCAGAATCTTCAGGGAGACTGAGCACCAGCGTTCGTCACTAGGCTTTCTAGGATCGTTTGGGTTACCAGCGTTAGTTACGATAGGTTGATGGTTTCCAACCAATTAACCAATCATAGCTCGTATTGGTTACCCTAACGATCCCAGAAATCTCAGGGACGAATAAGATTTCTAAAGCTGGGTTTCCACTGTCGCGTAATTACTCGCTGCGTTTTACGTGCATAAATAAAATTAGAGACAATGTACAAACAGCTTGCGAAAACGTAAAAAGTTGAACCGTGCTCAACTTTTCACTTTTACGCAAACTAGTGCTCATACTTCATCTCTAATTATACTTACGCACGTATAAAATTACGAAACAGTGGAAATTCAACTTAATAGGGCAAAAAACGGTAATCGCCTTTTATGAATATCGCACACGATTGTTGTTTGAAACACCCGTACGAAAAATACCAGCATTGTCTGCAGCTAATGCACCTCCACTCCTCAAACTGTAGGATCCTATCTTCGAAATTTCAGAAAATTACGAAGCTAAGAGCTCACAAGTGCGAAAATGAAAAATCGAAATGTAAAAGAAACGACAATACTGAAAAATAATATTAAATGGCTTTTATTTTAAGGACTATAAGCGAGATTTTGTTTACAATACAATGCAATAGTTTATTAGTTCCTCCAACTTGGTTTTTCAGAACTAATTTACAATACGATAAAAAATAAAATGTAAAAAAATTACAATATTTCTATCATGCATGATACATTATTAACAACAAGAAAGTACAACTTAATATATATGATACATTAATGCGAAAAATACTGGCAGTACAGTTCCTGTTTCACATTCCTCTTGAACTCTCTGATATCACTAGAGTTTTTAGTTTCCTCGCTAAAGCCTGACAGCAGTAATGGATCATTCTCTAACCTCTCTTAAAATTCCATTGAATAAGAACTGTGGAGAGAAAATCAGAAAAAGGCGAAAATAAAAAAAAAGAATTTGATCTGACAAGCGGCTAAAATTGTAAATTGTGCTTTGTGCCAAACGATGTTTAGCTCGTGATAAATATCAGTAACAGTTCTATTTTCCTGTCCCTTTAAAATGAGTCCTAAACAGCAATAACTCTTTCATTTTTAACGTTGGCATATTTTTAGAACTTACATAAACATATCATGCAAACTCCTTTATAATTCACGGGCATGCACTTAATACTAAAATAAAGATTATCTCTTCTTAATCCATGTGTCAGTCGTTTGTTAACATGCACACACTTTTCATTCATATATAACATACTTTGTTATTGCATGTATCAGTTGTTTACTAACACGCGCACTTAATACTTACATAAACATTATTATCCCTTCGTTATTCATGTATCAGTTGGTTGCTAAAATACGCGTACACCCTTTAATGCTTATATAAACATTATCCGTCAGTTAATTCATGTATGCGTTATTTGCTAACATGCACACACTCTTAGTCTGTTACTTATAAAAACATTATCCAGTCATAATTCATGTATCAGTTATTTGTCAACACGTGCTCTCTTAATACTATGAAAAATATTATCCCATCTTAATTCACGTATCAGTTATTTGCTAGCACGCGCAATCTTAATACTTATTTAAACATTATTATCCCTTCTTAATTCATGTATCAATTGTTTGCTAACACGTGCACACTCAATACTTATATAAACATTATCCCGTCGTAATACATGTAATTCACGTATCCGTTGTTTGATAAAGCACGCGCCAAACTTAATACTTAATTCAATTATCAGTTATTTACTAAGACGCGCACACAATACTTATACAAACATTATCCCTTCTTAATTCATATTTGTATCAGTTGTTTGCTAAAGCACGCGCACACTCCTAATACTTACATAAACATTATCGCTTCTTATTTCATGTATCAGTTGTTTGCTAAGACGCGCGCATATAAACATTATTATCCCATCTTACTGTTCATGTATCAGTTGTTTGCTAAGACGCGCGCACACTTTTTATACTTATATAAACATTATTATCCCATCTTACTGTTCATGTATCAGTTGTTTAATAAGACGCGCGCACACTCTTAATACTTATAAACATTATCCCTTCTTTATTCATGTATCAGTGTTTGCTAAGACGCGCACACACTATTTATACTTATATAAACATTATTATCCCATCTTACTGTTCATGTATCAGTTGTTTGCTAAGACGCGCGCACACTATATACTCATAAACATTATTCGTTCTTATTTCATGTATGCTAAGACGCGCGCACACTCTTAATGCTTATAAACATTATGCCTTCTTTATTCATGTATCAGTGTTTGCTAAGACGCGCACACACTATTTATACTCATATACATTATTATCCCTTCTTAGTTCATGTATCAGTTGTTTGCTAAGACGTGCGCACACTCTTTATACTTATATAAACATAATTATCCCATCTTACTGTTCATGTATCAGTTGTTTGCTAAGACGCACGCACATTATATACTCTATATACTCATATAAGCATTATCTGTTCTTATTTTATGTATCAGTTGTTTGCTAAGACGCTCGCACACTCTTAATACTTATAAACATTATCCCTTCTTTATTCATGTATCAGTGTTTGCTAAGACGCGCACACAATATTTATACTCATAAACATTATCCCTTCTTAGTTCATGTATCAGTTGTTTGCTAAGACGCGCGCACACTCTTTATACTTATATAAATATTATTATCCCATCTTACTGTTCATGTATTAGCTGTTTGCTAAGACGCGCACACACTCTTTATACTTATATAAACATTATTATCCCATCTTACTGTTCATGTATCAGTTGTTTGCTAAGATGCGCACACACTACATACTCATATAAACATAATCCGTTCTTATTTCATGCACGAGTTGTTTGCTAAGACGCACGCACATTATATACTCTATATACTCATATAAACATTATCTGTTCTTATTTCATGTATCAGTTGTTTGCTAAGACGCTCGCACACTCTTAATACTTATATAAACATTATATAAACATTATCCCTTCTTTATTCATGTATCAGTGTTTGCTAAGACGCGCACACACTATTTATACTCGTGAACATTATCCTTTCTTAGTTCATGTATCAGTTGTTTGCTAAGACGCGCGCACACTCTTTATAGTTATATAAACATTATTATCCAGGCCAATCCTGCTGTTCATGTATCAGTTGTTTACTAAGACGCGCGCACACTATACTCATTATCTCTTCTTAGTTCATGTATCAGTTGTTTGCTAAGACGCGTGCACACTCGTAATACTTATATAAATATATCTCTTCTTAATTCATAGATCAGTTGTTTGCTAAGACGCGCTTGCTCTTAAATCGCATATAAACATTCCTTCTCAACTCATGTATAATTTATTTGCTAACACGCACACTCTTAATGCTTATATAGACAGTGTAAACAGTATCATGAAACGTGGAAGAAGCGGCCTTGGGCACGGAAAACTCGATCTCGTCCTCCAGCTTGAGTGGATAAAGGAAGGAAGGAACCTCCGGAAGAGTAGAAGCCAAGCTGGAATCTGCTGGACAGAGGGCGGTGGTAGTATCAGCAGCGGACTTGGTGAGGTGAATGATTAATTGGCGTTAAACTATTTGTGGCCTACCACGAGGTGCATGTCTGCCAAATCCTGCTTGGTTGCTCGGTGGTCATCTGATACTCAGCTAGAACTTCCATAAGGCCATCGGTATGCCCTGCCAAGAATCTGTTGCTTGGCCAGAAGGTTTCATCGAGGAACGCTTCTTCCGAGGCATGATAAAATGCAATGTGAAAAAACAAAAGATTTTACAAGACGAAGGCGAACCAAAAATATGTGATATCGAAAGATATCTAACGGTAGCTACGTATTATACTGCCATTGGCCAGAATCCAATACCACACATAAACATTATATCATGTATCAGTTACTTTCTAGTACGCGCACTCTTACTACTTATCCCTCACTTACTCGTTATCCCTTTTTAATTCATGTATCACTTATTTGCTAACACACGCACTCTTAATGCTTATATAAACATTATATGCCTTCTAGACTTTAATTCATGTATCAGTTATTTTCTAACACGCGCACTCTCAATACTTATATAAACATTACCCCGTCGTAATTCATGTAACACGTATGCCCTCAGGATGATAATGTTTTGTATGTGCCAGTTGTTTGCTAATACGTACACAATTAATTCTTATATATCCGTTATTACCCATCCTTAATCTATGTATAAGTTGTTTGTTAACACACACAAACAACTAATTCTTAAATATACATTATTAACCCGCCTTGATTCATGTATCAGTTATTTGCTACGCACACTATTTATACTTATAAAAAAATCATCTCTCCCTAATTCATGTATCAGTTATTTGCTAACACGCGTACACTCTTACTACTTATATAAAAAATATTATCCCCTCTTAATTCATGTATCAATTATTTGCTAAAACACGCGCACTTTCTTACTTGTTATATAAACACAGTTATCATGCCTTCTTAAATCATGTATGAGTTGAATTTGCTAACGCGCGTAACATGGTGGCCATCATGAATAACGCCTATTGACTAAAAAATGCGGTTTGGGACAGCCTGTGGTAATGCGTACATTTTAAAGCAGCCCTTAAAAAGCGCTCTTTTACGACTAAGATAATTTACTCAGATTTCTTAGAAACTATCAGAAGCATGCAACAGGAACAGCTAGTGGTCCATTATCCTGATCATGGGTCCATTTCATCTCATGAGACTGCATGAAGATCCTTTCATGGAGTTTTCCAAGGCGTTTTCAAGTCGCTTGAAATGTAAGCTGAAAATATATGGTATAAATAACAATTAGACTGCAATCTCGTAGTTTTAATTTTTTTCGTAGTCCCCTGGCGAGAGTATTAAAATTAATGGGAGTTTCGCTGGCTGTTTTTAAGAGAAACCCCCAAAAGGTACCAGAATTGTGTTAACCTCCCACTCGTCGCAAAAAAACGAATTTCAACCCCTAAAAGGTCCGTCGATCACTCCCGGCACTTTAATATGGAAGTTCCATTAGGTCCTGTTTTACCTGAATGGCAATATGGGAAGCCTCGACCCAATAATTAAATTCAATAGAAACTGAGCAAGAGCAATCAAATTGTTTAAGCAAAAGAAAGGAAACATCTATTCAAGACACACTGAATGTTGATAAAAATAATTTATTTCTACTTTCGTTTTGTGCCTTATCAATATTCCAAGCGTGCATTCCCAGCTCAGTCTATCATTTACCAGAGAGTACTCCTAAACCGTTTTGGTGGGGTGCGAGCTGCCCGCTATTCAAAACCCTAACGTTAACTTATACACGTTTTCAAATCTAACCTTTTTAAATATTTTATCTTTTTAAATCCCGATGTCAAAAATCTATACCTAATTTTAGATTAAAAGGCAAAACATCCAGGGCACAAAAATGTGCAGCTGCATCAGATGATGACCTCAAGACTTAACTTACCTCTTGCCATCAGCCTGATCAGCTATCCCCGGGTTCTTTTTCCTTTCCTTAATGATGAAAATTCCTCAGTCTGAAACAGAAATGCAGATTTTAATAATTTCTCCATAAAGGGCAAGGCAACATCAAATTCAGTTGAGCTCTCCTCATCTTTGAAGTGATCAATAGAGTTGCATGTCCGTAGTCACGATAATTGTCAGTCTTTTGTTAAGTTTACATGAAGTTTGTTGTTTAAAGGCTTCCCTCCACACTCCTCTCAGATATCAACCGCAAAAAAGCTGATTTCATAGCAAATTTGCTCTCGTTTCCATCGGTGATTTTTCTAAAACTTCGCAAATTGTGAGATACAAACGTTCACATATTCTTTTTAGGAAAAAAATATGTAACGGCAATTTAGTTGGATAGCTCAATGTTCGAAATTGCGTGGTATTGGGAAAATCGTCTCCTTCACAAATGTTGTCCGTATTCATTTCCGCAAGAGAGCATTCTCTAGTTGTTGTGTTTCCACTTTCCCTTTGTTAATCGTAAAAATCCAAACTGTTTTTATTTGCATCGTGTGTTAAGCGATGGATTATTGAAAGACTTGAGACTATAACTTTCTTTATAAGGTGCCTCCTGTCTTCAATCCGTAATTACCTGCCATTCTCTACAAATAAAATTGTTTACGAGACAAAAGAGCATTAGTTAAATAAAACAGTCTTTTCTAATCAGTGTGACTAATTATGAAGAAGCATGTAAGTGGCTATAGTGTGTGCTTAAAAATTGTCGAGCGCGTGTTGCGTGTATGTGTTTGCGTAGTTACAGGTGTCGCGCACACACAGTCTCTCTCCCTCACTCACTCAAAGCAAAAAAAAAAAAATAGAACGTATATATACCTAGTAGCTGTAATTATTATCTCGCCATTGGCTTTTCCATGTAGTGTTTTTTCAGCATTTCCAGTCAAATAGGCTCTTGGCATCCCTGAAAACTGCAAGATTAAAACTCATTGCAAAACTGTAATATTAATATTTTAATAGGAAAATATCAGTTACAACCTTATTTTTCTTAGTCGCTCCTTGCGGCCCAAGTTAATCTGATATCTTAAAGCGATCTTCACTCGAGTGTCGTAAAACCAAAACCAAAGTAATTACTCTGGCCAATCACAACAGACGCAGAAAATCCAATTAGTGAACGAACTCGAAGCAAATACATCAAGTGTCAAGCGCGGGAAAACGCGTGCGAGTAAGTCACGGTTGGTTTTGGTTTTACCTTTGATTGGTTGAAAAAGTGAAGCAATATTTTAGCCAATCACAAAGCGCAGTAATGCAAAAACCAAAGCAATAGCAAAATTACTTTCAATACTCAATTGTAAACCGCACTATCATTTTTCCTTTCTTAATCGTAAAAAAATCTACAGGTTTTCCAAGAATTACCTGTTATTTAGTTGCCCTGTGGATAATGCGGTGGATTGTTGATAGACTTGATACCGATTTTCTTCATGAAGAGCTACCTGTCTTCAATCGATAATAACCTGCAATTCTCGTCAAATGAAACTGTCATTAGTAAAATCAAACAGATTTTTCTAATCAGAATAATTATCGAGCATGTAAGTGGCTATAATATGGGCTTAAAAGTTATCGCGCACGTGTTGCGTGTATGTGCTCGCGCAGTTGCACACATAGACTCAGACTCCGACTCTCTCCCTCTCCATCTCTCTCTCTCTCTCCCTCTCTCTCTCCTTCTCGATCATCATCTAATCTTCTCTTTCTCCTTGTGAAGAAAAGCGCCATCAATCCACCTCCTCCAAGTTGTTCTGTCTCTAGCTGCAGTCTCTGCTTCTCTTCAGGTTCTAAATCTTAGCTGTGTCCTTTCTTTATCGATGGTTATCCGCCACGTCTCTCTTGGCCGTCCCCTCGTATGCTTGCCTTCGGGTGCCCATGTTAGTATGATCTTGGGGTCCCATTCCTGAGTTGCTCTTAGCCTCCTTTTCAAACCGAGGCAAAGTACAAAACCATTCATATGAAAACGAGTTTTCTTTCACATGCAAATAAAACTTATATCCATATGAATGGTTTTGCACTTGGCCTCGGTTTGAAAAGGAGGCTAAGAGCAACTCGGGACTCTATTGCTGACCATCATAGTTAACCTTCAGGATTTTCCTTAAGCATGAAAATGACGATGAAAGTAATGGGTTGTTCAGTGCGAGAATGCAAACGGATAACAAGACCGCGTTATTCGCATAATGAGCCAATGGGCGTTTAATTATGGTCAACCATTTCAAGGCCTATGGCAAACACCTTTTTTCTCTAAGGTGAATCGATAGAAATTCTATCTCACAATAATTATAATTATCATTTTAAAACTGTTGACGAGTGTATTTCATAATATTATTATATGTGTTAGGTTTATCCCAAAACTGTAGCTTATTTTACTGCAATCAGTGCAAAGATTAATGTCATGTCTTTGAGGATGAATGTATTTGGAAGTTATAGGGGTAGACAACTATATCATATGTGAAGGGAGAGGGGTAATATTATGCTTTAATTAAATAAACGGATCGAATTTTGTTTCTGGGCAACCGAGCTCGATTCATACAAACCATGTACGAATAACAGATCAAACACGGATAGAACCCAGTCGAGCACGGGTTATGTTTGTGAAAATATTCATAGAATACGAGTTGGATGAACGAACATGCCCCCCGTGTGCAGAAAATCGTATCGACATGGATTGCAAGCCCAAGATGATAAATGCTAGGTATTCAAAGGTTTCGAGTGGTATACCGTAAAATATTCCACGAGTGACTTGATTTTTCTTAGTATACACAGGAGCCTTTTGTCTCATGTGTATACAAAGAAAAATCAAGTCACGAGGACCTCATATAGATCCTATTCATAAATGGCGGCCGGTTTATTATTCTTTTATATTCATGCTAATCAGCCCAACTAGCCTCGTTAGCATGTGCAAAATTCAAAAGAATTTTTGCTTTAAAATGAGGCTAGTTGGGCTGATTAGCATGAATATAAAAGAATAAACAAATCGGCCGCCATTTACGAATAGGGTCTATGCCTTTGTAACTTTGGTACCACAATTTTCGGGCATTGTTACAATGCCAGTTGCAAGTTTATGATCAATTTCTGAATTTTCCGAAGTTTATCGAAGACTCCCAACAATTTACCGTAGGTGTGACGAAAATGTCCGATCACCGTGCGAAGGTCATTTTTTGCCGAAGATTGCCGAATACTTCGAATAATAGCGAGGAAGATACGAATTAAAGATTTTTCGATTGTAGCCCACTAAAATTTCTAGTTCAGAACACTAACTAGTTCAATTTACGACACCATTAAACTCACCATCAATGGTGTGACAAAGTTGCGCGACACAGGCATCAAATGTGATCAAAGGTTTTACAGTAATTTTGACTTTGCTTTTGACACTCTTTTGACGGGCGTCAAAAGTGCTTGACATTTGATGCACGTCACAGGCGAATCAAAGGTACCTTTGTACAAGACAAAGCAGCATTTGACAGCACCTTTACTATACCTTTGATAAGCGTACTAAGCGTCAAAGATGCACAGCGTCAAAGGTGCACTAACTTTGACTTCAATCAAAGACAGGCTTTGCCATCTTTAACATACGGCAAAGGTTTATTGTAATGAAAAATAAAGATGTAGGGTGTAGGATGTAAAAACCATGTTCAGAAGTTACTAACCGAAATACCGCGTCGTTGAGGCATGTGTGAGGATTGTATCGTATCGAATGCGAAAAAGCGAGGCAGGGAACGTGAACTGTCGAGATGCGCATTGTGAAGTCTACGTAATATATAGTTTTGGACCAGTCTTGAAACCGTGACGTTCAGAAGAGATGCCTCATAAGCTTCGTAATAAAATCGCATTATTGAATATCCTGGAAACACTAATTCAATCAAGTCGAGTTTCCTCGGGCTATATAATAGCATGCCAAACTTTACGGTCCGCCATACAAGTCAAAGCAGATCTTTGTATGTAAGGGCCTGTCCCCCTTGGGTAGCTCAGGATACCATATGCAGTGTCCAGCCAGTCGGAATCTCTTGATCCTCTGATGTTGACGGAGAGACTAGGCAGATCGCCAAAGATGACTTTGTTTCTGACCCAATCCTTCCATGAGAAATTGAGGAGTATTCTGAGCGTGCGAGTGTAGCGTCCGCCAAGCCGAGTCTCTTGCTCTACTGTGAGTGTCCATGACTCCGAGCCGAAGCATGGTGGATTTCCAGATGTTCTTGAGGTCGTGGAGAGCTCTCCAAGCTTGTGTTTTCTTCTCCCGAATGTCTTTCTCAGTGGAGCTGACATAAATTCCTTTTTGGAAGCGAGTGAATCTTTGGTGGTGATCTTGACTTCCTCCCAGTTGATGTTGAAGCCCATGACCTCTGTTTTCTTTGCGTTGAGCTAATGACCCACCTTCTTGCATTCACCCTCCACGTTGAGTAACAAAGCCTGTGCATTCTTAACTGATCGAGTCTGTCACAAGCGCGATGATACGGCAAAGTCGAAGTCAATCAGGACAACAGGACCAACTCTTCTGCTCTTTCTAGGGTTTATTGTTAACCTGTAAAATGCTTCCCTTTTCCTTCCAGTCGCAGAGCATAATCAAGGATTATTATGATATAATAATATTATAATATTAATAAATAACAATAATTACTAATAATAATAGAAGATTGACAAAAAAGTTAAGAGGTAGAGAAAGCGAAAATACGTGGTCAAGGATATTGGAGAAAGTTAGCAAGCACAGGCACTCAGCTAAAAAAGCTGAATATAAGACTTTAGAAAAAGTAAAACTCAAGAGGTGGTTCAAAAAGTCGACAAGTAAGCTATATATAGTGTAGACCACGTGAAGCATCATGAAACTAAGAACTAAAAGAACCAAACAACACTCCACCTATCCCTCTACAACCGCCACGTGACCTTTCGGACTTCACTTCAGAAATGATCTTGCGGGCATGCACTGAAACAAGGAACACCAGAGCATTGTAGCACCAAGATATAAGAACATGGAACACCGGAACAGCTGAGAAAACCTAAATTAGGGCCTGGGTAGCTGTTTAGCTTGTGGTTAAGGTTAGAGTTAGCCGTTATATACAGTATTCCGGACTGTTCCGGTGTCCCCCGGTGTCCGGGTCTCGATCCTGGAGTTTCAATATTTCTGGCTCTGATAAGAGGCGCGCGTCATATCATTGTTTTACGAGACAGCTGAGATTAGCCAGCATGTAGACTGCAGCATGTATCAAGGCGTCTCTGATTCATCTTAGCTCGAGTATTCCTTTATTAAAATCTCATGATCAACAATTGGAGACACTTTTCTTCATGAGATGTCCTTACAACCTCTGAATTGACCAACTGCGCCCTACTAACAACAACAGCAAATTCGTTTAGTAGTAAACCATGTATACTAAAGCGTTTTTCCTTGAGATCCTGTTTTAAAGCTCCTACAGTTTAACATGAACTGTACAAATCATCATTATTCATTTTTGAAACATTCAACCCAGCAGACTAAATAAAGAAAAGAAAATAACGTTAATAGTAAAGTAATACTAAACAGTTACCACTGACGAATCCATGACCCTCATCTAAATCAGAAAAAAAGAACAAATTATCAAAAACCAAGCTATATAATTTAGTAGCCTGCGTAGCAGGCGCCTGTTTGGAAAAAGATCGTTACAAGCGGTGCTTTGCAAAGACTAACGCGACAACATTAAGCGTATTCAGTCTGCAATTAAATCCAACCATATTTTTGGATCTGTCCCAATGAAAACCAAAGAAAAGCGTACGATACCACGACCATGAAATGTCTTTAACGAACTTTATCTTTTTCTTGCTGTTCTACTTTGTCATTCATAGTCCAAAGGGCAGAGCCAAGATTGTAGAAGTAATGGTGGTTTTCCTTGCAGAGGTGTTCGTTAGAGGAGATTGGCGCTTGTAGAATGTCCTCTATTCCCCGGGAAAACAGGATGCCAAGAGGAGATGAGTACTTACCAATTTCTGATTTCAGCGGCAACTTTATTTAAAGAGTTTAGAGTTTTATTGAAATCGCTCTTTAGATACTTCCTGAATTTCCTCAATTGAATAAACTTTTTCACTGAAAGGTACCGTACATAAACAAACTACGCGTTCGACGGTAGAATTAAAAGTTATCTTTAGAGCGTTTTTATTAAAAGAACCTAAATTTGTTGAGATTACTGAGCTTTTTTGTACCAAACAACCTCTATGTCGTTAAAAATGACGCAAATTATTTCTAAGTTTCCGCACAATAAGCCATTTTCGTATTTAGAATTACCGCTGAATTCAAGCACCAATGACACATTGATACAGGGTTAGACTCGACCTGATGTAAAATATTCACAAATACCGGCAGAAGGTGCGTGAAATTTGAAAATTAAACAATAGACAGAGCTCTAAACAGGTCATCTTCTCGCCTGAATTTGTGAATATTTTACATCAGGTCAAATCTAACCCTGTAAAAATGCGTCTTCGATGCTTTCATTCAGCGGCCATAGCGAATTCAAAACTGGACTATTGCATGCATGCTACAAGGCACAAAGAACAATAGATTTTGCTCATTTGCAATTAGTTTCGGCACATGTGAAGTTCGAAGTTTTAACCGGGCCTATACGCGCGGAAATCAAATAACTTGTGCAACCGTTAGCATTTAAACAGGGTTCAACTTTGGTGATGGACAAAACACTGACCCCCGGTCCATGGATTACCCCGATGGACTACCCAAATGGACTACCTCTAAAAAATACTCATATTTAGGGTTAGGGTTAGGGGTAGGTGTAGTCCATTTTAGGGTAGTCCATTTGGGTTGTCCATCGGGGTAGTCCATTCGCCACTTTAGAAATGAGAAGGAAACTGGGCCGAGTGAACTTTTGCAACGACTTCTGGGACTGTTACTGGGGACAGAGACAAAAGAAGCGTTCCCTGTAACGATCCCAGAAGTCGTTGCGAAAGTTCATTCGGCCCAGTTTCCTTCTGGTTTCTAAAGTGGCGAATGGACTGGGGGTCAGTGTTTTGTCCACCACCTTCAACTTTACGTAAACCGCATCTTATTTTTGATCTACGTCAGTGCGCTCAAAAATTACGCGACGGTGGAAATGTGCCGCTAACTTAAGTTGAAAATAACATTACCTTAGCTGTTATATGCCAAAGTTGTTACAAAAGTCTCAAGTCGCCATGAATTCCGTGAATTTTCCTTATTATATCACGTCCCAGTTGATGGTCTTCCTGCTTCAATAATTTTGTGTACAACTTCTAAACCGTTCACACTTTAACGCAGCTCTGGAGGCTGTGAGTTTTCTTTCTGGTCGTGTAAACCCTACAAAATGTAAATAAAATTAATTTTAAAACAAATATTAACATTCAAAAGCTTGACCCGTGAACGGCCGCAAAGATTGTTACTTGGTAAGTTCTTGCCTTGTAAAACGAAAAAATATGCCTCCGAGGTAAATTGTCATCCCTTTCTTCTTTAGCGGACTGCGTGTAATACTTCTAGTAAAGTTTTCACAACTTGTTAAGCAATAATTTCCTTAAATTTTGAATAGGCATATAGAAGAGTTTGTGAAGTTCGGTCTGAACAGTGATAAAATAATTATGCAAAAATAGGCGCGAATTTTTTACGTTGGCTCGACGGCTTGCGCAACGCTTTCTTTTTTTCTGATTGGTTGGACGAAATTGCAGCGTCTTCGCCGGCATATAATGGTTGAATGTTGACGTACTTTCATTTTCTCTTAAAGTTATGGAAAAATGGTCTTTTGGGAATTGGACCGATAATTTTTCTTGGACAAATTGATTTATTTTATGACAATGAGATTTTTTCGACCACAAAGGTGATGGGACAATTCTTAACGCAACAATGTTGGGTGAAAAGTCCGGACCGTTTAACTGACAGCGCGCGGTCGATTTTTAAAGCAATATTTTGTTGCGGCAACATGTTGCAAGGTTTGAAAGTGGTTTAAAAGCACGCAACATGTTACCGCAAAAAATTGTTGCGTTAAAAATTGTCTCTCGTGTTGTGCTACCCGGCGCGATTTTTAACGAAACAATGTTGTTTTAAATGGTCGTTGAAAATCGTCCCGTGTTTTAAACATCACCTTGGTGATGGTGTGATGTAAATCTGGCGATGAAATGTGATTGCAGTCAAACATGTATTAAAAAAGCGAACACCGTATCAAAAATTTCAACTTGCGGACAAATTTGCGTACCAAAAGTGCTTGCAACCAGACGTAAGTTCTGGCCTCAATATCTCCGCACTTCTGCTCCAACGATTTTGCATCTAAAGTTTGTCATAGACGAGTGCGGTCGAGTGTGTCTGAAATTATTATGGTCGCCTACTAAAGTGTTTAAGTTCGCCGTTGTCAGGTTTCAAAACTTCAAAGTGCCTCTGGACATGATTCTTGTGGAAGGCTTGTTGACCACTCAGGACCTGTTTGTCAAAGACAAAGTGCGATTTAAGGTGTAAGTGGGGGATGGAAATCATCCTAAAAAATAAATTACGAGGAGTTCGAGGAGGTGGGGAGCGAATAAAAGAAAAGATAGTAGGGGGATCATTGCATTTATATTCTAATTCGCTGCACCGCTCAACCGAATACAAAACATTTATCATGTAATAGGCAACCTCTATTGGGATGTGTCAACACGAGCCGTATGCGACCCTTTTTATTATGTCTTTACAATCAAAACTACAAGATAATAAATTTTACAAACAATTCGAAAAATACCGAAAACTCAACATACAACTAGATAGTAACTACCGATGTAGTATAAAGCTAAACAAAAATCTGAACATGTGCATGTATAATACTAATACAATAAATATAACAATTCTTATAATGGCTTGTAAATACAATAAACCTTAATCATTGGGTATTTAATTTAGAGGGTGAATGGACGGTCGTAAGACTCGAATGAATATAAATGAAAGCACCGCGATATATATATATATATATACCAACGCCCCACTAATGAAGCATTGTGTAAACATGGCACATAACACCCCAGAGACGGGGTTACGTAACCCATGATAAATACATTTCACTACAATCGGGTCTTTCTACATGTACCGGTACTCGTTGTCTTCTATTGTTTGCGAGGTATTGTATTTTTGGTCTTGTTTTGCATTTGTATTATTGTCGTTCTTTGTTCCGTTTTGTTTTACGTCATCTGTTCTCCGGTACACACAGAAACAACCCTACAATCCCAACCCGTCCTCCTCTGAATTTAAAATTCCTCTGAAATTGTTCTGAATTTACGATTATAGTTAATTTAGAACACTGACAGTCTGAAAGGAATTCTGGGAAATCAGCATTTTTGTTGAAAAAGAATAATCCTTAGTGTTCGGACAGGACTCGAGCCTACGGCCTCTACGACCCTTCGCTGACTTATCCTCTCTTCTAACCACTAGACCACCACGCTGCTGGATGAGCAAACCTCAATTTTTTAACATAAAATTCATGCGCTTATTCTACACCCTGTAGTAAGCCTATAAATCACTCGCTTGAAAATAATTTTAGAAAGTAAATGGAAAAGCTTGATCACCAAACCTCAACAAAAAGCTAACCATTTGAAATCAGCGCTAGCTTAGGCCTAATCACTGTAGATCAATGATATTCTATGCAAGACTCAAATAAATATCTCGAGATTTAATTTCCCATCGCCCTGTTGTTCGGTGGTCTAGTGGTAAGAAGACGTTCCTAGTAGCGGTAGTTCCGGGTTCGAATCCCGCAGTCCAAATAACATTTTTTTTATTTCTTCTTTTCTGAAATGTCCTGGGAAACAGTGTTCTAAATTAACTATAATGGTAAATTCGGAGCAATTTAAGAATTAACGATTATCGTTAATTCAGAGAGGAGATCATGTTGACAATCCACAGCCGGCGTATCCACGGCTATTGTAGGACAAAACATGTGTTCCTAAGTATAGGTTTTGTTACGATAGAGATCCACCGCGAGAAGAAGGAAAGTATGTACGTTTGTATTTGTTTCGTAAATTACCTTGAGATGCTTTAGTATCAACAATTTACTATAATCATAAAGAAAGGATTATTATTTTGGCAAGACTTCTACTAACTTTGGTTGCCGGCCCTGAATAAAATGTGAAGCGTGTGTGATTGTTAACCGCTATAATTTCGTTTTCCTTTTATCTTTCACATAACGAAGGTCAACGAAATACCTTGAAATGTATAAGAAGTACTCTCGAAGAAGGGAATGTGAAAGACACTAAGGCGTAATCAGGGATTTTGCTCCTCCTTTCCCCTTTATCTCTTCTTTTTGGTCAAGTCCTTCTCAGTTAATACATACTTTATTCAAACACAAACATACAAACATCCCGGGGGGGGGGGGGGGGGGGGGGGGGGTTATAACCTTATATGACCTATACGGGGACGTGCCGCTGGACAGGGTATGGTTTTTGGCATTTTGGTCCTGAACAGGGTATATAATTTAACGTGAATCTGTCCTAAACAGGGTCTGAATATGTCCTAAACAGGGTATGGTTCCAGTTAACTTAGCGCTTGTGGTGACTTCCCTTGTCGTGATTAGTATATTCATGCGAAGGCGAAGTCATTTTCTTTTTAAAGGATGCGTCTACCAGCCGTGTCCTAGACAGGGTCCTAAAATAGAGGGTGTTGTTCTATACAGGGTAGGTATTTTCGTTTATTTTTGTCCTAAACAGGATCAGGGTCTCAGACCCTCAGCGGCACCCCTATACCCAAATATTGGGTATAGGGGTGGGTATTGGCCCCTTTGTTTTTTCACATACTTAGGTTCGTTTTCTAATGGCGGTGCCTGGAGGGGTTACTTATTTATTATTTCATGGTCTTCTTTCCTTGGTTATATTTATCCCTTTACTTTGCGCGCGCATTCCCTTTGTACTTAAATTTACCCTCGTCCTTTTCCTTTTTCCTAGGCTCATTCCTTCATTTCCACTTCGTCTCGTCAGTTCCCTTCCTGGGAAAAAGATACAGATTTTCGCCCTCTGGAAGTTCCCCTTAACAAAGTTCAGTGGGTAGCATGGGATTCTACCACCATCTGCGAAAATCGGACTCTAACAGCCAACAATCTTCATATTCGCCTTGATTTTATTCGCCAAGTTTAAAATGGTACGGCTCAAGCAGACCCCTCTATGCTCGCCTTTAGGGATCCAAGCCACTTTTGTGCCGGACAACTTCACCAATTCCAGGAAACCTCCCAAGCCCATTCTGACGCAGCCATGAAGGTTTTGAGTTGGATCAAGGACGGTGTTGATTTATTCCGATATTTTCGACATTTCGTGGATCGTTTAAAGGAAAACACTTTGATTCTGACTGGCCACCTGCCAAAGTTTTTATAAACAATATATCTTGTAAGCCTTTTTCTAAGTTTATTTCCTCTGCCATCTTGGACTGCTTGGCTTCCGGTGCAATCTCAGTCTGGGGTAGGGTTGGGGAGGTGTCGCCCCCCGAATCTTGTGATGCCTTTAACTGTAGAACCCTCTAAACCTCGCCTATGTACCAGAAGACAACCGTTTCTTAAATTTATGGACTATCGATAAGCCCTTCAGACTTGATCTACTCCCTGGCCTCCCTCGCTACGTCCACAAGGATACGTTTCAGTCCGTAACGGATGACAAATCGGGTTACGACCACCTCTTGCTTTCCTCTCGCAGTAGAACCTTTTTTGGTTTCTAGTGGGGTAGGTGGTACTTTGTCAGTAATACCATCCCCTTTAGTTGGAAGCTCTCATCCTACGTCTACCATTCCATTGGGTCACTGGCATCCCATTATTTTCGCTCCATTGGCATCCCATGCTCTCTGTAAATAGATGACTGGCATATTGGTAGACTTATGTTGCCCCATTCTTCCGTGTCCAGTTTCCCCACCGTCCCTATGCCCCGCTCCGATATCCTTCTTGCTATGGCTGCCATATTCCTTGTTTGTTACTTCCTCTTATCCCTGGGTTACTGCATTGGTTTGTCTAAATCCATTTTGACACACCGTCAACAGCTACCTTATTTAGGGTTTGTTTCCGATTCTTGTCTCCAGGCCTTTACCCGTATACCTACTACGAGGGATAATTGCTTTTCTGCGGGACGTTCTTGCGAAACAAACCGAGGAGCTTGTTACTTTACAGCGGCGATTGGCTGGAAAGTGTGTTTTCATGTCTTTAGCTGTCCCAGGCGCTCGCCTTTTTACAAATGAAATTAACATGGCCATTTAGGAACATCACCGACATATACAGCTTTGTTCTGATGTTTCGTCGTTCGCCTGGCGAGCTGTCTTGGGTCCTGGGACCGTTTCCATTTCTTCCTCCGACTACTGGCCAGATTCTAGCTTCCACTATGACATTGCCACAAAGGAAGCTCTCGCCTTGGCCAATGTTCTCGACTCCCTTGTCTCCTCAATCTCTAATTCCTGGGTCGATGTTTATGTCGATACTGATGGCACTTGTTTTAGCTTGGAATAAACAAGGTTCTAGATCACGTCCTTTATTTATATTTAACGCCCTCAAATGTATCTTTGCCCAGGTGTTATTCTCCAACGTTTTCATTAGTCTTCATCATGTCCCCTCTTCGTCAGCCTAAATTAGTTTTTTCTTTGTATGTTTTCTTTTGCACCTTAATAAAATGCGCTCTTTGCTTTTTTGCAGCAGCTTCCACAAGTGGCTCGTGTTTATGTCCCCGCTGTTCGTTGTCCTTTTTGTCAGCACCCTAATGATTTCAACTTTCTTTATTGCCAGATGTGTACTTATCGGCGCAAGGTCGTCAATCCTCTCCCTTCCAATCCACCCCAAGTCGACATTAAACAAATTGACGGACGGCTTGATCTCCTCACCTGTGCTTCTTTGTCTACGTTTTATGAAAAACAAAAACAATCGCTCAAGCAGGAGCTCGAATCTTTCCTTAGTCAGCTCTTCCGGGCAAGAAAATAATCTTCACTGCCTCGCCTCGGGATCTGTGTCGTTTCCTTTTATGGAAGGACAAAGCTGGGAAAACGCAACTTCACTGCAATGGCTGTTCGTATTTAGGCAAGCATGGAGTTCACCCCTACGGCTGCCCCGTTAGATTATCTTACAGCACGGTCGACTCTTATATTGGCAAGTTGCGGGCCATTTTTCATGGTGTTGGACGCCAGGGTGAGTGGGAAAGCTCGCTTCAGCTTGGAAACTCCACCCAGTTACCTCAGAGCAATTGCAGGCTAGAATAATAGTTAGGCAAGCGGTTCCTCTATTTCTCCCTAAGTTGCATATTTTGGCATGACTTCTAAATCGCAAAATAAGTACTCCTGGTATTACCGCACAAGACCTCTGCATCATTGCGAAGGATGAAGCGTTTTTGAAAACACTCTTTTTCAGTGGCGATCGTGGCTCAGACCTTGGGAATGTTAAAACTCCAGAGATCCTGCGTTTCCCTTCAGATGATGGGTTTCTCTTCAACCATATTTGGGGAAAAACGCTTCAAGATGGCTCCTCTAATCTGTTTGGTATCCGCAGGCATCCGAACCCCGCTATTTGCCCAGTCGCCGCCATTGAAACTTACGTCGCTATCTGTTCTGAATTGGCAATTGACCTCTCTAAGGGATACCTGTTTAGACCTACATTTCCCCAGGGAGATGTCCTGGACAAACCCTTTTCTAGTTCTACTACACAGCAAAGACTCAAGTTATATCTCAAAGAGGCAAAATTGACGAAGGACAGACATTGCACAGTTTGCGCTCTGGTTGCGCGATCACCCTGGCTTTATCCGGAGCTCCGCTAGTGGACGTTATGTCCCATGTCTGGAAAGACGGCCAAACTGCACTTTTTTATGTAAATCTCGCAGAAGTTCGTCGCCAGGGAACGTCTTCTCGGTTGCTTTCATCCGAAAATGTTGAGCCTTCCTCCTCGTGTACTCAATTGCAATACACTTCTCTTGACTCCCTTAAGAGCTTTGTTTGCGCTTTTCCCTCTACCCGGCCCTTTAGGCGTAAAGCGTTCTTGTTCCCCTCTTTCACGAGTTTGAGTTTGGGTGTTGGATGTTATTTTGGGTCTGAGTCTGAGGTGGAGTACGGGTCGTCTGTCGGTTTTGTCCCTGTGATCTTAGTACCCCGCTGCTAAGACTATAGGACGCCAGGTCTCCCATTCTCATTATATAAGTGCAAGTGAGACCGGTGAAAATAGAGGGAGCGTCGCATCTCCTCTCGGCCGCCATTTTCGCACGCGCTCGAGTGATTTCCCGTTCGACTATCCCCGAGAGAAAAAAGAGACTGCTCGTAGTCTATCTTTCCTGCAAAGGATCGTGGCTTATTTTGATCGGATTATTATCAGTTTTCACTTTTGGTCAATCATGACTAGCAGTGTATCTGATTTATTCATGAATGTTACCCATTTGTTTACTGGATGACACTTGATCCTAAACGATATAAAATCCACTTTCCTTCGAACTAGTAGCCTGCGTGGCAGGCGTTCTAAGGGGAAGGGGAAGGGGGAAAATTCGGGCGCGAGAGAACGCGAAGGGCGCGCGAGGGAGGAGGGAAGGGAACGCCTGCAATGACGCCATTGTTTTACCCGTCTTTTCCGGTCAGCTTCTGAGCGTAAAAAACGCGATTGGTTAGAATTTGATATGTGTCAATCGCCTACTTAATACCTTGTTCCGATTGGTTGAAATCAACATCACGCTATTTGAGTAACTTGATCGATCTTTCAAGCATACATACTCCGCCAAATATAAATATGACTGAAGAAGTGGGAAGAGATTTCGAGTTTATTTTACGGGAATTATTGTTAGAATTGGAAACTAAAGGACTCATGTTCAACTTGAAAGAAGAACAAAAGACAGCCGCAGTGAAACAACTGTACATAGGAAAAGACCTGGTGGCGGTTTTACTGACTGGTTTCGGCAAAAGTCTCATCTTCCATAGATAGTAAGACAGCCTAAACACGACTCCCACTCGTCGCAGAAAAGTATTTTTAAAGCCTAAAGTATAATTTAAGCTTTCCCAGTAAGACTTCAAAGAGAATTGCGCCTTAAGATCACAGTTATGAATTTGTTTTCTTCGATGATATTGACCTTTTGATCTCGGCGGATTATCTTTCAAATTGATAGGAGGATTTCGTGCTGTCCAGAGCCGTTAAAATTATTTTATTTCTTTATGCCGTTGTTCGGTGCTAGCTCTATTGGCATTCATTACGGTTTCTTTGGCTACAAGTTTTTTTATCGCTTTTAGAGTGCCAGGACCGTTAAATTTCTCAGGGCCGTGATTTAATTGTCTGCGGTGTTCAAGACTTGCGACTTGCGAGAAAGTGTTTCCGGCATCACGGATTTTGGCTAGACCAGAGACTCAAAAAGCCGTAGTCTACAATTCCACTGCATTGAAATCATGAATTCTTGTAATAATTTTTAACTCCTTAGTTAGTTCTGTAGTTGAGGAGTGTGTCTTAGTGGAGCTGGGATAAACCTCTGTTGTTTAGTAACAGCGTTTGATTTGGCATCCAACAGTTACTCTGCAGCATGGTTGCGAAGAGCCAAGGCAGTTTTTTTATTATAATTCCAGATACATTTCTTAGCCACTCAGCCCATACAAGTCATACAACACCAAATGATTTGTTCTTCAGCGATCGCTTGAACCAATTTACGCAGGATTTTGTATTGTCGTATTCAACCTTCAAACTCGTTTAACAGACTCGACACACATCGTTGCAATTGTTTTCCTTTTTCGGGCGACCGCGTTTAGGCTTTACAATATTACGACTATTACCACCATCAGCTATGCGATTTTGTTTTTCTGTAAAAAAGT
>JAJLRJ010000009.1:1502500-1582500 GCA_024195265.1 Dendrophyllia cribrosa
ACTCAGAAAATTGGTACAAAAGTACTTAAATTTTTTACAAGACGATGTTAATTGTAGATACTATTTTATCATTTTTCACCGATCCATGATATATTTCATTACAAATCTTAACATAAGGCGTCCTGAAAATAGTAGCGAAGGACCACGAACGAAAATGCAGCTGGTGTACGTAAGATTTAGAGAAGATCTTATCAGCCAAAAATGTGAATACAAATAAAGTACGCAAGGCTGACACTACGTAGAGAACTTAACGTGACAACGACATAATAGAGCCCGTTTGGCCTCTATCATGTCGTTGTCGCGTTGAGTTACGTAGTATCAGCTGTAGTATCAGCCTTGCTTTCTTTATTTGTACTTTACAGGAGTGTCCGTCTTAAGAGAGTTTAATTACTGTATTTAGACCTTTGGACACGCAAATCTTTACCCCGTTACGTAAAAAGCGTGGAAGTGTTTAAATCTTTTCGATCCTTCGCTCTTATTGTTAATAATACAATAATATTTAGGATATATTCAGTAGAAGGGGGAATGTCTACACCCCCGCCTATTCGGTAGCTGCAGGAGCCCATTCGATGGGCTATGGGCTCCTGGTAGCTGAAACAAAAGAAACGGCAAACTGATCCTTACGGCAGAAAAACAGATACAGAAGCAAATAAAATAAAATAAAAGTGGAATATAATAGTGCTCGGTATCTGCATGCAAGCTAGCTTTAGAAACGGGGATGGATAAAAATACAATTTGTAGTCCTTAAGGGTGCACTGGCCACGGCTGGGTTTGACTTTAGGCTGCGTTTGCAAACGCGCCAGCATCCGACCGGTGTGTGGAAGGTCATATGTTCGAATTCTTTTCGGAGACTTAGATCTGTCCCACGCTCAGGACATGATGAACATTAATGATCTTTCTCATTTCATTACCGAGCTTAACATTTATTCATCTTTCTTAATTTTTTGTTGTTGTTTATCAAGATGTTTATAGCAATTAAAAAGTATGGGCGGTTTCAGTGTTAAACTGAGTTCGGCGTTTCGTGCATCCTTTTCGAGCTTTACAGGAACATCCTAACCTCGTCCTCAGGGAATTGTTCTAGTTCTCGTTCTAAATGGCGGGTTTGGCGGCTGCGCGCAGAAACCCCCGAGTCTCCTACACAGCCGTTATTTGGATTAGAAACCCTGTCATGCAAAATACTTCAAAAATCCTGCAGTATTAAATTTCTTCTATTCGTTGGAACAACGGTTTCAGATTTCCAGAAACCAAATGCTAATCGCTGGAAATAACTCCGAAAACGCCATTTCATAGCTGCGTCGTCCACAGGCCTCCCTCCTTATTCTAGCGCGGTGCGCGTGGAGTTGTGGGATTGATGCACTGCACTCGTACGCGTTTTGCATCCTGCCCACGCCGCACAACGCACCCTGTTTCCCCGAGCCAGACCGGAGCCTGGGAACGAGGCAGATTTCATAGTGTGTCGCGTGACGAAACACTTCCGCCTCTTATCCGGCGCCTCTTGTGGCCGCTAGCGATTTAAAAACCAAAATAGACAAAAGAGGACAGTCTACTTTACAGGATAAAGTCAATCTCAATAGTGAAAACTACATAGTCTACATATTCAGAACACGTGATTTATATTAGAATATCTACTGAATGGAACTTGATCCTAACCTATCCACGTGACCTATGTCTATTCAGAAATCGTTTCCTTTAATAGCTGATGCCTGTTCACGGGTTTTAATACCACGATAAAAAATGAAATTGTCATCTTTTCAGAGGACTGTAAAATTAAACTGTAAATATTTAGTATATTTTGAGACAAACTTTTTGTCCATAATTTAGTGTATTTTCCGACGCACCGGATCTAGTGTAAGTCCGCTATCAATGATAACAATGGATCATCATTGTTGTCTTCTTGTTCTTCTTTGATTTCTGAAGTGAAAACATCCCGTTGTGAGCCGCTATCTGTGACCACGTTTATGGGCTCGGGAGGGGATCCGCGGAAACCCATGGAAGCAAATGAACTGGACGCTGTAATGCGGCCGGAACTACAGGAATATTCGCGACTTCTTGAATTATCGATCTTCCTTACATACCCTGAGCAACTTGTTCGCGTCGAATTTGAAGCTGCGTAACGGCTGCCGTGAACTGCCTGAGTACTTGTAACATCATTCATGCTAGGAAGCATCGAATAAGGTAGATTATTTCTTCGTTTCTTTACACTGATGTAAATTCCGCATAACACACAACAAGCCGCAATGAATGCCAAAATGCCGATGATAGCTGGACCAGCATCTTTCAAATCATCTTTAGAATGCAAATAATCGTAGACGTGAGGAAATTGTCGACTGTACCAGAGGACTGCAGCCATAATGGCCAAAAAACTGAAGAAAAGCGCTACGATTACACAGCAACAACCGCCGCCACAGCAAGGATTACAGTTGCAGTTGAAACAACCACAGCGGATTGTGCAACAGTCTGCATGATCAACAAGCACAGGCGTTGAACATCGTGAAATTCGGTAGCCATCCGAACTAGAATCTACGTCATCCAGTATCACGTCTGGTTCTTCATAGTGCTTTTCAATGTGCCTCTTAACCATGCTGACCAAATCTCTTCTTTTGGGCCTCAATTCCTTGATAATTCCGAGTAAGAACGCCATCTTTTGTGGCTCTTCTCCGATCACGTTATGTTGGAGTAGAATGTTGAACACGTCCCAGCCAGATTGGAGTTTCTCTCTCTGGCCGCCGGGGATAATCTCTCTACAAATTTGTACCAAACTTTGTAGATTCATTTGGTTTAGTTCGTTGCTGAGGTTGTTTAGAAGGATATTGAACGGGCTGATAGAAACATTGTTATCCATGGCTGAATATCGAGCGAAAATATGATAAATACCAGACCGCCAATGATTTTATTCGCGTCATTGAACTTCCGCTTTTCCCGGGAAAACAAAATGATGCCTTTCACGGCTCCCGCAAAGAGACATTCTTTCAATGAGTTTGTCTATCGTTTATTTAGGCTATTGTGTCCTATCAAGGAAACAAATCATCACATCTCTTGGGATTCTCAATATTTTTTGGTGGGTTATCATTCTGCGAGGCAAGAATTTTAGTACCAGGAGAGGTGTACAAAGTGTACCCTTCGGTACTCCCCAAAGGAGAAAAAAATGAGTTCGGTTACGACTGGGGAATCCCCTAATTCGTATTGTATTTCGTTTATTAGTTCAAGTTTGAAGTTCACTCCATTTTCAACCTTTATCAGCTCTTCAAGATCTAGACAACAATTCACAAATCAGGCAGATAACCCACAAACTCATAATAAAAGTTATAAGAAATAGAGTAATGTAACCTTTGCTTTCAGGATCAGGATGCGTAGAAATGTAGGTGTTGTGTTACATGGTCTACTTGAATCACGAGGGTTTGTATGGGACCCGGGGGGGGGGGGGGGGGGGGGAGGGGGCTACTCTCCTACATAAGTTATTTTGGTATATTCCGCCCCAAAGGGTATGGTTTTTGGTCTAAAATTGGGTCCCCTTGATAGTTTTTCACGGAACCTTGAGAGGGAACCATGAAAGCACATTTTCTGTTTTCATCTATCTACAAACGAAAAAGAGAGAAAGAGAACTAATCAAAAATATATAATTCGATATCATGCAGCATGATTTACTGCTTTAGATACGCAAACGAACTCTGATAACGGTTATGATTTTAGAGGTCAGGACTGAAAATGGCATGGGTATGGCGAAATGGCGCAGTTTGGTCTGAAATAGTGTCAGGGTTTGGAGAACTGGGCGGCACACCGCCACCAAAAATTCCGTGGCGTTGCCCCCTTCCCCCACCACGGGTTATGGGAACGCTTGAAATTGACTTATTCTGGTCGTTTGTTGTATTCTTTTTGTTTGCTCACTCCTCAGCCCATTTGAAGCGAGCAAACGACAAAGCTAAGAGAGGTATAAAACAGTTCATTCCAGAATCCGATCCGGGTGCTTTAGCGTGTGTACCACCGACCCCTTCCCTAATCAGAGAAGGGAGGGGACTGGTGAGGGAATAAGCCCACGCCCTCTCCAGGCCTCTCCCAGGTCAATCTGCGAGTCTTCCGAAAGCGCAATAAATTCTCTCAGTCAAGGGTGGGCGCTTTGAGAAAATACGATATAAGCAGTCTTCCTGTTTTCGGGGGCATGGATAGTTGAGTGAGTACAGTCATGCCTGTTGCCCATCCAGTGACAGTCCTAGTGGTCCATCTTAGAAAGGTCTCCGCATTATATCGGTCCATTTTAGAAAGGTGTCCGCCTTATATCGGTCCATCATAGAAAGGTGTCGGCCTTATATCGGTCCATCATAGAAAGGCGTACGCCTTTTAGAGGGTTTAGCCCCAGCCCAGCCCTAGCGGTCCAACTCAGAAAGGTGTCGGCCTTATAGAGAGTTAAGGTATAGAAAATATTAAGTGAAATTTGGCCGGAACCAATCAACAACTGATGTCATTTTGTATATTTTTAAAATTGTAATTTGTCGAAAAAACCATAGGGGGATTAGGATGAACGTAAAAATGTCCGTCATAGAGAGAATCAAGTGAAATTTGGCCGGGACCAGCCGACAATCGACTGTTTACGGTTGTCAGAAGAGTCAACAAGTTCAATCCCACAATCAAACCACCGTTTTGGTTCTAACTTTCGAGTCTGTGGATTAAAAACCCAAATGTGGCCATTCAAATGAGAGCTTCAGCCACTAAGCATAACTTTAAAAAATTGATACTAAAATTTTTAATTGTTTCTACTAATATTTTGCAAAAAAAAAAAATTAATGTTTTCCTTTAGAGTAAAAGGCTAAGGGGGCAAAGTCCTTATGCCTTTAGCGAGTCTTCTTCACATACAAACTATCTGAGATTACAAGGAAACAAATCTCAAAAACAAACAGAGTCAACAGACAACACATGTTAGAAAGGTCCTCCAGGAGACGTTTCTGGCGCATGCAGATTGCGTGAGCCCTAGGGAACTCTGCGTTGGAGGCTATGTTGCCTGCGAGCAAGCTCTTTTGAAATGGGGAAGAGCTTGCTTGGAGGCTAGAGGCTATGGACCATCGGGATCAATAATGTCAGTTGGTGTGCAGTTTTTGTCGCTGGGCTTGGGTGTGGCTTAAAAGTCAAATCATTAAAGTGCGTGCACGGGAACAGTGGAGGTACTGGAAGGATGCCGTGAGAGGAGTGGATTTTTAAGCTTTTTTCTCTTTAACTTTGCTAACACGTTTATGCCAGAAAGATAGGCTAACACTTTAACTTCCAAGAGTGCCAAAATCAAAATTTCAAGAAAAAACCCAAATTTCATTTCGCAAAATATTGAAAAACAAATAGTACCATGCAAAAGAACTTCCATTGGTCAAACCATAGGATTTTGTCAGCAGACTCAAAAGTTAGAGCTACACTACATGTCTCCATAATTGACTCTGGGAGTGAAAGGGTTAATTTGAAACTTCTTTAAAGGGATAACAGTATCCTAAAATGCAAACAAACTACAAGACAGTGAAGCTATGACAATCATACTGTTAAAAATCTTTTTAATTACAAAAGCGATTAAACAAAAAAAAAAACAACAACATTAAAAAAGAAAATTAACAAACATTAAGGTATTAAGCTAGTGTATTACATAACTTGTAATATATGACTTGTTTAGAAAAATGCTGTTACAAAATCGTGTTTTATCAACTATATCCAGCTATTTCAATTAACGTTGTCGGGTGAAAGCTAGCTCAAAGCTCAATTGCAAAGCTCAAAGCCTACAAGTCAAGACCGAACTACCTGCATGCCTGTTCCAGGCATGCAGGTAGTTGCGAGCGGTGAAACGAAAAGAAACGGCGCGAATGAGTTTTGCGACGAGCAGGAAAAAAGTTTCTTTTGCGCCAATCCCAACTATCTTGGCTTGTAGCTTTGAGCTTTCATCCAACAACGTTAATCGAAAAAGCTGTATTAATTTTGTCTTTACAAACACTTAACCCTTTGCCCCGAAAGTGATCAGCATCAAATTTCTCCTTGTAATATCAATGCTTAATCAATCAGAGAGGTCATGAGAATTAGGGACATGATCACCCAATGTTGATATTTTAATAACTTCTCCCCACTACTCCCTATAAGAAAGAAATGGGCCCAAGAAAGGAGAATTTGTATTTTGATATTGTGGATTAAAGGGTTAACTGATATTCAGAGTTTAGATGATGCCTTTTCCCATTTCAGTGCTGATGAATGTGCTTCAGAGTGTCTCTAGCATGTTACACAGTCTTGGCAAATCCCACACGGTTATTACCAAGGTCAAACTCAGTGTAATATGGACCAATGAACACATCTCCCAGAATCCATAAAGGACCTGCAGGTGCAGGTATGTCAATACCCAGGAAACCACTCAAACACTCAGTTTGGCCCAACACTGTAACCTGAGAAGCAAAAACAATGTCTGTTAATACATTTAAATTTCCCTGTGCACCTGACTTTTGTAAGCAACCATCCTACAGACTGACTTTGAGGGGGGGGGGGGGGGCAAATGTCAATTATGAGACTTGCAGGGAGGTGGAGATTCTACATGTAGTTAAAAAAACTTAGAGCTCCAAATGTCCTGAAGTCAAGATGCAGTGCTGAGTCCAATCACAATATAAACTACTGTACATTCCTCAATAACAATGCATATTAAGATAGCAATCACATTTGTAACCTTTTTTGCTTTGGAATTGTGAGTTTTGAACTAAACTTGTGAGGATATTAGAGAATTGAAGATTCAAATTTTTTAAATTTCTAAACTCCAGACAGTAGACTGTCCTATTCTGGTAAGAACAAGATTTCAAGATGGTTCAAATGAAAACCAATGTGGATACTGCTTGAAGGCTACAGAAAAAAAGATTAAAAGAACATTAATGCAACCTCTATAACATTACTGGTTATTTCGTAATCAACGAGTAAAAATTAACCTCTTACAGATTAAGAGGTATAGGCAACTCTGGACAGTCTTCATAAATCAGCTGATACATGTTCATGCAAGTCTGGTCTAAGAAAAAGAGGAAGAATGATTGATTGTTGTAAATCCATGTAACAAACCTTGAGAACATAATCTTTTCCAGTCAGTGTAAACTTCTTTCCAGCCAGGGTGAAGTCAATGGGTGGAAGAGAATCAATCTTGCTGCAGTCAATTATATACTGCAATTGGAAAAGGAATTATGAAGAGTTATGGTATTATTGCATGCAAAATTAATGCCCACATCACAAGTGGAGGTTGGGTGCGTAGGAACCTGGGGACTGGAACCACCCACCCTGAAAACTCCAAGTGATAGATCACCCAATAGGCCTGCCCTACCTGCATCCTAGCCACGAGCCCTGCACACCCCAAGCTGCAAATGTAGCCTGGCAGTTGTCACACTGAAGCTCAAACTCAGTGGAAATACAAGCCAAAATAACTAAATTAAAAAAATAATTATACGGACTAAAGATCCCACCCCAGATCCACATGAACCAACAGGAAAGGGATGAAATTAAGATAGCAGAAAATAATGCGAATTTCAACATAAATTTCATGGAGCATTGATTTCCTATAACAAGTTACATGCAGTATCCAGAAGTGATTGTTTACAAGGTTTAAACAATCAATTTCATTCAAATACCCACCTCACCACCCACGATGGGTGTAGCTCCGATCATTGCATTCAACTTTGTCACTTCAGCAGTTGGTCCACCAATCAGAGACGTGCCAGTATCAGCAATTGCCTGGCAACCACCGTTGCAAAAGCTTGATCCATTGACATTGATGCTAAAGGCAAAGAGTTGTATTGAATATTTAAACGGGAAATTCAAGTCAAGTTTTCATCCACATTAGCATGCCAGAAAGGCATCCACATTGCAACCACTTTTTAAAACAGTTTGTGAAAAACTATTAACTGGATGGGAGATGATCCTCAAAAATACCCAATTTTCAATTTCTGGTGAAAAGCCTGGAAGGCCATCTGGGTGTACATGTAATTAAAGCAGTCACTTTTTCTACTAAGAAATTCACAATCACAGAATTCCATGCATTTTCACTTATGGGTAACGTTACTTTCGGAAGGCCATTACTTTCAGAATTTTATGGTACTTTAAAATATGGTGCTAGCTTAACTGATGAACCCAACTTTCATGTTTCACTTCCTTACTGATGCAGCACCACATTTCTTTAGAAGCTTAGATCCCTTATATACAGTATGAACGTACGTTAAGACCTGTGAAAACGTGGCCAATTTTACTTACTTTCTTCATTTAAAATATCCTGAGCACTACTGTAAACAAGCAAACAAGCAAAAACTTACCCATCCATTTTGAATTGCCAGTATCCTTTCTTAGTGACAGGAACATAAGTGAAGTCACCAGTGTAATACTTGGGATCAGAGCCGCCGAGTATAAGCTCACCTCCAGGGGTGCCAGAGGGTTTCCTTAAAAAGAAGAGTTTTTTTCAAGTCGGCGGCTGCTTATTCACCAGAGATTTCTTTTCTTTTCTTTTACACAACAACACCAAACAAAGCAAACTTATGGCGATGAATAACAAATAAAAATGCGCTCACAAGTTGCACGCATTTAGATGCATCTTAGGAGGATTGTGCATACATGTATGCATTAAACGTGTGCATGGTTTGCATCTGCATTGGTCGCTTATCTCTGAGCGGTGCTGTACTGTACAACTCAAAGCGATTATCATATTTTGCTAATTAATTTTGATTTGGAGCGAGGGGGGGGGGGGGGGGGGGAGGGGGGGGATTACACAAAGAGACCACTAGTCTTTCTGAGTACAATATCATTAGGGATGTAGTTTTGGCTGTTTTCCTAACATTGTTAGTCATCTGTTAATTAAGTGTGTGGGAAAACAAACCTGTCCAAATAAAAGGAGAAAACAGGCTTTGCAACAAGTTGTTGTTTCACCATATTCTGGAACACTGGTGTCACACCATCAACTGATATTGTTTCATATGCCATGCCGAGGAGTCCGTCAAACTTGGCTGCAACAAAGGCTACTCCTGGCTCACTTGTGGCTTCAGCAAATGTTTGATGTGTCACCTTTAAACCACCAACCTACAAAAAAGAAAACAATATTGTTTATATTTGGTAAATTAAAAACTTCATGGTGGAAATACAATTTTGCAAAAAAATAATTCTCATTTGATTTTATGCCAACTCAATACTGACTAATGTGCTTCACTGCGACCTTTGTTTTCTATTAAATATACAGGATTTGTACTGCCAGTTGTCGATGACCATTGTGCTATTAGCCCTGTAACTCCCAAGAGTGCCAAAAACCAAAATTCAAGAAAAATCCCACATATCATTTTGAAAAAATAATATTGAAAAACAAATAGCACCATACAGTGTACTTAAGTACTGCCAAAGTGGTTTCATTTGAATGGTCACACCATAAGATTCCGTTCACAGAGTCAAAGGTTAACACTACTGTACACTACAGTGTACATGCAGTCTTCATAATTGTTCAAACACTCATTAATAATTCATAGGCATATTAGCCTATCACACGACGTAAATCCATCACGTGCATGGACCTTTATACCTGGTAATCCATGGTCATTCTGAAAAGCCTGGTGGCGGATTTGATTTCAGTCCCAAGGGGAGTGCGGGGCTGATTGTTTTTTACCTTATTAGTATTCTTTATATAAAAAAGTTACTCTCATTAGTATTCTTTATATAAAGAATACTAATAAAGGTAAAAGACAATAGGTTTCTTTTCCTTATTAGTAATCTTTTTTTTAAAATACTAATGTTGGTAATAATTATTCAGGATTCTTGGTACAACAAATGGTGACTTTAAAATTTTTTTTTCAGTACTGTTTTACGATATGTAGCCTTTTGCCATTCTATATAGAATCTTCTCCAACAAAATAAGCAACCAACAGTTTAGCAAGTAAGCCATTATTTGAATGACACCAGCGCTCACGTGTAAATTGGAAGGAAAGCGAGTGGTTCAGAGATGCTAGCTGCTTATTTCTACTCGTTCAACGCCAATGAATAAAAATTGTTAGACATATTATCCACCGTACCTGTCAACTTTGGTATAGCATTTTTCATGGATTATTTTTTTCCTCAGAACTTTAAAATCCCAAAACTTTCGACAGTTACCGGGAAGCCATGGTCACCTCGTCGAAGCCAGTGTGGCACATGTGCTGTATGCTAATCAGTCTACTTGTTTTTCTCGTATGCTAATATCCTCTTTGCACAAAAAGCACATTTGTTTGATCTCCGTAGGGGCACGCTTTTGGCGGTTCGTGTTTGAAGCCGTTCAAAACACTCACAGCACGTGTTTTATCAAGTCTAAAAATTCTCGCGCTTCGCGCTCGAATTTTTAAACTTGATAAAACACTGCTGTTCGTGTTTTAAACATTACATAATAATCATTCCTAATAGAATCTTTTTATCCAATCTAATTACAATTTGTAAATATTTTCTGCTATTAGCCAATATAACATGGATATAACATGGATATCAGTGAAGCAACATTTTGATGATTTCATTGGTAGACTGTCCCTTTAACTAGAGCTACATGCATTTTAATAGTACTTTATGACCTTGAAAAATGGGTTTTCCGAGTGTTCGCAAATTGTTAAACATCAACCAGTACATTGTACAGTAGTTGAAAGGATCAACAGTTTTGCTTGTTTTCCTGCTACAAAGATCCCTAATATGGAAGGAGCTTGTTGATTGACCTACAGTGTATCAGATATGCTGAAAAGTGTGTGACATCAAAGAGAAAAGCTGTCAGTAGTTGTTTAGCTTGTAATCTGTTCGCTTTGCATTGCTTGTTGGTTAAACCAACCAAAAGCCGCACGCATTTGCCTCTGTTCGCTAAACCAATCACATTACCTCCTTACCATTTGCTTATTGTTTTGGTTGTGTTTACGCATAATCATTTCAAGGTCATGCGAAAATCACTCTAGTGTAAATAAAGTTTGTTCCAACTTACATCCACGGTATCTGTGCTGAGAAATCCTTTCATGCTTCCACTCCCGTATCGAATCTCAAAAGCTGTTCCATTTTTTTCATAAGTGCTTGACTTGGAACTGTCATACTTGTTATGCAATACTGAAGAAATATCAACATATATGTAAGGTCAATAAATTAACTTGAGGCTCCAAGTAGCCTATACTAATGTGTAATAAACTTTTTCAGGGATTCTGACAGGGTGCGGGAAAAAATCCAAAATTGTGCGGGAGTTTTGGGGCAAATTGTGCGGGAAATAACTTCGATTGTGCGGGATTGCGCAATCCTGTGACCAACCAAATATTCAATCACCAGTGTTCTAGCCAGTCCAGAAAAATATGACAAGGAGGAAATTCTGCATAAATGAAAAATACAAATGGATGTTTTACTTTGGGGCTTAAAATGTACCCAGCAATCGCCAATTTGCGGCTGTTTTTCTTCACCAAAGTTTATTTGTCTCAACAAAATCACATTGCGTGACACGATGAACTCGATCGGGTAAAACCGAAATACCACCTCTAAATAAATGTTTCCGATCTGAGCAAGTTCCTTTCTGAAAAATCCGTACATTTTATGTAGTGTGAATAATTTCCATGAAAGGTTCACACAATTTCTTCAAAAGTTTGCCGCAAAAACACAACCTCGAGATGTATGCAAATTGCGTGCTAAATGTAATTTGATAGCATGTTTGTTTTGCATTTTCCCGAATGAAAACGTCTTTCACTTGATTGAAAAAATCAAATCCAGTATTCTGATCAGAACTTAATGATTTTCTCCTATCAATCCGAAGTTCCAGCGCTTTAATAGTTTGTTTGTCGATTCACAAACTTGATCAGTTCTTTGCGAAAATAATTCATACAGAGTGACATTCACTTCGGCGCGACCGAGTACATTTCTTCGGTGTTTCTTCTTCGGTCCCCAACATATTGAACTGAAAGAGGAAGCAAAAGCGCTCGAAAAAATATCAAGAGGCTGCTAAGAAAAACGACATAATGTCTGGAAAACGACAACTAAAAAGCTACGCGAAAAATTCTGTTGGAAGTAAAGTCGGAAAGAAGTAAAACTGAGACTAGTTCCCAGGACGGCGAAGAGAACGCCTTGTTGTTTTTATATCGATCCGCTCGAGCTGTTCGAGGAAAGCGAGGGATTTCTCGATTGTTTGGAAGGAAAATGGGCTGAAAATAGCCTAAAATGTTTCTCAAAATCTTGGTAATCAATAGAAATACCTGATTTAATTAAAATTTTAAGCAAATATTTCAGTATTGTGCTGGATTGTGCGGATTTTCAGGAATTGTGCGGAATTGTGCGGGTTTGGCCGAATTGTGCGGTCCCGCACCCGCGCACCCTGTCAGAATCCCTGTTTTATGGTATATTTTCAGTAAAAATACAACAGAAATTCCCAAGAACCCCTTCTAAATGGTGTGACCATTCAAATGAAACCATTTCAGCAGTACTTTTGCATGGTACTATGTGTTTTTCAATATTTTACAAAAAGAAATTTGGGATTTTTTTTTGGAATCGATTTTTGGCACTCTTGGGAGTTAACACTGAATACAAAAAGTACAGTACATGTATGTATAATTAATTTATCATGCTACATTTCTACATTGTATACTATTTCTTACAGCAGGCAATGTCTGTTAATGGACATTTCTTGGAGGGAACCCACAAATTAGAAGATCCAGTGTCAAAAACAACTTTAAATGTCTGTCCTGGAGTTCCAATCTGGATTTCTCCATAGTACTGCGCATCAAGGTAGTTGGACAGTGGTTCTGGGGCTCCATAGTGCTCATTATATTTGTGCTGCCATTTCTCCTGCAGTTGACTTCGTGAGATTCCAGCCTCTGCAAGAGTGTCTCGGATTGTTCGCATCTTATGCAGTGGGATTCTAAACAAACAAAAGAAACAACAAAAAAAATGATTAAAAATTACATGTTAAAAGTACATGTGCTCTTGGGTAACCCACATTTAGCTACATGTAAGACTACTTTTGATTTGTACAAGTAGTTGTTCCAGCAATTTTAAACTCATCTTTTATCGTTTCATCCCATTCCTTCCAAGTCAAGGACATGTCTCGTTATCCAATACAGGGATCCATATTCGCAGTCATCTGGTTGTCCCAGATGGCTAAAAACTTGTACAGACGAGTAAAATAACTCCAAAGGTCATCCTTTGGACGAGTGAAGTTTTAATCAATATCTTTTCAAAATTTTCATATGATGTTATCATGAACAATGTACCTGCATTCTGATCACTTCTTGTCCACTAGGAACTTTCAGAAAACGGAGAATAACATGCAACTTTCGTCTGCAATGAAATCGTAAGTTTGGGTGCCATCTTTGATGATGCGGTATTTTCCATGAAACGATTGCAGGCTTAATTTTCATGTTGTTAACCGCTTGTTTTCTTTTTGTGAAACTGCATTCGTGTGACCATTCGCACACAAAACGTGACAGCTGTTCGGCTGATCGCAGCTAATCGCAGCTCATTGAAGCAAAGATGTGGCGTTTTTAGAAGGCCAGCGAAAAAAAAAAAAAGGTAGAGCAGAAGCTGCTGCTTATGAACAGGAAAAACGCAAACACACCTTCTTGCCCTCGAGGAAAACAGACAGACCATGGCTGGCTTATGTGCCCAATGCATAGTCAACACGAAAGAAATGTTCAAGTCATACATAATGTTATCACCGTTCTCTATAATTCTGCCCTTTTACCAGGGCAACCTAAATTTTGCCTGGGCAAGTATTAACATCAGGCATACTTGCCCGGCTGACGACTTTGATAAAAAATGAATATGGATCCCTGCCAATACCTTATTCAAACCTTAGTTACAAAATTAACACAAATTCAGCTACTTAGGGGGTGGGGTGTAGTATATTAGGGCCCATCATTTGGTTCCATCCGATGTAATCCTTCCTTCTGACTAGCTCAGTCTACAACAACTGTGTGGTGTACTGGGAACTAGTATAACATGTGGTAACATCCGGGACTTCATGTAACTAAGGGGAGAAGATTAAAACATGATGGCGACCTAGTGTGGTTCTTTGCTTGTGACTTTGTGTCCTGACTCCGTGTCTCTTCTTCGGTCTAAAACACTACATTGGCGACGAGGATTTGTTTCAATGGTGGAAAGGGCTCTGCAAACGCTGGATCTATCGAGATCCTCGGCACAAGTAGCGAACAAATGGCGAAAATGAAAACGGGAGACTGGAGGAAAGCTCCGAAAGCTTATGTGCAGGTGTGGAATGAGTTGACTTACATTGGCCAGGTTGTGTTACGAGGAACTAGAATCGTTGTTCCAAGAAAGCTGCAGAAAAGAGTCCTTGATTTGGCTCACAAAGGCCACCAGGGAATTGTGAAGACCAAAGAACACTTAAGATCAAACGTCTGGTGGCCAGGAGTAGACAAGGAAGCAGAAAAGAAATGTAGAGGATGTTTTGGTTGTCAGCTGGTGTCAAAGCATGTTCCACCACCACCGATAAAACCGACAAGATTACCTGAAAAGGTGTGGCAAGAGATAGCCGCAGATCTGTTAGGACCCTTGCCAACTGGAGAGCATCTACTTGTGGTGGTTGATTATTTCTAAAGATGGATGGAAGTAGATGTCATGCGCTCCACAACATGTGTTGCAATTATCAAATGTCTTGACAACCATTTTGCTCAGTATGGTGTACCAATTGGCTTAAGGTTACAGTGTACCTTCGGGGGTGTCTCCAGTATAACAGCTCTAGTGTCTTAAGATTACACTTAATATACCTAAACCCAGATATCAAATTAAAGCTTATAAAGCTGGCTATCTAGATATGGAAACCATTTGGTAAGAAAATGAATTGTCGAATTTTTTACGACGTCTAAATTCGAACGTCCGAATCAGCTTTAAAACGCTATAACTCAAAGCGATTATTGTATTTTGCTAATTTGATTTGTTCTCGGGTTTCCGGACACAGAGCGCTAAAAAAACGTGTCGGCGATTTCCCATATTCAATTGCAATGAAAAGTTACGGAATATTTTCGAAAAAAGGGAGAAAAAAAGTTGGAGTGATCGCACGGAAATGGCTCTTGACGAAAAAGTTTTCGGAAATAAGAAATTCGCCGACACATTTTTGTTGATTATATGTTAGCCAAGCTTCTGTCCAAATTTGAGGAAAATCGAACAAATTCCCTTTGAGTTGTAGCTCTTTAAAGTGTCCCCTACAAGCGAAAAATTAACTTTGAGAAAACAGCGCTTAAAAAAACATATCGCTTCATAAACAAACTCCGCCCACAAAAGTTATACCGTCATTTCTCCGTCAATTTTCACTATTTTTCGATAATTTTTTTTGGATGAAAGTTCATTCTGTAAACTTTATTTTGACGCCAAAAAAAAAATTTCAATAAATTTTCGATCTGAAGGTACACTGTAACCTTAAGGACTGATAATGGTCCCAACTTTGTGTCCAATGAAATGGAGAAGTATTTGGAAGAGATGGGCATTGTACATCGTCGCAATACACCATTATGGCCAAGAGCTAATGGTGAGGTTGAGCGGGAAAATCGCTCACTGCTCAAGGCCATGAGAGTCTTCCAAGCGGAAGGAAAAGATTGGCGGTCAGAACTTAACAAGTTTTTGCTGGCCCATCGGTCGACTAATCACACCACAACAGGAGTGAGTCCTGCTAAACTGTTTGTTAGTTTTCTCTTGAAGTTCAAGAGAAAACTAACAACCAAGTTACCGGAACTTACTCAGTGAGCCTGAGGAAAAGCCGAGTGATGTGGTTTTCCAACAGGTGAGGGACCGAGATGCAGAGAGAAAACAGCAGGCCAAAGATTATGCTGACACGAGAAATTATGCCAAAGATAGAGCCATCAACGTAGGGGATGCTGTACTATTGGAGAGAAGAAGGGAGAACAAGTTGTCCCCATCATGTGAGAGCCACCCCTACAAGGTCGCTGCTCGCTATGGAGATCAGGTGGTTCTGAAGTCACCTCAAGGGGTCGAATACAAGAGAAATTTGCAGCACGTAAAACCTCTCCTGATTGACCTGAGTAACCCCGATATGGAATGCAGTGCAGAATCAGAACCCAGTACCCCTGGACAAGTTTCCAAACCAGAACCAGTGGACCAGTCCCCTGAAGAGAAGCAACTGGCGGAAGGGACAGTTATGAGCACACCGCGCCGTTCTGGAAGAGTTAGTCGCCCCCCAAAAGCCTTGTCTGACTATGAACTTTATTGAACATTTCGGAAACTGTTTTGGTTAGAGAATGACAGGCCACAAGAGGCCAGAACTTATCTTTCATTGTTTCGATTTGAACTTTAAAGGAACTTGTTTCAAGTGCATGTATAGACTGAGTTGTTTACTTATTTCAGTCAGTTTGTTTTACATTTTGATAGTTCTAAAAGTCATTAGTTTTGTTGGAGAAAAAGAAAGATTGTGGTGTACTGGGAACTAGTATAACACGCGGTAACATCCGGGACTTCATGTAACTAAGGGGAGAAGATTAAAACATGATGGCGACCTAGTGTGGTTCTTTGCTTGTGACTTTGTGTCCTGACTTTGTGTCTCTTCTTTGGTCTAAAACACTACAAGCTGGGTGGTGGGTAAAGAATGGAAGACTTTGGCTCATTGACACACCAAATGTTACATGTATTTTTAGAAATTTTTTGGGATTTCACTTTTCAAAGCTTCTTTTCAGTATTTAATTTCAACACTCACCATTTTGTTTGATCAGACATAATCAAGTTTGTTCAGCTAAATGCGCTGATCATATACAATTCAGACAGAAAGTTTTGCATCTGCAATTGTCCCCTCCCAAAAAGACATGAATATTGATATAAATGTATTGAAGCAAGCAGACCCTAAAAAAAACATAATGTTCAAAAACTAAGTGTTTTCTAGACACATACAAGTTTGCGACGAAATAATGCAAGGCTAGGTGAAGTTAAAAATTTGTTTCATATCGTGAGCATGAATGAAGAAAAAAGAAATCGAAATGTAGCTTATTACAGCTTGTACACTGTAACCTTTCTGATCGACAAGAAGTTCTTAAGAGTTCAAAACGAAAGTTGTCGACCAAGTTTTAGAATGTCATCTTCATCCAAAATCGAAGATATACTCACATATTTAGAATATATATTTTAAAGTACCTTTGAAAGAAAAGCCGTCGGCTTTACCAGAGCCTTTTCAAGCACTAAAAAACAATTTCGGACGTGCGTGCAACCGGAAAAATGCATTCCCGACCAGATTTGCCTTGGATTCCCCAAAGTAAAAAAACATTTTACTTGCGATATTAATTTAGCCCAGCATATATATCTTACCTTATAGCTGCCTGGGAAAGACAGAAGATGCAAAAAGCAACCAAAATCACTGAAAACTGCATGGCTAATCAAACTAGTACAACTCGCGAACTGAGGAAGAATGAATGGAAACTGACAAAAGCGTTTTATGCACTAAACCACGTGACATAGATCACAACCTTGTCACGAGATTTTACACGCGCGTCAGTTTGTTGAAAGAAAATTGACAAATTGACAAAATTACTCAACAACATGCAGTATAAATCACCGGTTCTCATATTATTTACATTGATTTTTCCCCAAATGGTTTTTTTATAAAATACAGAAAATGAAAGGAGAAAAACAGGGCAAGTTTCAGTTCTTGCAAAACATATTTTTCGGATCGGTGGTCTCCGAGAAATTCCGACACTTTCCGAAAATGCGACAACTTTCCGAAAGTTGCACGAACATTACAGTGCCAGTCCTCATAATTTTCCCACGGTCTAAACAAAGATGGAGGCCGACGAAGTTGTTCGGTGGAGTTCAGTTGTTGGTGAATATGGGGTTTTGCTGACCGAGATGGGGTCCCTGGAGGATCTACGTACACCTATAAAGTCTTATTCAAGAATTAAGGTGGTTGACATTTTCAATATTTCAGCGTTTATACGGTAATATTAACTTATTTAAGCTTACTCGGTTTTGTAAACTGAACTTTTTATGAGAGTAGAACTGAAGATGAGTGCAAAATCTGAATTACGTAGTAAGCTTAACTAAATAGTAAAAATGGAATGGATCCTTCAACTAACTACAGCATGATTTAAAATAGAGATTGCTTTAATAATGCAAGGTTTCAACAGAAATATGCTGTTTACAATGCAGTGAGGGGTCATGGCCATGCTCATGGGAATGTCACATGAATCGAACTTGCATAATAAAGCATTTTTGCTCACCAGTTAATTACTTGATAATGATTCTCGAATTGAAAGGCTATACTGAAATATTGCTATATAATATTGATAGAAGCTTAGGACTGTTAAATCTACTTGAGAATCCCTCTTTATTAAAGCAAATCCCCTTCTTGTCAGTGGTTATTCCAGTGGTGAAAGGTGAAGGGGGGGGGGGGGGGGGGGGGGGGGGGGTGAAGGATTTGCACCATGACACCAAGAAATTCCTCTTGGTCATCATGCAGGTCTATCATCCAGGCTCTCATTGAATCTTTTCCTAATGATGTGATCTAATCCCCCATTCCTATATTATCGCCAGACTACACCTGTACAAACTATGTACGTGGAGTTACAAAACTGTGTCAACTCTGTGGTCCCCATGTTTATCCCCGGGAAAGCCACTGATAAGTTTATTATTCCTTTTAATCAGTATAATTATCTTTAGATGAATAGAGTTCCCTGACATTCAACCCCTCCCCTCCCCTCCCCTCCCCTCCCCTCTTAGCCAATCGGGGTATCCAAAATAGCAATAATGACAAAAAATTGGAACAAACAAAGAAACCACATTTAGGAAAACCAAATGAAGATTTAAGTTTGCCTCCGATAAACAACGGTTTGACATCATAGCTTGCCTTCTTTCCCACAGGTGTTTTTTCTTTCCTCACCCGCCCTTCCTACCATACCCTCCCTCAATTCTCTCAGCCCTTGACATTTTGCAAAAACAAAATGGCAGCCAAACCCTTAATTAAAATAAAGTTTTGAAATTTAGCATTTGCCAACCAAATATGCCTACACTGCAGGCTAAAATTTTCTAAGCTGTTGCTATACTACATGTATATAATGGCAGTTTGACTGTATCTTGTTGTGATTAATTATTATTCTTTCAGTACACATGCATGACAGTCTCCAAGAAGTATGTGGCAATGGGATCCAGTACTGGAGGGCTTTATATATTTGACAGAAAGACATTAAAACACCCCAGGTTCATAAGCAACAAAGTATGTTTATTATACCTGCAATTTTTTCCAAGCCAAATGCATGAGATTTTTAGTTTAGGAGTTTTAGTTTTTCTAAATACATGTATGACCCGACCTTTTCCGAAAACATCCAACAATTTCCAAAGATGTCCTGAAGTTGCTTAAAAAATTTCCAAACGGTGAAACTATCACTGCAATTTTAAACAGCCCTAAAAATAATAACAATCTTTTTATACAGGGGGCTCACTTCACTATTATAGTGGTATTCTGTGAGGCCCTGTGTAAATAAAGAAGAAACAAATAATGGTTAAAAACTAAGATAAAAAGATTAAAAACTACAAAATTACACTAAGAATATGAAATAATAAATGTTTTATAATACTTTGCCCATTAGTCCAGCACCTCTTCCACACCTCTATTTTCATTGGTCCCAATAACCTGTTCTGTAGCTGCATTGTTTTCGGGGATAGGGGCATTGTTTGAGTCATTTACCTATTGTTTCGTTGTCCAATCACAGACCTTGTTTGGACAGCTACAGTGTGGCTTGAGTAGTCCAGCACCTCTTCCACACCTCTATTTTCATTGTCCCAATAACCTGTTGTTACATTGTTTTCAGGGATAGAAGCATTAATGTATCTATTGTTTCATTGTCCAATCACAGACCTTGTTTGGACAGCTACAGGGTGGCTCTGCCCATTCCCTGTCTACATGTATTCCCAGTGTCATCATATACATGTATGGACGAAAATAACCTTGTCCCTTCAAATTGGAGAGTGTGAACTTAAATTAAGTGTGATTTACACTGTACAAACTTTTTTTTTTCTTGAATTGTCACCAAGTTTGCATTAATTTCATATGACCCTTTTGGCCCCTTGTGAGCTTGCATTCTTTTCAAAACTATTTACAAAATACCTGTATGAGGGCTATACACATTAGCATAAGTGGGGCTGGAAAAAGATGCAGGGCCCTGCAAGAAAAGATTATGGCCTTGCACATGAAAATTTGAAACAATTTTTTCTCCTAAAGCTTATTGGTCATAAATTATAATAAAATACTTATTGACATAGTTAGATTGGGCTGGATGGAAAAAATATTTGGCTCTCACAGACTTTGCTGTGCTTGGTCTGTAACCACCATGATCTCAATCCAAAATTCCCATTTGCCCTCCCACTTAGTCAATAATTTATTAGTAATTCATAGAATTCTTACCTCTCTATTAAAGACAGTTCTCTTGGTTCTCAAGATACCAAAATTTATACCATCCCTGCCTCTCTATTACGTACAGTTCTCTAACCGTTGCTCTCGAAGATACCAAAATTCGTACAATCCCTACCACTATAATAGAGATATCTCTATTATGTAGACACTTGGGCCTGTCCCGTTTGTGTCCATATTAACCTTTTAGGCCCTAACATCAAAATTTAAATTCTCATTTCTAGTCCTATACATTTCCTATAGAAGTAGTGGGGAGAAATTGTTTAGATATCAAGAGAACTTATCTTGTGTGATCATGTCCTTAATTCTCATGACCTTTTTGATTGATAAGGCATTGATATTAAAAGGAGAAATTTGATGCTGATCACTCTTAGGGCTTAAAGGGTTAAGGAGGGTTGACTGTATGATAAAGATTTTTTAATTTCTATGAAGTATTAATCTTGTCTGGCCAATGATCAGATCCCAACCCAGTGGATAATTAAAAGTTGTTTTCATGTGAAATGTTTACCTTCATAGGATGGTCCCATACATGCAGTTTGCTTTGCACAGTACCGCAGTCTTTTAGCAGTAGCAACAAGGTAAATTTTATTGACTTCAAGAAATAATAAAATTTGTACTAACATGTACTGTCAGTATTAATAAACTATTTTTCTTAAATATAATTTGAAACAGATTTATTAAATAAGAAAATTAATTATTTACAATGTCTTTTACATGTAATTAATAACGGTTAATTTTTTTTTCTGATTATAGTCTTGGTATTGTGCTTGTATGGGAAGTTAGTTCAAGACACAGACAGAAACCAAAGGTATAAGACATTTTGATCTACAGCTGTTTGGCTAAAATTCAAAATGTTGCTTCTTCAGTTAAAATAATTTTGCTAAAATAGCAGATCTGCATGTTGGTAGAGGCAGCCTTATCTTGCAAAAAAAAGGCCTGAAGAGCCAAAACAATTTTGGGCTCTAACATTTTCATTTTGGGTGGCCCTGGTGAAAATCCTCACAGGATCTTCAGGGATCTTTGAAGATCTTCAAAGACCTGTCAAAGATCCTTAAAGATAAAGATCTTTAAAGGATCCTCACAGGATCTTTGAAAGATCCCCAAAGATTCTTCATCTGCAATTTATTGTAGAATTTTTACAAAGATCCTCAAGGAATTGATGAAGATCTTGAAAGGATCCTAGCAAAATATCCTTGTGAGGATCTTTGCAAGGATCCTTTAAGATCCTCAAGAATTTATAAGGATTTTTCAAGGATCTTCATAAGATCCTTTGAAGGATCTTGCAAAGATCTTTGAAGATCTTTAAAGATTCTTGAAGATCTTTGCCAAGAATTTAAAGGATCCTTGAAGATCTTGGCAAAGATCCTCAATAATCTTGCCAAGATCTTCAAGGATCCTTTAAATTCTTGGCAAAGATCTTCAAGGATCTTTAAAGATCTTCAAAGACCTTTGCAAGAATTTAAAAGATCCTCAAAGATCTTTATTAAGATCCTCAGTAAGATCCTCGCAGATCCTCATGCAGATCTTTAAGGATCCTTAAAGATCCTTCAAAGATTCTCACCAGGGGGGGCCTCCCCTTATTCACTGGTGTTGCCCCTGGTATTGGCTGGTTGGCAAGGTGGCTGAAAAATTATGTTTGCAATGAGATGATTTAAATAACATTGGTATTTTTTTTGTTTTAGCTTATTCGGCGATCAGAAGAACACAAGAACACTACTGTTACTGCACTCTGCTGGGATGATGATGAGGGACGTCTGTTTGCTGGCGACATAAAGGGCGTGGTCAGTGTTGTACATGTTCCATCAGCCAGCAAGGTATTGACACAGTGTTTTCCTCTCTGTAATAACAAACTTTTTTCTTTAATGATGCTTTACTTTGGTTTCCTTTACACTAACCCTTTCACTCCCAAGAGTGTCCCAAATATCAAAATTCAAGAAAAATCCCAAATTTCATTTGTAAAACTAATGGTACATGTACCATGCAAGAGTACTGCTGAAGAGGTTTCATTTGAATGGTCACACCATAGGATTTTGTCAAGAGATTCAAAAGTTAGAACTACACTACATGCCTCCATAACTAAGTCTGGGAGCTTTGTGCACTGTTAGCAGTCCCTCACTGGATAGTCAAGTACATGTAGGTGAGCTAATCTCATGAATGAGCCTTGCTCCAGTCTTGTCAAGCTAATGTTGCTTGTGTCATTAGCTCCTCCTTTGACTATCCACAAAGAGATGGCTGACAGTCTAGGAGTAAATTTGCTTTTCCAAATACTGGCTGAGTGAGGCAATTAAGTAATGTTTAAACCTTGCTTATGTGCAGGGCTGCATGTGGTCACAAATTTTACAAAGAATATTTCTAAAATTTGTGATTATTTGAAACTGATAGGGATGAATGGAAGAAGTACAAATGTATCAAAATGTTGTTTGTTTGCACAGTATGCAGTCATTTTCATCCCTAAAAGGTACATGGTATCTATTTTTAATGACAAGTAGTTCCTAAAATCAGTATGTATATGGGAGCCCCCAACCTTCCCCTATCACATACATGTACACTACCCCTCAGACCCCATGCCTTCTGACAAGTAGTTTCTGTTTTTCGATATCACTCCTTATTTTATATTCAAGTATGGCACCTGCCCCCTCCCCCAATGCAATTCTCCCTGGACCCCATGCTGAAAAGAAAGTATGAAGCTAAACTAAACTGATTGAAAGCTAAACATTTATCTGGGGTATATCATATGGTGCCCCATCTGGGTGACTGGGAGATTCACTGCATATCCAGAAACTCTTAGATATACTGAATGAACACTTATTTTCAGCTGCCTCATTCTGTAAACAAAGGATTACCTCTGCTTCATAACAGTGGTATTGTAGCCAAGGCACACACTGGTATTGTTCAGTTGGACTGTTTTGGTGACAAACTTCTTGTGTCTACTATGAGCAAGTGTGCTGTTGTGGATCTCAAAAGGTTTGTTTGAGTTCTTTGCAGTAAACTTGCCTTGCCTAAAAGAACATGCTAGAGATAATTATTTGCAGTCAAAACTTCTGTTCCTTGTCCATAACAGAGCAGTGTCTGTTATAATAAGATGTTTGCAAGTCAAGAGCTGACTGTAGGGAGAAAATTCGCACCAAACATAATTTATTCTAAAAGTCAATTTGTTTCAGCTCCATTATATTAATTTTTTCTGGTCTCTCTTTGCAATTGCTTTTATTGGGGGGGGGGGGGGGGGGAGTGGCAGGTTAGGCAGGGAGTGGGAATCTGCAGAAAAGGGGTAAAATCTTAAAGAAAAGAGGGTGGTGGTAACTGGGAGTGAAAAGTTGTTAGTTCAGTAGCCTGTGTGGCCAGGCTTTTCAGCAATGAAAGCAAGCAAATTGTATGGAGCTGTGAGAGGAGCTTGGGATGAAGTTGGAGAAAGTGCCCCACTCCTCTCACGGCTTTGTTCTCGGTTTTTGTTTGTTGCTTGCTTTCGGAAAAGCCTGGCCATGCAGGCTATTAGTTTAGACAATGAACAATCTCTTTTGTTTGTAGCCTTGATTGTGTGCCTGTTGGAGTCAAACTTAGGTAGGTACCTATTAATAACACTTTCCCTGGGGGTACTCTGTACATTGTTAAGTGATGATGTGTCGCTTGGACTCTGAAACCCAGACCCTATACCAGACCTTGTTTAGCTTCATTTTGCAACCCTATTCTAGATACAATCAAAGTATAGAGCAAGGCTGATACTAAGTAGAACATTTAACGAGACAACGACATAATAGAGCCCAAACTGAAAGCCAAAATGCAACAGTGGACAGCTGTTTCGACCTGGTTGGGTCTCATCAGCAGGGTGTAGCAGCAAAAAGATAGAAAAACTAGCGCGAACGTACACCCGCAGCATTTTCGTTTGCAATCCTTTGCTTCTTATTTACCTATTCTAGACTAGACACCAAACATTCCTACCCTATCCTAGACTCGCAATTTTTTTTTGTGCATGCTCTCATGTCATGATTGTTTCACTTAGTTGACCATTACTAAACGACCGCTCGCCCATACTGTACTTACTCAATTAAACTCTGCGGCGTTTATTAAATTTATAGCATTTCGGATGCGGCGATTACTCAAGGGTGGCGTTTATTCGAGGGCAGCATTTATTTCAAAATCATTGACAACAATTACAGTTCCAAAGTTTCGCTTTTTTGCTGAGATAGAAGAGTAATTGTTTTTTTTTCTTATAATCCTCGAATAAACACCACATTCTTCTGATAGGGTGCAGCGTTTATTCGAAGGCGGCATTTATTGGTAATTTTGCACCCATCTGTGGCACTTAAATCGAGGGCGGCGTTTATTTGAGGGTGGCGTTTAATCGAGTAAATATGGTATTTCAATGTCACCTACAGATGCAAATTGAATTATGTGTTACAGTACAATTTCAATAAAACAAAACTTTTGTCTCTTGCACCAAAACCTCCCAAGTTAGGAAACCAGACATTTCAATACCAGCAAAACCAACATTAAGGGGACACCTCCATCAAGGGGACACCTCCATCAAGGGGACACCTCCATCAGTGGGACACCTCCATCAAGGGGACACCTCCATCAAGGGGACACCTCCGTCAAGGGGACACCTCCATCAGTGGGACACCTTCATCAAGGGGACACCTCTTGCCACCGCTAAATAAATGTACATACCTGTGAAACTCTTGCATTGCAGTCACACGAACTGATGTAAGCCATTTAAAAACAGTAACATACTAAAAGAACAGAAGAGGCACATATTTTATGTACATTGCATGTAGTAATTTTCCAAAATGCAAAGTGTCCTTAGGTGCATTATTACAGGAAAGTTGATATGGGTTAGAATTGCCTTGCAAGTTTAAATTTTAACAATTTCGTGTGACTGGTTTCAAGAAAAGTTAAAAAAAAAAAACTTTGATGTTCTGTGTTTAAAAAAAAAGCTTATTACAATTGAAATGACTAGTTACGTACATGTAGCTGTACTGTTCAGACTTACACTTTGCTTTTGTTTAGGTTATGTACAATGAAAATAAAAAAAAAAACAATGAAAATAAAAAAAAAAGAAAACCAATAAAACTGAACCTATTTTGTTAGAAATTTTCTTGATATCATTTACCGTCCACTTATGGAAGGTTATTTTAGACCCTGTGGACCCCGAATAGGTGTCTGTGTCGGCTTATGGGAGGTGTCCGCTTACGGGAGGTTAAAAATGTGGTATTGAAGAGGATAAATCACCGAGACTGCAGTTTGGTGCCCGCTTACGGGAGGTGTCCATTAGTGGAGGTTTGACTGTATATGTATGCTTTGAATGCATACATGTGGGGAGATAATAGATTGGGGCCTTTATCTTGGGTTATACTGCAATTTTTCAGGGATGGTTTGTATGGAAGCTGTTTTTTTAAGGAGATTATGTCGGACAGTCCAGCCATTTACTCTGCTCGCCCTGGGTCAAGATTATGGGAGGTGAGTTTAGCTTGCTCAGAAAAATGTTGTTTCCTTCAAAGTAAAAAATGATAATGCTTGCACTTATCAGACATCAATGCATGATCACTGGTTTCCCCATTTTTCTGTTCCCGAGTTTGTTTTGGTGTGTATGTTGCAACCATAGACAACACACCTTAGAACCACACTTCCTCCCTGAGGTACAACAATACATACTCAGGAACCGAGAAACGGTGCAACTGGCCATCCTGTAATGACATCACACCCAACTATTCCCAGTCTCCCTTCTTGTGCAGTATTGTAACCCATCAGAAGTGAAAGTTCTTGCTTTTAGATTACTAAAACACAGGGAAGAAAAATCAATACCATTTGTTATTTTTAGATTTTCTTATCAAAACATGATGTAGATTTGATCAAGTAAATAAAAAACTGTCATACACACTTTAATTATGATGTGTGATGATCCAGGAGGGCTGCACCCTTGTTTGGGGACAAGGCAGGCATTATTATGTTGTGATCTCTGTTTACAGGCGAGTATAGATGGTCAAGTCATGTCGACTCAACAGTACAAGAAGCTGTTAGAAACTCCACCAGTCTCAATACTGGGATGTGGGTAAGTTAGAAATAAGCTGTTTATTCATAACCCTTTCACTCCCAGAGTCAATTATGGAGACATGTAGTGTAGTTTTACAAAATGTAACTTTTGAGTCTGCGGACAAAACCATATATGGAGTGACCATTCAAATAAAACCTCATCGGCAGTACTTTTGCAATGGTACCATTTGTTTCCGGCAAAATTTAGATTTGTGTCCTTGAAAGTTCTTTTTGTGGTTTGGAAAAGTGTAAACTATAAACGAGGTGTTAAATCATGATTTCTGTTAATGAGCAAAGCAAGTAATTATGTAGTGATATTCCAGTAAGTCAATACCATATACATGTATATTGTATCCTTTAACAGGCGCAGTGCTGTCAAGCCAGTGCAAGAGGGAGATTTTTTACCACAGTCTGTCAATTTTGCAAAGTTATTGATTGTCAGGTATTTTGGTTTAAAGCTTTGCTTTTTCTTATACCTTGCAAACGATAATAATTGATTTCCAATAATGTTGGAGTATGTAACGTTACAATAAGAAATTAAAAATATATTGAAGCTACCATATCTATATGATCTGTCAGTACTGAGAATGCCATAGACTTCTGTATTTCTCTTTATTAAATTAAAGGTGCAAAATGTCATGGGGATTTTGATGTTTTGGGGTGAAAACTGTCCCAGATAAAAACTACTGTAAATAGGAAATGCAATAGAACACTGAGAAGAACAGATAACAAGTGAACTTTCAAAGAGATTTACATCCTAAACAACTACATCGTGAGACAAACAATGATACACTTTATTATATATTGTGATGAACAATAACCAACTTTTCATGACACAACTATGGTCTCTTTTCTAAGTTGTTGATCCAGAAATTTATAATAGAGAGTTTAGGTACAAACAATTGGTGAAATTTGGCTGGGAGCACCCAGCAACTGATGTCCGCCTTAGAGCAGTGTCCGCCTTACAAGGGTGTCCGCCTTACAGGGGTGTCAACGTTAAGAGAGTTGACTGTATTTCTGTTGCATCTATGTTTACAGAGAACGATTCCTAGTGACATGGCATGGATCATCATTGTACATTATGGATCCAATATTGGGACAGTTGGTGGCCTGGTATAGCTTAGACACAGGTAACAATAAATCAATGGGTTTAAAGTTCAGAAACTACCTTCTGCATGATTATTTTGTCAGTTGACAGAAGTGTTTGCTGGAGGTGCATTGGTGTAGTGGTTAGAGCTTTGTACTTCCAACCTTAGAGTCAGTGGTTCAAGGTGATGGTCTCTGCCACCGTGTTGTTTCCTTATACAAGCAAATTTGCTCCACATTGTCCCTCTCCACCCAGGTGTATAAATGGGTACCGGCAACAAAATGCTGGGGGATAACCCTGCAATATAAACCAGCATCACATTCAGGGGGAGGGGAGGGGGGGGAGGGGGGGGGGGGGGGGGAGGGGTAGCAATACCCCTAGTTGCTTCATGCTAGAGAAACCGAGTTATACTCTGGTCATGTGGGCCACCTGTGGGCATCTGCAACTTTTGGCTTTTTTATCTTTTAAGTAATGATCCACTAGGAGGATAGTGCTGAACGGCAATGCACGATGGAATGTCAACTTTATTCATTGTTACAACTAGTGATCTCATTGGCCTAAACTCAAAAACCGCTATTGTCTTCGGCTATTCTGATTTGGTAAGCACGAACATTTCCTAAAATAGATTTGACGCAAATGGATTTTCTGTATTTTTATATTGAAATATAATTATAAACCATCAGCTCCTCCTCTATTCTTGAAATCAAAGATATTCTATGTGGGAAAGAGCCAGTGCTGCAGAACAATGAAGTTCACTATAGTTCTTATGTGAAGCATTACTTAAACTATCAGAATACTCTCAGCAGGGTACTTTTCTAAGTTGTTTTTATTGCTAGCTGCTTGGTCCTTCCCAAGATCTCTTACATGTGTAACTTTCAGGCCCTTACTTGTTGCAGTATAAAGATGTGGTAGTCGACTGGTTGGAGCATTGGACTTTTGAACTGAAAACTTTGGCATAGTAAAAAAGTTTTGTTGTGTGCAGAATGTTTGCCAACAAAGACTCAATTTTCATTGATTTTGAAAACTAAACAGTAATAAATCCTTAGTTAGGGAAAAACACTGTGCTGGTTTGTGGACTAAAAACTTCATTGCCACTTTAAAGAAAGTGAATTTTGAAAATAGCTCTCAGGCCCAAACAATCTTCCAGGAGTTAAAAGGAGGGATGGGGTGGTAGCGTTAGAGTTACAATGGTTCACAATGAAATTTGTTTTGGCTCTTTGGGTCTTATTTTCTTTGCAAAAAAAGATGGAGGCAAGGCCCTGCAGGTCCTCCCCTATAATCAGCATTGAACTAGCATCTCTTTCACGGAGGGGGGGGGGGGGGGGGGGGGGTCAATAGTTCTTCCATTTATGCTTCCTTATGATTTATTTTTTTTCTAACATTATGATATTATTTACCATGCAAATTGTGTCTTTTAGAGGTGCTGGATATCTGCTGTGTTGGTGCTGAGTTTTATGTGTACGATGCTGAAGGTTGTGTCAAATGGTTTGGTCTTCTCTCCATCAAGGAATGTGTGTCAAAACTGTATGAAATGGAAGAGATTAAGCAATGTCTAATGGTGAGCATTTTGGCTGGTAATGATACTTTTAATATTGTCATTAATAATCTGTTCGACTGAAAAAGAGAAAATTGGGTCATACACAAGTGGTCGCCTAAAGAATCTATGTCATGGGGATTTTTATGTTTTGCGATCAAAGCTATGAGCTATAATTAAAACTAACTTCGCCCGTCTCTACCTTTTTGCATGCTGAAATGTTCCTAGAACACAAGAAGTATTCAGCAAGATATCAAGTAAATTATCTAAAGGAGACCAAAACCTCAGTCTTTAGCAATTTTTCCAAGATACAGTACAACAAATTAATGAACTTGAAACAATTGGCCCAATTTTTTCAATTTGATTCCCCCCCTCCCCTCCCCCTCTCCCTTAATGCCACTGCCATCCTGGCCATCCAATGCTTCAGACTGTAGCACATATTTATAGTTTCAGTGAAATGGAAGAGTAATTTTTAGCAAAACATGGCCATTTTTTGGCCATCCCTTGATGCAAAATGTATTTTGGCTATTCAGAGTACTACTAAATAGGTGATGACTATAGCTGAGTTACAAGCGATTTTTAAGATGGACACTCTTGTAAGGCACCTCTAGATTGGCTTATTCTGGCCGAATTTCAACTGTTCTTTTGTAATTAAACTTTCTAAAAGGTGGAAAGCTCTCTCAGAAGGACAGCTAATTAAGAACTGGTCCCAAAAGTGTCTGGCTTAGAGTTCACTGTTTTAAGTTCTTGACTGTTTTCAACTCTGACTATAGCTGCTGCTAGACTGCAAACATTACATCATTCCTGGATCGGCAAGAGATGTGGTTCCTGTTTCTTTGGTTACAAATCTTAGGGAGGGTTTATGTGAAGAAAACAATGAAGGCGACCAGGTTTGTATAGAAATTGAACACAGTTAAACTTCGGCTATTTAACAATCCCTAGAGATTCATTACAATTCTTAAGGGTGCTAAAACACAATGTTCATAGATCTGGCAAAAAATGAATAAAAGTAATCAATCATGTAGCAGCACAAGCAAGTACTGCTCAGTAGCTTTCATTTGAATGATCACACTTAAGGATTTCATCCACAGAATCAAAAGTTAGGACCACCTTGTACAGCATCATAAACAGTACCACAGGAAAGTACTGCTCAATAGCTTTCATTTGAATGATCACACTTACAGTCAAACCGGATGTTCTTTTACGGGCAACTTTGCAAACTTCCGCCGCAATATTGGTATTTTGATTGACAGTTTGCTTCAAGCAAGTTGGAAGTTACGTGAGCAAGTTGCAACTTTCACGAGCAAGTTCCTATTTCAAACTTGTTGTCAGTTGCAAATTGCGAATTTTGTGAAAACACGTCCTTCTTCGGTTATGGCTTACGTACATCATCGCAATAATACCACCTCGGTTGAGAAAAGAGAGAAAATAATGGTCGTCTGGTGTAAAACAAGAACAATTCGCACGCATTAATTGTTGGATTATCAAGGCAACTGTATCCGGTATTGTAAACAGATTTTTACAACACGAGACGTATTTTCCCGGTAAACCTGGCTGGAAGGAGCGAACAGTTTCTACTCCTGATATCGTAGAGTTTGTGGAATACTGCAAGGTAACCAAACCAAGTACTTTCAATTCAGAAATCCGGCAACTGACAGCAAGTTTGAAATAGGAACTTGCTCGCGAAAGTTGCAACCTGCTCGCACAACTTCCAACTTGCTCGAAGCAAACTGTCAATCAAAATACCAATGTTGCGGCGGAAGTTTGCAAAGTTGCCCGCAAAAGAACATCCAGTTTCATTCACAGACTCAAAATTTTGAACAACTTTGTACAGCATCATAAACAGTACCACAGGAAAGTACTGCTCAATAGCTTTTGTTTGAATGGTCACTCACCTAAAAGTAAACTGTTAGAACAAAATTTACATGAGTTCATGTTTGACTCTGGCTGTGTAAGGATTTATTTAAAGTGTATATGACAGTGATTTTTTTATTCGCTTGATCGAATCTACATGATGTTCTGATAAGAAAATGGAAAAAATTTTTTGATATCGATTTTTCTTCTCTGCGTTGTAGCCGTCTAAAAACGTGACATTTCACTTCCGGTGTGTTACAAAGTGCGCAAGAAGAAAGACTGGAAATAGTCCGCTGTGACGTCAATACAGGAATGCTGGTGTCGAGGTATCTCAGTTCCTCACATTTTTTGATGCGCCCTGAAGAAGACACATGGTTCTATTAAGGTGTGTTGTCTATGGTTGTAGCAACACGCACCAAAACACGGAGGAACTGAGAAATCGCGACACCGGCATTCTTGTATTGACGTCACAGCGGACTATTTCCAGTCTTTCTTCTTGCGCAGTTTTGTAACACACCGGAAGTGAAATTTCACGCTTTTAGACGGCCAAAACGCGGAGAAGGAAAATCGATATCGAAATTTTTTTTTCCATTTTCTTATCAGAACATCATGTACATTCGATCAAGCAAATAAAAAAATCACTGTCATATATACTTTTAATAATAGTTTTGCTTTCATTCACTGACAGGATGTTATTCTTGGTCTGGAAGAACTTGAGTATGATATGGAACCGCCAACAGAAATGAGTGACCACCCACCAAGTTCTCTTACTAACATCAGCATGTCTGACAGTCCTGATACTCTCAGTGTTTGTAGTGATGCCTTCACTGATGAATTAGATATCACTGTGTCATCGCCAGACACAAGAGAAGTAGATGACAATGACCAAGTTGGTCTGCAGAAGAAGCTTAAAAAGCAGTGGGGTGGTGATATTTCGTTTGAGGGCATGCTGATGACCGCAGCTGCAGCAGCTAAGAAATTTAAAGCAGAACGACAAAAGGGAATCAAGCTGAAACGATCTCAATCTGCTGACAATACCCAAGTCAAAGACAAAGATGTGGGGGCTGAGAGCACCTTAGATCAACATCATGAGATTGCTGGTCCTCAGAGAAAGCTTAGTTCTGATTTAGACGTAGTTCAGCATGGTGAAGGAGTGGATGTCCAAGAACCTCTCCTTGAAGAGCAAAGTCCACTCTTGTCAAAAAAAATTCATGAACAAAGTCCATATCATTCTGATGACAGCGAATCAAGACAGTCTGGGAATGAAGGTGGAGCTGTTGAAGAGGAGGCTTTAGAAAAGTGAGTATTAATAATGAAAAATGTGTTGGTGTCATGTTCACCCTTTCACTCCCAGACTCAATTATGGAGACATGTAATACAGTTCTAACTTTTGAGTCTGTGGATGAAATCCAATGGTGTGACCATTCAAATGAAACCTTTTCAGCAGTACTTTTGCATGGTACCATTTGATTTTCAATATTTTTTAACTTTAAATCTGGGATTTTTCTTGAAGTTTGATCTTGAGCACTCTTAGGAGTTACAGGGTTAAAGTTTGCACTAACAAAAGCAGATCAACATTTCTTTATCGAGCAAATTAATAGCAAAAAATCTATTGTTATTTTGCAAAATATCAATTAGCAAACAGTCAAACAAGGTCTGAAGAGCTGAACATGTTTATGGTCTCTAACATTCCATCTTATTCACTCCAGTCAGTCTAGATCCACACTGGTCTTTCAAGTGTTTCTTGCATTTTTCCACTGTTTGATGCCAAAAGAAAACATGCATTATTTTGTTACAAGACGAAGAAAACCACTGACACAGAATAAGACATGTTCTGTTTTTATCATCTTTTCCTCTCTTGCATCTTTACATTTAGCTAGCTGTGTTTTTCTTTTTACATATATTATGTTTACCTGTTGTACTATTCCTGTTTTCAGAAAGGAGAAGTTGAGTTTGAAGGACAAAAGAAAAAAGAAGAAATCGAGAGTTGTAACTGTTGGTGAGTCAAGTCTTGTTTCTTTTTTTTTTGCTCCCTTGTTTGCTGTCCACTCGTTTTTTTTAGTGCGTTCTTCTGTCAAGAACATCAACAAAACCAAATATTATCAAATCCTTAAAGAACTTCGCGAAAGTGTTTAAGTTAAAGCCAATATAAATGTGATAACAGGGGAGCACTACACAAACATATTTTGTGAAGAAATCCTGTAACTTGGTCAAGAAGGTTGAAGAGAAATGGAGATTAAACCATCATCAATGTTGGCAGTGATGCAGCAGGTCAATGCCTAATTTTTTTCCATTTATTGCTTTCAGATATTGACCCACCTGAGGTTAAACAAGGTGAATTTTACTTTACATGCAGTTAATTTAATTTGTACAACTACATGGCATTGTATCGTTGATACCGGCAATTTGATCCTCTTGATATTTCTTGTTAAAAATAAGGATCCGACTAGATTTATGCCATTTCTTGCTTAATTTAAGACAACAAAGCGGACTTTCAAGAGAAATAAACATTACAAATCAATCAATATTGTATGCATTCTTTTTGCTGTGATGAAGTGTTGTCCGAACATTATTGCCTAATTTTTATATGCATAATTTTCCCACATTTGTGACAGCTTGTGGAAAACTTAAGTTTGTCAAGTTAACAGAAACTTATGAAAATCCAAGTAGTTGTATTCTGTAATTAAGTATTCATAAAACTTTTCCATTTACCTCAAAATCTAAAACGGCTTTTCTTTTCATTCTTTCTGCAAAAGGTAGATCCCCATCATTTCATTCATTATCATTATCATTATCATTATCACCATTAATTTTTATTCATTTATTTATTTATTTTCAGAGTTGTTTCTGAGTTGTCCTACACCCCATGGGAGGAGTTCTTCTTTCCGTGCAACACGCTCTCAATCAGACGAAACAGAGGTAACACCTGTTTGATAGTGTGACGTGCCTTACTGTGAGCACGCAACATACTTTTGTACTAGTTAACCAATCAGAGAGTGCAAATTCAATTGACTGACACGCCTCCTTGAAAAGTGGAGCACAATGGAATGTAATCGCTTCGTGTTTATCACTAGAGTGTAAAGATAATTACAAAATATAAAGATATTGCCTTACATGTATCCACAGTTACGAAAATGATCATAAGAATTAGACATGGTGATATCATGGAAACTTGTAAAAGAGTTTGTTGGGTGCTCATGGTAAGGTGCATCTCACCCGTCACAACATATGATAATCTTTGTAGGTGGGGGAGGGAGGTGGGTCCTGTCTGAGTACAATAGTTTTGACCATTTCCCTTAATAGTAACCAGAGGAAAGGGCTTAAACAGGTTCTATGGCTCTTATCTTAATCTTTCTTGACCAATCTAGGTAAGAAGTAGACGTTCATCAGAACCTGTGAGCCCTGTACAAACAGAGCTACCTCCTGCCATTCCAGCCATGCTATCAAAAGCCAAGGGGCTGCTGAAAAAGAAACTGAAACCATCATCAGAAGAGCTTTCACCTTCACTTTCTCCATCACTGTCTCCTACTCCACCCGCTGAGGAGAGTGGAGTGGATGAGACAGAGGAAGAGACACAGAAGATGAAATGTCCAAAAGAAGTCGAGGAGCTGATTGAGTGTTCAGCAAAGACGAGGTACTGTGGAATCTCTAGACTGTTCACAGCCTCTCTATTTTCTCAGAGTCCGTCGAGTACGAGAACCGCCGGCGAGCGAAGCGAGCAGACTGGAACTGAGCGCGGAGCACAAGGGGGTGGGGGCGGGGAAGGAGAAAAATAGAGAGACTGTAGACATCTTTGGAAAAAAGTGAATTTCCCGTTTCTCCAACAACGGCAAATTTCCATTGGCTGAAAGGCGTCAAAACTGCCATCACCTTGACAACGGCGATTCATGAGCGAGTTTTGCGGTTGAAGTTGTTGTCATCACTTGACAGACACATTCAAATCTCGGACGTTACAAAAAAGTCTTGTGGATTACTGGTCACGCGTGACGGAGCATGGCTGTAAAGACGAACAGAAAGAGGCAATCGAGAGTTTGCTCGAGTCAAAGGATGTTGTCACGATTCTCCCAACTGGATTTGGGAAGAGTTTAGTTTATCAACTATTTGCAACGGCAAAGGAACTGCAAACGAAGGAGAACGTTGTTGTTTTGGTCGTATCGCTATTGAAAAGTACAGTGGAATCCCGATTTTTCAAACCTCCAAGGGAAACGGAAATTGGTTCGAAAAATCGGGAGTTCGAAAAATCGAAGGTGGTATTGACTGAAATAAAATCCAAGGGAAACGAGCTTTGGTTCGAATAATCGGGAGTTTCGAAAAATCGAGTATTCGAAAAATCGAGATTCCACTGTATTACGAACAACCAGGTTGAAGAAATGAAAGAGCTGAGAATTTCTGCTGTTGTTTTGTCAATGGGCGACGTCGTTCTAGAATGTATATTGCTCAAGGCAAACATCAGTTAGTGTATGGGTCCGCGGAAGACTTTTTGGATCCCAAATTCCAAAATCTTCTCAAAAAGGATGATTCACCGCTACATAATTGTGTCTCACTGGTCGTAGTAGACGAGTGTCACACCGTGGAGATGTGGTGAAATTAAATTTCTTCAACGTATAGAAATGAGTATTCGGTATACGGAGATAATACGGTCGTTTCCAAAATATCTGAAACTATCGCTTTAAGTTCTTATCTGTTTCATGCTGTTTCAACCCGAAGATACCTTTTTTTTGGAGTTGAAGAACGGGTTGAAGAAGTCATCTCAGACGACATACTTTAATACGCGACCTCGAGTATAATGTTTTGCAAAGTGATACTTGATACTTGTAGTCAATTAGACAAGCAGTTAACCTCTCGATTTCTTATTGGTCCAATTTAATTAATAGGTCAAGGGGCGGAGCTGTTGGGGACAAGGCACTGAAAGGGGGAGGAGTCTAATAAGCGTACTTTTTTCCAAAGATGTCTACAGTCTCTATTTTTCTCCTTCCCCTCGCCCCACCCCCACCCCCTCGCGCTCGCTCCGCTCTTGGGCAGTTCTCGTACGCGACGGACTCTGAGAAAATAGAGAGGCTGTGAACAGTCTATGGAATCTCTACTTTGGGACATCTTTATTAAGGAGACACTTCTCCTGATCCTGGAAAAACACTCATATGATCTTTATAATTACCACCTCTGTAAAAGGGACACCTCTATTAAGAGGACAGGCACAGTGGTTGAGTGTCCCAAATGACAGTTAAATGTATTATGTGATCACCAAAGAAGGTTGACAAGATTTATCGTCTTCAAACCACAGTCATCATGTGATGACTATTTTCAAAGCTTGAACTCTTGTTCTAAATGATTACAGCATATCAATCTTGTTTTAAAATACAAAAGATGCATGGCATTGACGTTGTGTCTTGTCCTATAATTACCTAATGGAATTCTATTACAGTAAACTACAATATAGGGTTGCTGTTGCAATTTGGATCGTGCATTTTACAGTTGCCTCCATTAAGGGGATGCTTCTCCTGGTCTCGGGGGTGTTCCCTTATGGAGGCTCCACTGTATTTTGTTATTTGTACAGTGGTCAGTTGATGGGAAGGGGTTATTTGTCACATGTTCCAACCCAAACCATGCAGCAGCAAACCAATTGCATAGTCCACTGAAAAGGGAATTTTTACCTACGTGGATAGCACTATCCAACCTTTGAACAAATGGGGCCTGATGCATAAGTTGAATGGAGAATTAAGGAATGTGAGAGGAGGGTATAGTCAATCTGAACCTGCAAGAAAGACAAAAGTAGGATTATGTTAACATGTTTGCTTTTTTTCCCATTATCAGGAGTGAAGTAAAAAATCCAATTATCCTCTTCAGCATCACTAGTCTTTGTCGCATTTTTGAGGAATGGATACCAAAACTCCACATGGCCATGAAAAGCTGTTTAGAGTTGAACATGAATGACAATGAAACCAACACTGAGATTAGCTTGAAGGGTTTTCTTAAGGGAACTGCCTTTGAAGATGTCTCATATCTGGCACAAATGTGTTTCGACTGTGGTGTTTATGGACTGGAAGGCTTGCAATCCTTAGAGGACTTCTCCAAAAACAAGAAAACTACGAGCAAGACATCTTCAAGTGGTTCCCTGGCGGTACAAGAAAAAATAGAAATCACTGATTTGGATGCTTCAAAGGGTTTTAACTCTGATGAACTTGTAATGAATACATCTCATAGAGCCCCGGAACAAGGGTTTTCAGAAAGTGCCCCAACTTCAGATGATGTTGAAAGGAAAGATGAATCAAGCCAAATTCATTTCTTTACAGCCGACACTCAAGCATCTTCATCGCACTCTGATGAATCAACTCCTTCAATTAGCATAAATGTTGTGGAAGAAGGCAACTTCAATGTCAAAACATGGGACGAAGATTCTGGAGCAAATGCATTAGATATTCCAGCTGTTAATACAAACAGTGATACTACTGCACCACTTAACACTTTACCTCATGAAGTCAATGGGACAATGCAGAACTCCACTGACAATACTGTGTCCTCACTTGAAGAAATCCCCAGAAATTCCTTATTAGCACTGGACGTTTCCAGTGGTTTACAGTCCGTGCAAAGCTATGAGCAGGTGTGCTGGCAGTGTGAAAACGGAACTGCATTCTGCAGAAGGGACAATGACAACGTAGTCAATGATAAATTCCCTTCACAGCAGAACATTGACAGTATTCGCTCCAGATTTTTGTCTTATTTTTTCTTTCTTCTGGATGTCAAGCGGTCGAGACGCACCCTCCTCATGAGTAGGGGAGACAGAAGGAAATCTTGGAGCACATTTGTAGATAGTATCTCGGGTGAGCTATATGTTTATTTAGATTTGTAGTTAAAGAGAATGTGATCATCGCAGTTATACACCAACTGAAGGAGTTGCAGTTAGAGCCGGAAAAAAATGTCAGGTCTCGAAAGGATTCGAACCCATGACCTTTGTGATTCCAGTGCAAATGCACTATCACTGAGCTATGAGGTCAGATGGGAGCTTGGTCAATTGTGAGTTCTATTATAGTGTTATCAACATTCACTGTAGCATACAAGCACTCATTTCGTTACTGATATTATATTGTCCTGCAAGCATTGCATATTTTGTGGTTACAATTCAGTTACAATTGTTATGAGAGTAGTACAGTGAGAGGTGAATTGTACCCTTTTTTGTTTATTTAAATTTCTAGCGGTGACAAATTTGATTATTTTGCTGTTGATATATTTTATACTACATGCCCAAGCTGTGTGTATTTTGTGCTTACAAGTCGGTTACAATGTTAACAGAGTAGTGTAGTGTGAAGTGATTTATACCCATTTCTGGTGAGGTATTTTATGCAGTAACTATCACCCCTTTCATCTCCTCAATCACTTTTTAACCTTTTCACTCCCAGAGGCAAATTTCGAGTCAACTGTGATTCTGTTTCATTGCTGAAATCCTGAAATGCGACCAGTCAATTACTTATAATTTTTTAATTGTTTTTTTGCATTTGATTTTCACTTACAAGACATTTTATAAAGGGAATAGTAAAGTTGCTCCTCGATCATTGTTGAGTTATAAAAGCCCACGACAATATAAAAAGAGAAGTGCTTCTTGCTTGCTTATAGCTTTTAAAATTCTTGCACTGTTTTGTAGGTCTTGTAACCACTGATGATATCATCGCTAAGTACATCAAGGAAGGCGATGCACGTAGAGCACTTCATGAACTGCATGATGGGATGGATGCATACTCTGGCACTCTACTGTATCATCTAACTTGGTATACTGCTGATTTATGCTGGGATTACTACACTGTTCTGCAGTGTCTTATGTACATGGCCGTTATGCTGAAGAGCATAAGTAGATTTAATAGATTTAAAGCCACTCTACATTAACAGCGGTTTTCAATTGAGTGTCATAAAACCAAACCCAGAGTAACCACATCTGGCCAATCAGAAACGACGCAAACAATTTAATAAACCAATCAGAACTCGAAGCAAATACATACAGCTTGCATCAGGGGCACCAAGGTACACGAGAAGTGAGTCACCATTGGTCTTTCTTTCGATTGGTTGAGCAAATTATGCAAGTTTTTAAGCAATCACAAAGCTTGGTTAAACAGAATTACTCTTGTTATTTCTCGGTGTTTTGGGCAATCGTCATCGTCATTTTATTACATGTACTTTCTATGGATCTTTTACAGCTTGTATGAACACGACAGTCGCGAGACAATGATAACATGCGCTAGAATGTTCCCGGATGTACAGCCTTGGGAAGTTATGGAGATCTGTCGGCAGAGCAAATCGTACAGTCAGCAGTCAAGCTCAGCGGATTTTGTGTTCTATGTGGATCAGCTGATGAGATGGAGAACTGAAGTTGGAAACACTAAGTAAGTTTGATGCCGATTGTTGTACATGTAGTTACGATTCTGCTACTTGCTTATTGCAAAATGAATTAATACTTTTACTGTCAATACCGCCCATAATCAAAAGTAATAAACAACTTTCTTGTTTTGCTGTTTATTTTAGCAGTACTTTCTGAAAGGATTGCTATAGAGCTTTCATTGGAATGGTTGTATACCTTATATAGCATTAATAATGAATTGTCACACTGTAGGATTTCATCTACAGACTCGAGAGTTAACCACCTTGTCCTCTCTTATCCCCTTCGCTCCTAGGGCATCTACTGTTTCTAAGCACAATAAATAGTACCACAGGAAAGTACTGCTCAGTAGCTTTCATTTGAATGGTCACAATTCAGGATTTGATCCACAGACTCAAAACTTAGAACAACTTTGTACAGCATAATAAACAGTACCACATGAAAGTACAGCTCTGTAACTTTCATTTCAATGGTCACACTTAAGGATTTCATCCAGACTCAAAAGTGTGAACCATCTTGTACAGCATAATAAACAGCATCTCAGGAAAGTACTGCTGAATAGCTTTCACTGGAATGGTCACAATTCAGGATTTGATTCACAGACTTAAAAGTTAGAACCACCTTGCACAGCATTATGAACAGTACCACAGGAAAGTACTGCTCCCTAGCTTTCATTTGAATGGTCACACTTTAGGATTTTGTCTACAGACTTTAACGTTGGTAGTTTCTTGGTGTTGCGGATGGTGTGATCACCAAATGACGTAAAACAAAAGATTCAAAAGACACTGAACAATACCCACACCACAACACAAAAGCTAACCAACAATGGCTTCCGCAACACCAAGAAACACCCCAAACGTTAGAAGCACATCGAGAACCCTAAAGCTCGACTTTAGCAGAGTAAGGATGATGTTTGATTTGTTTTTGTGTTTATTGTAGGGAGCAGACCATTAGCAAGGTTTGTGAAGATATGGGGATCACTAAATGGTGGTTTCACTGCTCGCTCATTGCAAACTCTTCAAGAGAACCGTTACACTGTCAGCATTGTGGAAAGCCAAGGTTAACAATTTCTTTCATAATAATAATAACAATGATAATAAAAATGACTTTATTAGTAGTTTATCCACAAGGTGGCTCTTCACCTACTTATTCTCAGGAACTCGAACCAAAAGCAGCCTTCATGCTTCACTGTTATTTTTAATTATTTGATCTTTGATAACTCGAACTTTCTTTAAACGGGTAAATTTCGCTTGGTACGTAATTTTCATCTTATATCGCCAAATCCCACCAAATATGCAACTCATTCAATCAATCAATCAATTTTATTTTACTCATAACAATAGATATATACATTTTTACAAGAACACACTAAACAAGAAAAACTACAGATAATATAATACTTATAAAATATGAATTAACATTAGAGCCTGGAGGCTTAATTAACCAAAGAGTTTTCACAAGTTAGCCTCCAGCCATTTTATTTTAATACAGGAATAAAGGCTAAAGGCAATCAAAGAAAGAGTATTGAAGTTAACTTAATTATTTTATGAAAATAGGAAGAAATTTGAAACAACTACCTCGGATCAAACGATTCTACAAAGGAAAACTGAAGTAGTTGTTTCCTGATGAAGTGCAGACTTACAAGGGAGGAAGTAGATTGCAGTCCATTAAATTTGATTTCGTGACAGTCGGTCAAGAAATCAAAATTGTTATTCTGGTTTCATTTTGAGTTGTTTTAGCCGTTAGTAATAAAGTAAGCTTAAAGCAAGCTCTTGGCCACACTCATTTTCCGATCAGTGAAATGTAACTTTTATCAGAAAAAGTCAGGGAATTTTGGAAAGTGATCTCGCCAAGGTTTTGTGTTTTTCCTGACGTTTCGGGTTATGTGGATTCTACTGTGTGTTATACTGTATTTTGTGTTATGTATACAGGCCTGGTTCACATACTTTACTGTGGCAAAATGCGGACCATTTGCAGCAGCTCGTTGATTTTCTGTGTCAAAAGGATCCTGCTGAACTTACAGATTTCATGGAATTGTGCTGGAAGCACGGGTAAGAGGCCTAAAACCTCTTATTTTATGATCTGCAGTGTTTTATCAACATATCCACCATTGAAGAAAACAGCAATCGACACACATCATGATTACAATAATTTATCAATGTTGCCATGGTTGCTAATGTATTTCCTGAATGAATAAATGAGTGAATGAATAAATGAATGATTGAATGAATGAATTGATTGATTTGTTTTCTTTATTTAGCTACTGGTCAGGACTGATTCGCCTTTGTGTGCGGAGCAATCTTAGACAAAAAGCTCTGGAATTAGTAGTTTCTCTGAATGACTTGAAGCTGATCAGGGATCCACAGCCATGGGGTATGTACAAGCGTTCTTCTTCAAGTCATCTTCGTTGTATACTGTGCTTGTTCTTTGGCCTGTCATGCTAACTGCCGTACCAAGCTTATTTTGTCTCTTTAGTTTACATATCTTTCTTTGCATCACCTTTGGCGATTTTTCTTCTATTTTAAGATAATAAAACAGCTTAAAGCAAGCTTCTGGCCATACTCATCAAAACAGAGTTTTGTAACGCTTTGGGAACAATGATTTTGCAAACTGTATTGCATGCTGTAGTTTGTTTCTAAATTTCTAATTTTTCTTTTTTCATTCGCTCTTGTGTAAAGGACCCCTCCCAAAATCTTTGGATGAATGGAAACATGTGTTGGAATTGCTGTTATCACGTGACCATCATAGCAACAAATCACGTGAAAATTCTCATATGTGCACACCACTGGCTGATCCCGATTGGTTCGCAGATTTGACTTGGGGTAACGTGACCAGGCTGATGCTTGAGCGGTTAGGCGCTGGCCATACTGTCAGCATACTGCAGTCTCTGCCACTGGACACGCCCCTTCTCTCCACGGATTTCTACTACTCGTGTTTACTGGGAGCTGTGGTTGAGAGAAGGCAAAGGTGAATATCTTTCAATGGTTCATCACGAAGCTTTGCGAGGCAATTCTAATAAAGGCTGTGTAAGAAACTGCGTGTTTGCAATGCCATCTTTAGTAGTTTGACCAATTTATCACGGGGAGGGCCCAGGTCTATCACAGGGATTGGGCAAAGTACCTCTGTCTAGCACTGCAAAATTGCACTAAAAATCTGGCAAACCGTGGGATTGGTCAAGTAGTCACATGAGTCACCGGTATATGACTGCGGTGACGGTGTTGTCAGGGATTATTTTCCAACATGCTGGAAGAATTGCAGACATATGCCTGGAAGTTGAACGCAACTCAACTTCGCAGACATGTGGGGAGGTTTTCACAAGCTATAGCCTATGTGGCAGAAGTTTGCATGTGTCGTAGGAACAGCGGCTATTTTGCAGGCATGTGTGTGGGGTTTTAGAGCCAGGCTTAAGGTTTGTGTTTATGGCATTTTTATTTTCCTCTGCAGGACGTTGATTCACGAGTTGCTTAAAAAGCTAGACTCATATTTGTGGTCGCAGCGAAGCGGTGCCTTGGCTCCAAAGGTGAAAATAATATATCATCTCCCTTTTTTATAACTTGTTACCAGCCGCCTTCGGGGGCGACTTGTTTAGTGTTTAGGGAAGACAACAGGAGGAAGAATAGGTACCATTAAAGGGTAGAGCGGGAGACTGGTGAAGAGACAAAAATCTGCCTGAATGGGGAGGGGTTAAAACGTGATATCGTTCTTTGATTAATATCATCTCCTATTTTCTTTCAGTTGAACAGTTTTCGTAAAGAAGAAGAAATTTGCGGTTCTAAAAGCAAGGTAAGGAAACGCAACCGAATTTCCTCTGTTGAAAGCGCCGTTGTTTATTACCTGTTTCTATCTTCAAGTGAAAAAGTTAGCGAAAGCTGGAATAACAATTGTTTCTATTACTATTATTTAACAGGAAGACATTAAACCTCAGCTGGATTCTTTGTCACAGTTTAGGACACTCGAAGATGGAGGTAACTTAATCTTTTCATGTTTAAAATAATAATTAAAATAATATATATAATTATAACAAAAACCTTACCAGAATCCTTTGCACCAGAAACATTTGTGATGCCAAATAAATCTGTCAGTTTTGAGTCTAAGGATGCTATACCATGTAGTGTTTATACTCACCGTAAAATACCTTCCACATTAGATTGAGCATTGTGATGTCATTGGTCACGTGACCATCCCCCATGTGTAGTGATCCCATCAATGTTTACTTATATGTTTCCATTTTTCTTCAGCGTCGAACTGGGGACAAAACATTCGCTTATCAGAGTAAGTATTGCTTTTTTATTCGGCGCTCTGTTGTAAAGCGTCAATCACAGGTCAGGAGCGTAAATCTAGGTTAGCCTGTAAGCCTGGTTCTCTTCTGGAATCGTAATCAAGCAGAAAAAAGCATGGATTTGGTGCGTTGTCTCCGTTCGCAGTTATGTAACCTGTCGCTTACTCCCTCTTGTTCTAATTCACTGATGGATGATCGGAAGTCTGTGGAAATCAATAAAAAGGAAGGTCTAGAATGAAATGGTAGGAATTTCAAAGGAACATGATTTAGAATGGAAATATCTTGGCTCTTACAGGGTGTATGAACGGAGCCATGATGGTGTTCAGAGCAATGAAATTTCCATTCTTTGGGAATTAAACTATTTGTATGTAAACATTTTCAATTGTCCCTGAAAACCAACATGGCCGCCTTGCATACACCCTATAGCTTTGTAGTATTTCTACGCTAAGGGGGGAGGGTTGAGGGCCTCCCTAGATCCGCCAGTATGTTTGTTTGAGTGCGGGACGATGTGATTCATTGTAAAACGTTCAAAACATCAGATTCTTTGCAGTTTTTTTTCAGGGTGTTTAGTTTAACCATAGTCCATCACCATGGTTTTGTAACACGCGTAATACCCTTCTTTTTTTGTAGCGGGGAATGTTTGGTGTGTTCATTGAAGCTGTGTGAACAAATCTCAACAAACAATCAAGGACTGCTGATGTTTGAATGCGGTAAGTGAACCTGTGGTGATTTTTGGTCTCATACGTTCTCCCTTTTTCTCCCCTTCGTGCCCAGCAGCCCTTCAAATGCTGTTTGTGGCTTAAAGGAGTCATACAGGAGTGGGAATTAATAGGGTGATAGTTTCCAAGATAACGCTTTGACGTTATCGCTCAGTTCAAGGTAGCCTCAAGGTAGACTGCGTGCAGGCGCTAGAAATGGAAGGGGAAGGGGGGATTTTGGGAGCGCGCGAAGGGAGGGGAGAAGACACTTTCCCTAGACTCAGATGGTCAAGCCCAAATCATACCGTCCAGAAGGATGTCGGACACCTTATTGAGACTTATATAACGGAGTAACTGGTTAGCTTTCAGTTGAGGTAAGGGGTAGCAATTTATACAGTTAAATGTAGGACTAAGCGACCCGGGAAGCTAGGTGGTACAGTGGTACGGTAGGCTATGTAAGCCTAAGCCTAGCTGAGGTCATAGGTTCAAACCTGATTGGGGATTTTAGATTTTCTTTTTTCACTTAAAAATTTATTGAAGTGATTTATTGAAAGCGTCGACATTACGTTATATAAGTTTTAATAAGGTGTCCGACGTCCTTCTGGACGATATGATTTAGGCACAACCGACTCAGACTGAGTCATGTTATGTTGTTCTAACTGTTACGATATTTCATTTATGTTACATGAAGTGTTTTTCAACTGTTTTGATCTATAGCCCGAAAGCGTGTTTGAGTGTGATTTAGAATAAAAGTTAGCCTTCCAGTTGTTTGGTTTTATTTCTAGTTAGCCTTCGAGTTCTGTTTGGTTCGTCTGGCCGAACACATCGTTACACTAACTTTTGTGAATTTAAAAAATTTGAATCTCTTATTTTCAGTTATAACTTACATGAGAATTGATGTAAGACATTCTCATTTTTAGGTCATGTCTTTCACAAACATTGCGTCCCAGAGGCGGCGTGTGTGATCTGTTTTCATCACAACTTAACCAGTCTTGGAGCAAGCGTACTGTAATAGGACAACAAATGGGTTGTTTACATGATAAGGATGAAGGGGTTGTTTTCTAAACAAACTGTGGCTTAGCCCTGGTTTTTGAAACGAGGTCATGTCAACAAAAATTGAAAAAAAAATAATAGTCCCACGTTTGTTGAGGTATTGACCTCAGACATTATTAACAACATTTTACATCAGTACTTCACAATACTGGCGTTATGACTTCAAAATCAATATTTGTTCCCAAATGGCCATGATTATTAAAAAAATGTCATAATATCATCTTAATATTAAATCGAATTAATTTTATATAAAAACAGGCTGATTCGCATGTGATTAAATATTTTATCTGAGAAGGGATTCGTAGAAGGGATACAATATAAATAGGGTTTATTTTAAATCATAGTAAACAATATTATTCCATATAGAACAAAGTGAAAAAATTGCACACAAAATAAATACGCCAAGAACAAGGGCGTTAAAGCGCTATGAGGGACAGACCTTTAAATAAGTATTATTTGTTCAAACTATTTTTATACAGAATAATGTACGTAGATAACTTGCGCAACAAATTATTTCGTAATTGATATTATTATATATATTTCGCCTATCGCGGAAAAATCATGTCTCGACACATGTGAAGATATCAGTTTTATCTTCACAGTGAAGAGTGAAGATATCAGTTTTATCTTCACTGTGAAGAGTGAAGATATCAATTTTATCTTCACTGTGAAGAGTGAAGATATCAATTTTATCTTCACTGTGAAGAGTGAAGATATCAATTTTATCTTCACCATGAAGAGTGAAAATATCAATTTTATCTTCACTGTGAAGACATCGTCGGCAATTTAGGAAAATGATAGGAGACGTTGGTGCAACCTTCGGACACTATTCGGAGAATTTTCAAAAATCTTCAGAAAATAGCTTGGTCGTAATTAAAATCGATTATATAATAAACAAAAAATACATAGCTGCTTGGAGATATGAAATTTCTCTTCTCGTTTTCAACTCGAAATCTCGCTCGTTCGCTGCGCTCACGCGTGAAATATCGAGTTGAACAGTCGAAGAGAAATTTTGTATCTTCGCACGCCCATATTATCTTCTATAACTCAAACGCAAAGAATATGTTAATAAAACTTTACACTCACTCTAACGTGTGAGAATTTTCTGATATAAGCACGACTTTTCCAAAGAAGAAGAATAAGCCTAATAAGCGTCAACTAGTCCCGGTACAGACTTGTATATGACTTAGATTTGCTAATCAACAATTTAATTTCCTATTCATTAGGCGATTTCCTACGTTTCCATGAGAGCTCTAGCTTTGACACTTGCAAAAATATTGATTGACTAATCTTTGATTAATTATCTACTAATCCTTGACTAATCATTGGCGAAAAGTGATTACACATAACAGATTTGATATAAATTAATCAATGAGACCATCCGTCACGTCACGGATGTAATAATGAACATAAACAAGAATTAAACAACAGATAGTTTATATCTGATAAGGTTCTAAAGTAACGATTAACGTCGATTAACTTTAATTCTTACCTTTTACCGTAGTTGTACTACGTCTGTTGTGACACTTCTGATATATGGGTGAGTAGTCGCTTACCAGAGGTTTAGAACAGAAAAATTACAATTACTGGTGTTGAAAAAAGTCTCGGAAACTTACGATAGATTTCAACTATAATTATTTGAATGGAAAAAGTTTGATATTTTGGGAAAAAAGGTCGCTTTGGAGAGGTGGTCGCTAAGGAGAGGTGGTCGCTTAGGAGAAGTGGTCGCTTAGGAGAAGTGGTCGCTTAGGAGAGGTGGTCGTTAAGGAGACGGTCGCTAAAGATAGGTGGTCGGACATGGAGGTTCGACTGAAATAACAAATTCTATAGTCACCTGGTCTTTTTAACACGTTTGGAGAGAAGAGGAGCGTATGCTGATGGGAAGAATTAAATTCAGACTTAGAGCATAAGGAAGCAACAAAGAAAGCAGTTTTATGGTCCTAGATTAGCTGATTCCCAGGGCCATCTCTGCCGTCATAATGGCGAAATCCCTTGGACAAGGCTGCCAAAACATTAAAAACAATTCTTTGGTACGTTTTAGGGTAAAACAACGAAACAACGGTTTCAGATTTGCAGAAAGCAAACACGATTGCCAATCACTTGAAATAACCACCGAAATCGCCATTTCATCGTGTCACGTGACAAAATACTGTATGGGACCTCAATGCCCAAGTAGTATAGTAGGACCGTATTTACCGGATTTTTGCGCAGGAATACATTAACTCAGCCCGCTAATGAGAATCCTCCGCATTTTATTCATGAGATCAAGACAATAGATTATGACGTCATCGAGTTAACGTATTCTTGCGCACACTTACGAGATTCCTGCGCACAAATCCGGAAATTACGGTCCCTACTTTACTACTTGCCAAGGTTTATTCCCACATAGACCCTTTCAATGTACAGGAAAACCCTTTCAATGTGCAGAAAAACCCTATAAATGCCAAGCTTAACCCATTCAATGCGCAATTTTTTTAACCTTTTCTATTCCCATATAAACCCTTTCAATGCACAGGTAAGCCCCTTCATTGCTAAGGGAAACGCTTTCAATGCCCAAGTAAACCCTTTTATTGCGCAAGTAAACCCTTTCAAGGCGAGGGTAAGCCCTTTGAATGCGCAGGCAAACCCATTTTCTATCCCTGAAGTAGTTATATTGAACACTAAATTACCCAAAAGGAATTTATTCAATATAGTTTTATTTTAAAAAGAAAGGCAACAATTTTGTATTCTAATGTCAACATTCTTTTATTAAAATGTTGCTTTAAAATTGGCTTCTTTAACACAATGCAAAGTCAATAATCAACAATGCAGTATCGTGTTATTAATAAATAAATGTTCATTTCTCGCGTTCCTAGAAACGTTAAATATAATACGCAGTCGTAATGCTGAACTTACAAAACATTTGAAGGAAGCATTTTTTTAAAAAAATAACCGCAGAAAATGGGTGTTATGCTTGATTTGGGGATAATATTCGATGTGTCTGCTACCTTTCGATAGTTTTAAGGTGTATTTGTACGGGCAAAAGAAGTGTCTGAACCCGTTTTGGCAAATACAAGTTGGTGTTAATTAATTTTGTAAACTAACACTTGGTAAGGAGACAGCTGTCACTGTACACTTCTGTCATCTCTTGTTCTGGGGTTCCCTGGCAACTTCTGTTAACTTCTTCCTGCCATCTGTTGTTCCTCGACTCCCTGTTAACTCTTATCTTTTGTTTGTGGTTTCCCTGTTAACTCCTGTCATTCCTTCTTCCTGGGCGTCCTGTTAATTCTTATCATCTCTTGCTCCTGGTCTCCCTGTTAATTCTTGCACCAGCACTATTGCTCTTCTCTGTTTTGATTGGCTGATCTCCACTGGCGGCGGACCTGGCTAGGAGGTTGGGCACGAAATGAGTTTTGATGGCGGGAAAACGCACGCGACCCTCTAAGAAATGAACAGAGCGAACAACACGGGCTTCACGAAAACCAGTAAAATTACAGTGCAAAATCTGCTTAAACGACTAGGCAATGACCTGCCTCTCTGTTTATTTGGAAATCTTTATTCACCTCCTGGTTAGCAAAGCACGAGATGCACGAGAGGAAGAGGAGGAAGGGAAGAGCAAAGGGTACGGAAAAGGGAAGTTCAGGCCCCTGCCCTCTCGTCCCCTTGACAAGGTGGGCTATTCTCAACCCAAAATTCGAAGACCTCACTCCCAGGTTCCTTGCAGTTTAAAATCTTCCAACTCGCTTATAGACCATGTTAAGTTATGGTTTCAATTACAATCTAACTTTGCGTTAACCGGACAAAATTTCCTTATGAAGTTTGCCTTTCTCTCTACTTTACACGAGGGAAGATACCGATACCGAATATTGGTATCGCCACCATGGCTGGTTCACACGACGACGCAAACGCAAACGCAAAAGTAAGCGCAAACACAGTAAGATGCGCACGCGCATGTAAGAATCCCAAGATGGCGGACGAAGATGACGAAGATCCCAACAACAAAAAACTTCAACCGTGGAGGCATGCAACAATAATTTTGTTAGCTTGTGTTTTGCCGGTTCACGTGTGAAATGCAAATGCAAGCACAATGAAATGGAAAATTTCCCATTTCTTGCGTCGGCACTTGTGTTTGCGTTATGGTAGTTCACACGTGTTTGCGATTGCGTTGAAAGTGGTAATGACAGATTTTATTAAACTTGCTTACCCGAAGACAACGAGTTTCTTCTCGGCGAGAGCCCGTCAGATGATGTTTGTTCCATGGACTGAGGGAACAGAGGACTGGACTGAAAATAAATCAGTTAATTTAACCTCTGTTACTGCTTTTAGTACCACAGATATCAAATAGATCCCTTCACACGAACATAAACCTAAACTGAAAAAAGTTGAATTTTTAACACAAGGTCTCTTTAATGATCTTGACGTGTTCGCCTAAGGAGGCTGGGAACCAAACGTTTGAAAAGTAATCATAAGTTCCCGAACGTTTCCAAAAATTAGGATCAGGGATTGTTGAACGCGCCCAAAATAATAGGGAGCTTTAGCAACCACGACGCCAAAAAAGCGTCATTGACAACCGTTGTGTGTTCACGTTCTCCACAAATCCTATTCCTTGTTCTGAGGGGAACGGCAAAGAAACGTAATAAAATGTAAAACGAAAGTGCAGAGGTATGTTTTCCCTTCATAAAACCGATTGTTTTGTTCTCTGCTCGCTGCCGTAGCCGTCGTGATTACTTAAGCTCCCTAATCATATACCCAATATGGCGGCTACGAAGCAGACGCTTTCCCAGTAAATTATTTGTATACACCCATCCATGTTCAACAGTATCTACTTCATACGAAACGTCAGAGACAAACTCATACGAGCCATCGTGTAAGATTCATCATCAGAAATGGCAGTCTGGGTGGTTTCACGAGTGGTAAACGGTGACACTCTTTATTCTTTTAAACGTTAGAAGATAAATGCTTACTTACTATGAGGGGGAGGGTGCGTCCAGAGAGCACCATAGGGTCCATGTGGGGGAGGTTGACAGGAGAGCGATGGGTTCTGAAAAAAAACGAAGAAACAAATCACTCGATTTTTGGCATGAATTCATGACGTCACCAAAAGACAATCAAAACGTGCAAACTCGTTCCCAGGACTTTACTTGGAATTCGCGCGCGTCTTTGAAAGAAAAAGAGCACCTGGGGACTAGGCTGAGCATTGGCGGATCCAGACCTTCTCGTAAGGAGAATGGGGGGAGTGAAGATGTTTTAGACTGGAAAACGTTACCGTCTTTGGGACCAGATAAAAGGAGGGGTGGGGAGGGGGCATTACTGTGTGAAATGCAGTGAACATTTCTTACTTTTGTGGAGACGTTTTCTTGGTTTTGTTTTCTGGCGCAAACTCTTTACGGTCGGCCATGATGTTCTTCTCCTCATCTTCATGGACAACTGCCTGTCTGTAAACCCAGCTGAGGAAACAACAAAGGAATATAGCAATGAGTTAAAAGGACTACCACGTCAACTGAATGTAACAACACTTTTGCATCAATGGAAACAAAAGCATACTGGTCCAAAGTCATTTTACCATTACACCGAAACTACTAGTGTCCGGCTACGCATGGTCAGGGTGGACATGGATTACAAGTTGAAAAACTTGGGTCAACGATTTTAACTGGAACTGTTGTGTCTTAGGAAATCGCTTAAAACAAAGTCATATAAACTCGCCTGTTGTTATGATTAGGATTTTAAAACCCGTTTTGTGGATGTGGCTCTTATCAAGTTTTACCTCTCAGGGCCGATGTACACGGTACAACTTTGATGCATGAGACACGCTTACGCCATGTTTAAGACATGCCTACAACAAGAATTGCTTCGTGTAAATCAACTCAAGTCATGTCGAAAGCATGGCGTAAGGTGTCGCATGAACAAAGTTTAACCGCGTAAATCAGCCCTAAGAGGTGCCAATCCTGTCAGTATATTCTTCAGGCTTAATACCCTAAAAGGATCAGAATAACTCTGACAGTGGTTATTTTTTTTATTCAAACACCCTTAGTTGTACCAAACCATAAATTACAACCCCTACAAGGCACGACGATCACCCCCATCACTTTCATATGAGAGCCCCCCCCCCCCCCCCCCCCCCCCAACCCGGGTGTGCCGGTTATTCCCCTGTACCTGTATGTCATCTGCTCTCGGTTGTGTTGTTCTGAGGCGGGTGATGTAGACGTTAGATGACTTGCCATTGCTTCGCGTGCTAAGATGAAAACAAACTCAAATTGAGGAATTAAATGAAGTGATCATCGCAGGTTTGAATGCACGTTAGGCATTTGTGATGTAGGGTGATGTCACACTACGTAATATTTCGTGCAACTTGTCTCGCAAAGGTGCAACTGTGCAATAACTTGCATTATACGACATAGCTTCTGTACACACCAAGTTTTTGCTCTGTACAGTGGAACCTCCAATAAGTGGACACCTTCGGGACAAGGAGAAGTGTCCCCTAAATAGAGGTGTCACCTGAATAGTAGCCTGCGTACAGTGGACACCTTCGGGACAAGGAGAAGTGTCCCCTTAATAGAGGAGTCACCTGAATAGAGGCGTGACCTGAATAATAGCCTGCGTACAGTGGACACCTTCGGGACAAGGAGAAGTGTCCCCTTAATAGAGGAGTCACCTGAATAGAGGTGTCACCTGAATAGTATCCTGCGTACAGACAAAGCAAATAGGAGACGTCTGCTTGCAGCCTACCAAAATAGAGGCTTCGCCGGTGTTGTTAATAATTAACCATCTGAACAAAAATGCCTGTTTTCTTGACTTAAAATGCAGCCAAGAGGTTTCCCTTTGATGGAAGTGTGCAATTAATGGAGGAGTCCCATTAACAGAGGTTTTCCCCTTAATGGAGGTGAACCTAGATAGAGTTTCCACTGTCAGTTCTTACCAGCAAAGTAGTTGACTCTGTTTGGAGGCTGTTTTTTGGTGGGTGGTGGTCTGACCTCACGTAATTTGTTGGTCTCTTCCAACTTCTTGAACAACGCGAGTCGTTTGTTTGGATCTTTATAATGAAAATCAAAAAAGCAGATTGAGTTACAATACAAATTCTTGTTGCATATATAATGGCAGCAGAGACCAGGCCTTGAAGCACCGACCTTTCAATCCACGATACTTCACCAAAAGGAAAAAAAGCATTTTTGGAGTGGATGTTACATCAACAATGCAAGTCAATTATGACAAACATCAGATTATTACAAAAGAACAAAAGAAGAGTAATGTCCAGGATTGCACGCAGCTACGAAAATTACTAAATTCACTAATTTTTGCTATGGTACTGCGAAAACTGCGAAAATTACAAAAACTGCGAAAAATAGTAAAATTCGTCATTCCCACAAAAAGGGGACGAGAGAGGAGGCAGCGACGAAAACTGCGAAAACTACGAATACTGCAAAAACTGCGAAAATTACGAAAACTGCAAAAAATAGTAAAATTCGTCATTCCCACAAAAAGGGGACGAGAGAGGAGGTAGCGACGAAAACTGCGAAAACTACGAATACTGCGAAAACTGCGAAAATTACGAAAACTGCGAAAAATAGTAAAATTCGTCATTCCCACAAAAAGGGAACGCGAGAGGAGGCAGCGACGAAAACTGCGAAAACTACGAATACTGCGAAAACTGCGAAAATTACGAAAACTGCTAAAAATAGTAAAATTCGTCATTCCCAGAAAAAGGGGACGAGAGAAGAGGTAGCGACGAAAACTGCGAAAACTACGAATACTGCGAAAATTACGAAAACTGCGAAAAATAGTAAAATTCGTCATTCCCAGAAAAAGGGGCTGGAGAGGAGGCAGCGACGAAAACTGCGAAAACTACGAATACTGCGAAAACTGCGAAAATTACGAAAACTGCGAAAAATAGTAAAATTCGTCATTCCCAGAAAAAGGGGACGAGAGAGGAGGTAGCGACGAAAACTGCTAAAACTACGAATACTGCGAAAATTACGAAAACTGCGAAAAATAGTAAAATTCGTCATTCCCACAAAAAGGGGACGAGAGAGGAGGTAGCGACGAAAACTGCGAAAACTACGAATACTGCGAAAACTGCGAAAATTACGAAAACTGCGAAAAATAGTAAAATTCGTCATTCCCACAAAAAGGGAACGCGAGAGGAGGCAGCGACGAAAACTGCGAAAACTACGAATACTGCGAAAACTGCGAAAATTACGAAAACTGCTAAAAATAGTAAAATTCGTCATTCCCAGAAAAAGGGGACGAGAGAAGAGGTAGCGACGAAAACTGCGAAAACTACGAATACTGCGAAAACTGCGAAAATTACGAAAACTGCGAAAAATAGTAAAATTCGTCATTCCCAGAAAAAGGGGCTGGAGAGGAGGCAGCGACGAAAACTGCGAAAACTACGAATACTGCGAAAATTACGAAAACTGCGAAAAATAGTAAAATTCGTCATTCCCAGAAAAAGGGGACGAGAGAGGAGGTAGCGACGAAAACTGCTAAAACTACGAATACTGCGAAAATTACGAAAACTGCGAAAAATAGTAAAATTCGTCATTCCCACAAAAAGGGGACGAGAGAGGAGGTAGCGACGAAAACTGCGAAAACTACGAATACTGCGAAAATTACGAAAACTGCGAAAAATAGTAAAATTCGTCATTCCCACAAAAGGGGACGAGAGAGGAGGCAGCGAAGAAAACTGCGAAAACTACGAATACTGCAGGGCTCGAAATTAAAAAAAATTCTCAATCGCAATTTGCGAGTGATTCCTAAAATTTAGTCGCAAGTTCGCAAATTTTAGTCGCAAAAAAAAAAACTAACTACAACTGCTACCGGAACCGGAATTGAGAAACGAGAAATTTCTGAGAAAGTCTGAAAAAGTGTGCCTGATACACGTCTTGGAAACCGTGTTAATGGAGCATGAAATTAGACGAGTAAGTCACGCAACATTCAACGTGAATTTCGCAGGATTTTTCGGATAAAATTACAACTAGAAAGACACAAGACTGTTGAATATAATTCATTTACTAGCTAGGCCGTAAAACAGTCGCAAAATCGCGACTAATAGACAAATTTAAGTCGCAAAAGCGAAATCTTTAGTCGCAAATGCGCCCGATACAGGCGCAATTTCGAGCCCTGTACTGTGAAAACTACGAATACTGTGAAAACTGTGAAAATTACGAAAACTGCGAAAAATAGTAAAATTTGTAATCCCCAGAAAAAGGCGACAGAGAGGAGGCAGAAAGGCGCCAAAGAAAACTGTGAAAAAGTGCAAATATTGGAAAATTGCAAAAATTACAAAAAATTGTAACATTTATCATTCCCCAGAAAAAGGGAAGAGCAACAAGGCAGAAAGGCACCGACGAAAACTGTGAAGACTATGAATACTGGGAAAAATAATATGAAATTTACCATTCTCTTAAAAAGTGGATTAGATCTGTTTTACTTTGTTGCTAGTGTACCCTGTATACTATTTAACTTGTTTATTAATGATTATTATTTATAGTAAGCTTGTTATAATACAAGAGCTTACTGTCAATGATAAATGTGGAAGCAAAACTTATGAGCAAACAAAAAATAAATGAAAGTAATATGCACATACTTACAAATTCGTTGGTTGTTTTCACAATTAAGGTGAAGCCAAGAAAATGTTCTTCCAATCCTTTTTCTAGTCTGATGTCTCACATTGTCATTGCGAAGAGAAGTAACAGTCACGGCACATCGGTAAAGATGTAAATTATATTCATTTTTTCGAAAGAGAGCTGAATAAAATGACATTGTTGTGTAAGTTTTATGCAGAGTTTTTGTAGAATCCTTGTCCAAATTTGTCAACATCAGATCTTTTAATCAGTACGAGTTGCATTTACTCCAAATTGTTATCCATTCCAAATGTTACATGTATAAATGTAGTCTTCAAACGGAAGAAAATTTGTTGACTGAAGACCTGCTGTTGTTTGTGGTGAAATAATTTTGCCAGGCATTCATAATGAGGGTGACTGGCACTATTCGTTTACATTTTGTAATGTCTTGCACAAGAGTGCACAAGGACTAGCAACTAGCATAGCCTCTAGTCATTCATGCCCAACAAGTAAGTACTAAATTCTTAAAGCATTTAAGCAATGTGTTATAGAAATAAGCTGTAATAGCAAGATTTTGATGGGATTATTTCACGTTGAATCGTGAAATGTTCAACTAAATGGAATAAAAAGATTCTAGCAATACGAAGGAAATGCGTGACACTCTGGTTAAATCCTAAAGTAAAAAGGTGTAAATATTTTAAAAAGTGTCAATGTCATTTATAACACAAACGTTTCGGGCTGAGCCCTTCTTCAGTGTGATTTAAAAATGATTCTATAGTCTGTAGAGCAAAGCAAAATCAGTAATTTGAAAATATAACTTTTAATAGTTCTGGATTGAAGGATTGTAGCTCATTAGATTTTGACAGGCCGCGGTCAAGAATTTAAAGTTGTCATTCTTGGAAGATTTGACGTTTCTAGCCATTATTTGTATGTTTAGTTCATATTTATTTGGGTTCTTCGCATTTTACTACAGTAAATATTATTTGAATATGGCATCATCACGTTCGAATTTCGCAATCCTATTTTCGTGTTGGTTTATGTGCATTATTACATCCATTTTGAAATCACTGGTGATCCTTGCAATCTGATTGGCTCTCAGCAGTGCGTTTTATTCCCAAACGTAAAATCTCTAAACCTCCAAAGCTGATTTATTTTTCAGCAGTGCAATTTATTCCTGAATCGCATTGCTTTTTGCTCTGAATCGCATCTATAAGTTGCATCAATATTGGTACTGACTAAAATCCTGTATTTGGACAATTAAATTGTGCGATTTCAAAATGGATGTAATAAAGTCCTCTCAGTTCAATTACCATTATGTAAAATTGGACATTTTTTGGTAGACGGTCTTCTAAATGGCCGCCCCTGTTTTTTTTTTTTTTCAGGGGCTCATTTTTGCCGGAAATTCCTTCGAACAGTCTCCATAATCTGTGATTACTGCTAGTTTTACCTTATAAGGGAAAGAGAACACGCAAATTACACAGTAAATTGTCGTATTTCACTTTAGTGTCCTGGTTTTAAGACACAACTTATTATAAATATTAGCAGTAATCACAGATTATGGTAGACCGTTCAAAGGAATTCCCGGTAGAAATGAGCCCCTGAAAAAAACCAATAGGGGCAACCATTTGGAAGACAGTCTACCAAAAAATCTGAAATTTTACTGCACATAAACCACAGGACAACCAACACGAAATTAGGATTGCGTTCTTCAAACGCGACAAGAATTTCAGTGGAATATTAAATCCCTTATTGGATGGTTTTATAGGTAATTTGGCGGACATGTTACTCATTGCTTGCATTTTTACTTGCCCCTGTGGGGCTTGACAAAATACCACGCATCTAAGTTGTAAAATATCTGCGCGAATTATATGTTAAACTATTGAATAAGGTGACAATAGTAAAATGTAATAAGCGGACCCCATATTAAGCAGAGGCTGTTTTAACAGATCTCTATTCTAGGTGACTTAGGGAGGGTTCATAATTTATGTAGAGGGGGGCTATGTGGATTTTTAGGGGGGGGGCCATGATTTTTTCCTGTTAGGTTTTAGGGGGGCTAAATATGAAAGAAGGTATAAGGGGGGGGGGGGGGGGGGGGGGGGCATCAAAAAAGATTCAAAGTGCCATCATCAGTTTACTCATATTTAGCACATGCAGCTAAAAACCCTTTCTTGCCTCTATAATGGAGGGACGGCTATTATTTTTGGGAATAGGGTACTCCCCCCACGGAAGGTGTTTTGTTTAGTAGTAAAATATTATGCTTCTCGAATGTTGGCTTTTAAAACCTCATCCCCTGGGAATTTTTGATGACCTTATGAAGGTGGGTATAGATTTTTTCTGGAGCTACAAAATGCAGGTTATCCCATTGGATTATTTGAAACCAAATAGGCCACCTAGAAAAATACTATAATACTCTTTAAAGTGCAGGTTTGGTGCTTGATGTAAGCCTGATTTTTCCAATTTCTTTTGTTTTCAGCACAAACTGCACCTGCAACACGAATTGCATGTATCACTATGCTTCAACTTCTTGGCAATTTGTATACTGTGCACATTTGTATTGGTACACACACTAGAGCAAAAAAATTGTAATGAAAGTAGAAGTTGAAGAGTCATTAAGCTTTTCATTGTTGAATTTTAATTTTCTTTGACAAACATTGTATTCCATTTGTAAGTTATATATTTTTAATAATTGCTTTGTACAGGGATGTCTGCCCTAAAGTCGAAACCCTTACCCTTTCATATACTGTTTTTAACATAAAAATAGCGAGTCTGGAATAGGTCTAGGATAGGGTAGTGTTTTTGGTGTTTAGTCCAGAATAGGGTTGCAAAGCAAAATGCAGCTAAAATGGTCTCATATAGGTTAAGGGTGTCATAGTCCAGCAGCACATCCCTACCCAAAAATTTGCAGAGTGACCCCTCCCCCCTCCCCCATGGGGAGCAGAATATCCCTGTTCTCGCACAAAGATATTTGCTTGGCTGACAAAGTTAATTTGCATGTCCAGTTTGGTGTATTTTTATCGCACACGTTTAAAGGGGTCGGTACATTTCACTGACCCCCGGTCCATGGACTACCTCTATATGGACTACCTAAAATGGACTACCAAATGGACTACCTAAAATGGACTACCTGAAAAAAACAAAAATTATATAAAAAAATATTAGACATCTTTGAGTTGCGTTTTAATTTGATTTATTATGTTAGTAGGGGAATTTTTACAACATAAGTTGCTGTTTGTCTGGCAACATTTAGCCCCCTATTAAGCAAAGTCACTAAGTCAGAATTGTTGTAAGTTAAAATAGGGAATACACTGTGCTGGTGTGTTCAATTGGCTGCTATTCAAGAATAACCAGAGATACCAGATTAACAACATATTTTTTATTGTAGTATATTTACATTCCAGTAAAATAAAATGATGAAACACACTCTAAAACTGTGTTTTGTTTATTTTGGAGTGAGGGAGACTGTATATGAGTGAAGTGAGGTAAATAAGCCTATGTATCTGTTGTGGTTCAAATTTTTCTTTTGTTTAAAAATTTTCAAACCAGGTTGGTTTTTATATTAATGAATCTGGGCGAAGGAAAATAAAAATCAAACTGGTTTGAAAATTTTTAAACCAAAGAAAAATATGAACCACAGCATATCCGTGAAATTCCAAGGGGGGAGGGGGGGGGGGGGGGGGGAGACTCAAAATCCACTCTTCTTAATGGCAATCATGTAGCTTAACTGGAATTTCCTGAGGGGTATGGATACCATTACGGTTGGTACAAAACGACGGTCACAGGGCACAGGACAATGTTCTTATACCATAACAGTAAATAAAAGGTAACCATTTTCGAATCAGTGCTTAACCCTAAATACACTGATTAATTCCCCTGAGATGACCTGCATCGTTCTAATATAACTAGTATTCTGCAAAGAAAAGTAAAGCAACTACATGGTTACGTCATTCCTTAGAGGTGCACCCCCTCCTAAGAAAAATCCTGGATCCACCCCTGACAAATATAATGGACTTGCATCATAGCGTGCACAGGACAGGGTAAAAAGGTACTTTGATTCATGCACAGAACTGTGAAACCAACTAAATCAAAAAGCAATAAGTTGAGTACTATTGTACATTAATTGTCAGTACTCAATGGCTAATTAGGTTGCAAAATGTTATGGTTCTTTTAGTTTCTTGATTACTCATTGACCAATGATTATTTATGTCTGAAAACATCCGTGGTAGTTGATTGGTCAGGCGAACCAATTTAAGAACGAAGTATACATGCGTGTATGGTCCTTGTTTGTTGACGTGTGTTAATTTGTGTGTCCAGCTTCGTGTATTTTTATCGGAACACGTTTTAAGAACGAAGTATACATACGTGTACGGTCCTTGTTTGTTGTCGTCCAGCTTCGTGTATTTTTATCGGAACACGTTTTAAGAACGAAGTATACATGTGTGTACGGTCCTTGTTTGTTGTCGGTGTTAATTTGTGTGTCCAGTATACAAACGTGTACGGTCCTTGTTTGTTGTCGTCCAGCTTCGTGTATTTTTATAGGAACACGTTTTAAGAACGAAGTATACATGCGTGTACGGTCCTTGTTTGTTGTCGTGTGTTAATTTGTGTGTCCAGCTTCGTGTATTTTTATCGGAACACGTTTTAAGAACGAAGTATACATGCGTCTACGGTCCTTGTTTGTTGTCGTGTGTTAATTTGTGTGTCCAGCTTCGTGTATTTTTATGGGAACACGTTTTAAGAACGAAGTATACATGCGTCTACGGTCCTTGTTTGTTGTCGTGTGTTAATTTGTGTGTCCAGCTTCGTGTATTTTTATCGAAACACGTTTTAAGAACGAAGTATACATGCGTGTACGGTCCTTGTTTGTTGTCGTGTGTTAATTTGTGTGTCCAGCTTCGTGTATTTTTATCGGAACACGTTTTAAGAACGAAGTATACATGCGTGTACGGTCCTTGTTTGTTGTCGTGTGTTAATTTGTGTGTTCAGCTTCGTGTATTTTTATCGGAACACGTTTTAAGAACGAAGTATACATGCGTGTACGGTCCTTGTTTGTTGTCGTGTGTTAATTTGTGTGTTCAGCTTCGTGTATTTTTATCGGAACACGTTTTAAGAACGAAGTATACATGCGTGTACGGTCCTTGTTTGTTGTCGTGTGTTAATTTGTGTGTCCAGCTTCGTGTATTTTTATGGGAATACGTTTTAAGAACGAAGTATACATGCGTCTCGGTCCTTTCAAGCTGGCAGTGACTTGGGGTTGTGAGTTCATTAGCATCACAAAGAAGTGCAAAATTTCGCAACATGCCGCCGAAAAATCGTGGAGCTAGCGATTTTTCGCAAATTTTGTAAAATCCGCAAGCTGAGTGTGGGGTTGTGTGTTCATTAGCATCACAAAGAAATGCAAAATTTCGCAACACGCCGCCGAAAAATCGTGGAGCTAGCGATTTTTCGCAAATTTCGCAAATTTTGTAAAATCCGCAAGCTGGGTGTGGGATTGCGAGTTAATTAGCATCACACACTACCGAAAAATCGTTGAGGTAGCGAGTTTTCGTAATTTTCGCAAATTTTGTAAAATTCGCAAAATTCGCAAGATCTGTAACGAAAAATCGTAAATTTTGTAAAATTCGCAAGCTGTAACGAAAAATCGTAAAAATAGTAAATTTCGTAGCTCGCAAGATCTGTAACGAAAAATCGTAAATTTTGTAAAATTCGCAAGCTGTAACGAAAAATCGTAAAAATAGTAAATTTCGTAGCTCGCAAGATCTGTAACGAAAAATCGTAAATTTTGTAAAATTCGCAAGCTGTAACGAAAAATCGTAAAAATAGTAAATTTCGTAAAATTCGCAAGCTGTAACGAAAAATCGTAAAATTAGTAAATTTCGTAGCTGCGTGCAATCCTGGCCATAAGTGCAAAAGAACGGTACTGAGATTCTTGTTAAATCAGGAATGCGCTGTATAACTTACCCAGCAGCTTTTTTCTCCTTGCGGGATTATATTTCATCTTTTTCGCTCTTTTCATCATCAATTCAGCAGTCCCAGAACTCCGAAATCCCCTTGAGATAACAGAGATAAAAGCCACAAATTCTCACTCACGTTCGACTAGTAAGAAGGACTGGTCAACCTATTAAATGTAGTTCAGTTTTTCCCGCAGAAGAACAAATGGTATAACTGGGTCGCCACCAGCTTTTAGATTACTGGCTTTCCTGGGGTCTTAGAGAGGTGGTCATAACATGTATACTCGATGAGGACCCACCTTGTGTAGAGGTAGGGGGCCTATGCAAGATACCACCCATCTGATAAGCCTAATGGACAAAATGCATTGGCTTAAAATGAAAGCTACTGAGTAGTACTTCCTTGTGGTGGTGCTAATTATTATGCCGTACAAGGTGGTTCTAACTTTTAAGTTTGTGGATGAAATCCTAAAGTGTGACCATTGAAATGAAAGCTACTGAGCAGTACTTTCCTTTGTTGCCGTTTATTATTCTTTACAGGGTGGTTCTAACTTTTGAGATTGTGGATGAAATCCTAGTGTGACCATTCAAATGAAAGGTATCGAGCAGTGTTGTCTGTTTTTCATTAGTAAACAGTCAAGAAATAAACAAATTAAAAGCAATAACAATCTAATGATAATCAGATTCTTACCATTCACTGCTCAGTTCTTCTGCACGATGCGACAAATGACTATGCGCACCAGATGTCACTGACATTTGATCGTGATCCATGGTTGCCTTGCCAACGGCTGCTTGATTGACATCTAAGGGTGAATCCGCTGATCGCCACGCATGACGTGGTTTTGGAACTATGGGATCATTTGACACATCTCCATAGTAACTTATCGTGGCGATCTGTTGTAGCAAAAAATATGGAAGAGCCTTGGTATTTTTCGAACAAATTCTCTTAAGTAGTACTGTGTAAACTGTATGAAGACATTTTGGAGAATTGATATGTGAACAAACTAAGCTCGTACCTTTGACGCCTGCTTCGGCATCCTCAGCACCGGCCCCCTACAATGAAATAACATAAATCGAGTTCTCTCTTGGGAGGTTGTCATGGTTACCCCTTAAAATGCACCTTGTCCACATCCACTTGCTTATTGCCTACATTGCTCACAGTTGGCACCTCCCCTCCATTTTAGTTCTGCCCAAAGACAAGGTAACTAGGTTTGCCTGATTTCTCGCTGGTAGCCATTTATGTACCTGGATGTAAGCAATGTGGGTAAGTGTCTTGTCTAAAGATGCTTTCACACGGCAAGTTCTAAAGTTTGCAAACTAGAGTTGCCGTGTGCAAATATAGCAGAATATCGGCATACGTTTTTGGCCAAGTTGGTGATTCGTTTTTGGGTCGTTTACATGCCAACTTTTAATTTCCAACAAGAGTTACAAAGGCGCCCTCACGACACAACAAGATGGTTGAGAGAACAGCTTGAATTATTGATTCTTCCGCTTGATTTAAAATATTAGCGATCATACACACAAACGTGTATTGACCAAAACCAGTTTGCCACCCAACACGGCAGCTCTAAAAATACTCCCTTAATGTTGACACAGACGCACACACTTTACTTGCCAACACGACTTAGCCGTTTGAAAAGTACAAAGCGACAAAAGACAGAGTGAATTTATTTTAAATAATTTTTTCATAATTTTATTGGAAATAGAAACTTATTAGATAAACGTGATTGTCAGTTTTAATTGTAAACATAAGCTTGAAATTGTTATTTTATACACAAGACCCAACAGGCTTGAGCCTTAAAATTTATCGTGTCTAAATAAAGGTTTACCTACTAACTTGAAGGCGTCTTTCAGAACAGCACCACAGTTATTAACCTTGCTATCTTAAGGGCGATGCTCTTAATAAACACGAAATCGCCAAACCTCCACAGAAAAACCAAGACAATGATATGATAAAGTTATTACAAAAAATTAACAATAAGTCGTCAATAAATAATCAAACATGGAACCTTGAAGGAAGCTGTGGTGTGTCACTTGGAGTCCAGCCTTGTTCTAAGGAAGTCTCATCAAAATCAAAAGCAGTCAGATCAACTTCTTCATCATAATCAAAGTCTTCCTCCATTTCCTCATCATAGAACTGAGCTGCTCTCAGAGCTTCGGCCAAACGTCGGCGAACACGCTGGCCACGAAAATGCGCCTGTTTGAGAATGAAAAGTATTCTACACGTTAAATTTAACTGTTTATTCATCTAAAATATTCTGCATGTTAAATGTAACTCTTTCATTCCCAGAGCATGTGGGGCAGTTCTGAACATTCAAATGAAAGCTATTGACATAATAAATGATTTGAACCCAGGAATGTAAGAAGTGTTTTGAGTGTGATCGTCTGTCCAGGTAAGTTTGGTTCTGATAGAACTGTCATTGTTGATAATGACTAAAGTTTCAACAACCTGAGCGGAGGTCATCTAGAGTCATGCAAATTGCATACCATCAATTGGTGTTACCATCATATTTGAAGATATAACCCATCTTCATACTTGACTCTTGACTTTGATGATGACCACTTCCGCTGTCGAAACGTCAGTCATTGTCAGCATCAACAGTTCTTTTCAGAACTACACAAACCCGGACAATCATTCTTGACAGACTATGACCTAAGACAATCAACATCATAAAAGCGGACTTGCGTTTTTGCTCGGACAACAACATAACAACAACAACAAGCGAGATGCAATACGACTTGAATTTTACCTGAATAACTGTAGCTGCTGAGGTTCTCTGTGGATCCCAGGGTTCTTTAGTTTCACTTCTCAGCTGTGACCGAACCAAGTAACCTCGCCATGCTGATTGAATACTTACAGCTGCAAGCCACTGTAAGACAAACAGAAAACATTCAAATCCATTGAAAGCTTTGTTCCTTTTTTAATAGCGGACCTTTTTCCTCGGGCTTGCCAACATTCTAGAGTAACTGACGAATGACCCACCTTAGTGGTGTTGATATCAATCAAATGTCTTATATACCATCCCCTCCACAGAGCTTGAATCTTGGTTGCAGCAACATGTCGCTGTTTCCTGTAAACATTACATATGGTTAAAAAATTACGGAAGCAAAACTAGGAATTTTTATAAACATGCACGATTCTTCACACAAATTTAATGGCCCTGGAGTAAAAATAATCAGTCACAGAATGTTTACTGTTCCCTATTTTAACCTGTGCCTTCATTGAGTTCGATTGTTCAGTTTGTTTAGCCGCCATCTTTAATGTCATAGCGCAATAAAAACTGGGGAGAGTGCTCAGGGGGCAGATGAAAGTGAAGATAGCGTGGAGGGGGAGTGGGGTGGGACTTCTTCCTCCCCCGCGTCTGCCCCCAAAGCAGTCTTTGTACTTTGCCCGGTTTTTATCGCACCGTGACAATCAAGATGGCGGCTAAACATACTGACAAACACAGGGAAAATAAGTCTATAATGTTGTAGCAGCTACATCCTTAACAATCACGAAACCATCTATAATGATAATTAAAAACAATTCAAAAACTGTATACAACGTCTTATAAAGCATTGGTTAAGTTCATGTTTCAATAAAACGTAGCCTATCCTGTTCAGAATCCGTCACTCCTCAATTCACTTTTCTTCACTCTCAACTTCATACTTCCTTTACTTACAGAGGATCTAAAGAAGAATTGTCGCTTCCTCTCTGCTCCTTGCTTGCATTGTCACGTAACCCTGATGTCTGTTGATGTCTTTCTTCCTTGAGCGATGACTGCAGATTATCTGGGTTAAAGTTTTCATGCTCCAGCACATGTCTCACAGCCAATTCAAACCTCTCTCTGTTGTGTTGACTCTATTATCGATATACAAAGAACACAAAAACTAAATAAACAAATAGTGAAATAATTTGAATTTCTATCCTTTTTAGACACGTTCATATTAATGGGGTTTGATGGTGGGGGGAGGGATGGGGAGATGGCGTTGGTTATATCAGGGGTAATCTGTAATGTTAAGTTTTTCTGAACCTTCTTTGAACAATCCAGTCGTGCCAGTGTAAAGAGAAAATGTGTAGGAAAGATTCATGTCTTCACGACAGAAAAGAAAAGGCCTCGAACCACTATCTGATTGAGTGAAGGTTTTCATAAATCAATCTCATCTAATCTTAGTTTATCAGTTGATAAAACAGACATTCCTACCATCAAACGTAACCTTTTTGAAACCAGTTCAGGATCACTTGCATGTCTATCCGCAATGCTAAAACAAAATACACAAAGTCAACCTCGCAGAAAAGAAACTGAATTGCATGTGATTAAAATACTAATATATGTTAAACCTGAATGTTTAGAAGCCTTACGGCGTCAAAACCCGTAAAATAGTAAAATTCAGGCTTGAACTTGAGTTGAACCCTTGATCTTACAAACGTGTTACAAGGTTATTATTCGTCTAAGCTATCAAGCCAGTTGGAGATCTGGAGCTGCTCAAATGTGAGTTCATGTTTATCCTTAAGAGTGAGATAATAATTCATATAAAATCCCAAATTTCAATTTGTGAAATATTGACCGAAATATTACTGCTGAAGAGGTTTCATTTGAATGGTCACACCATAGAATTTCGTCGACATACTCAGAAGATAGAACTACACCACATGTCTCCATAATTGACAACGGAACCCACAGTCAATAAATGAAAGTGAATATGTAGAATAATCGTTTATATCTGCACTATGGATAAAGCACAACTTACCTAGCTTCCTTTTTATGCCTTGAATCTAAATCGTCTTGAGAACGTAGCTGGTTTTGACACATGGTAATGAAGGCAGCTTGATTCGTTTCTGAAAACTTTCATGAATACATAGATTGACAGATGTTTTATACTCAAATGTCCTTTTAAGAACATGTCACTTTCCAAAAGCGACAAAGCCCCTGAATGATGTGATCTGACCGGCACTCTAAAACCACGGTCAATTTGTGTGCTTACGGTGTCGAGTGGAAGGGCAAATAAATAAAAATTGTCAATTTGTGTCACAACAAAACTCTACTTTTTTTCAAATAATCATAACTATTACCCAAAGTTATTCAAAATAATTCTATAGTTTCACTGAAGGTTGTTTAAATGCTTGAAAATCGACCTAAGCTTTTGTGAGGTCCCTGCCTACCATGACTAAGCAAATAAAATAATATAAATGAAAATATAAAATTCAATGTTTAGTTGTTATTGGAAATTGTACCCAAATTTATAACACAGGCGCAAAACTGTTATTCTGCTACGTTAACATTTTGCTGGTTCTTCCGACATCCTGGAATTTAATTTTTTACATTACCAACAGGACTAAAAACGTACTGAGAAGTGGAAAGACTACTGTCCTAGAACGCCCTGAAGATCTGTTCACTTATGATTAACTTTAAACGCATTTGGGTCAGGCTATACAGTATTTTGTATTTTTTAGAGCAGCAAGTAGAAGTATTAAGTGATCTTTAATGCTGGCCAAAAAGATCGTAGCTCTGAACATGAGAATGGTATTTTGTGAAAGCATCGGAGTTCGTGCATACAAATAATCACGCAATTTTGGGCGAGGTGTGAGCTCCTAAAAATCTGCTTATAGGTCCAAGAACAAGTATGAACATCGTTCAGTTTTTTTAGGGGATGTAGTTTGCCTTACCTTTCCTTTCCCAAACACATTTTCATCATCCAATGTTTTGAGGTTTGGTAACGCTTCCAGTATCAATGACCTGTCAACAAAGGTTCAGATTAGTTTGATACAGCGAAGAGGATGCTCTTGGAACCTCCTTCAACTGTTGCTACGCTTTGCAATTGTCTAAACAATCTTGCGCCACTTTCCTAACCAATAAGAAGTAAAACCAATCGTGACTTGTACAGTTGAACCTCTCTAATACGGACACCGAAGGGACAAAGCAAAGTGTCCGTATTATAGAGGTCACCACCACAGTACAATGACGTCACTTTTAAGACTTCGCTAACAGTTTTAAGTCAGTGTTCAGTAACTAAAAACAGGTCGTCCACACTCGTCTCTTAACTGCATCTAAATTGTTTAATATACAGCATTGAGACACGAATCACTGCATACGAAACGAACTACAACGCAATGCTGCATGTAAAAAAGTAATAAAGTACAATTCTGAAAACGTCTTTCGATAGTTGTTCGTAACCACAAACAGGAATTCGAAATTGTATTACATACACAAACTGTCATCACCTGATCACCGGAGTGTCTGTAATAAAGAGGTTAAGTTTATATGAATTTGGTCTCTGTGGCCGAGATTTAGTGTACGTTGTCCGTATTAAAGAGGGTTCGTATTAAGAGGTTTTTTTAAAGAAAATATGTGAAAAGTTTGTCGGGACATGGGAAACTGTCCGTTATAGCTAGAGAGGTGTCCATATTAGAGAGGTGTCCGTAAGGAGAGGTTCGACTGTAACTGGCAAGCGTTTTCCCGCGCTTGGCGCCGGCTACTCGTATTTGCTTCAAGTTCTGATTGGTTCATTGGATTGTCTGCGTCTGTTGTGATTGGCCAAAGTAATTACTTTGGTATTGGTTTTACGACACTCAATTGAAAACTGCTTTATGATAGAATCACACAGTCGTTGTCTTACCTGCAATCAGGATCTTCATGCACAGGATTTCCTTCGACCTTAAATGCTTTAAGCCTGTAGCAACCTTTGAACCCATGAACAAGACTGTCCGTGTCTGTTAACAGAATTACTGTCGCTATGAGAAGCACTCTTCGTAAAAAAAAAAAGTTATGTTTAACTTGCAAAAACTGTACAACCCTGGACAGTTCTGACTGACCCAAATTTGATAATTCTTCAACAAATTTCCTCTCTCTCCCTTACTAACCATGTTTTAGCTGTGAAAAGAACCCAGGGCCCAGTTGTTCGAAAGCCGGTTAACGCTAACCCAGGATTAAAACTTAACCGAGGGTTTCATTACTCTTGTTAGTGTTTTCAAAAGCTTATTATAAGTTACATGCAAAGACAAGTCAGAGACGAAACTAGTCTGTTCGCAGACTTTTCCTTCTGAGCCGAGAGCGCTCGCTTCGCTCGCCTGCGAGTGCGAGTGCGGAGCACGTATTTATTTTTTCTTTCGCCCTAGGGGCTCGTTCTCGCGAGCGTTCGCATCGCTCGCTCTGGGCAAAAAAATAAATCGGTCTGCAGACAGACTACGCTTTGAACAACCTGGCCCAGGTAAATATTGTCAGATCTTCAAACCTTGTTTTCATACAGCAGTATAAAATATATACTAGTGTATCCAAAAGATAGTAATTGCTGCGGTAAATTTGTTATAATAATGCTGTTTTATCGCCTCGCTGGTATTACAGAATTTTCTCTTTCGTTTTTTTGAGGGGAAGCAAAGCAAATGTAACCGGGATGAATCGACGAAAACTCCAGCTGATAAGACTAATTTTGTTTTGTAATTCAAGCATTAAGTTCCTGCAATGTCTGTAGAATATTGTTGAGCAAAGGACGCGTTCACCACGAGGAAGGTATGAAAATTTAGGTTTAATTTAATTATTGATAATGAATATATGTTGCGTTACTAGCTAGCCGTATCGTGTTCGCGTCTCCACGCGCTCGGCTCAGGTTTCGCGTCCCCACGCGCTCAGCTCAGTCTCATCGACCGCTGTCGGAGTGATTTCAAAATAAATTTGTCTTTTATTCCGTACAATCTTCGAAAATCTTTGCTATCCAACGGTCCTATCACCATGCCTCACAGTCCTCGCTCAACTCGCGGTAGTCTTCGACACTTCAGTTCCGATTACGACTGGCACATGTTGGACCAAAATATTACAAATCTCGCAGCCAACAGCTTGAAGCAGCAAGCGAGGCTATTGTTCGTGGCGCAGTGAATTCTGGCCCAAAATGTGTGCGTGGCGCAGTAAATTCTGGCCCAAAATGTGTGCGTGGCGCAGTGAATTCTGGTAAAAAGCGATCAAATCGAGATTTTTCGTAGCTTATATTTTTTTCTCATATATTTCTCTTAAATCCTGATTATGTTGCTGCTCACTCGCTACGCTCGTTCCGCAGCAATGAAACAAATTTTTTACCTGATATCAGATTATTGCTGATGTCCAAAGATTCCAGCAAGATAAAGTTACCAAGAGGAGGCAATTGAGAAATACTGAAAAGAAAAGCACAAGTATTTATTAATTGCAAACTTTATTTTTGTTCAGACATATTAAGTTCACACATATTAAACGACTTGTATAGTGTGTACAGTACAGTCACCCCACTGCCAGCATTTGCAAGATGATAAGTTATCTAAGTAACGATCTAACGATGGGCAAACGTCAGCATGCGACTTACCTGTTCTGACTAACACTGAGATACTGGAGCAAAGGTAGCCATGAAGTTGACAACGAATCCAGAGAAGAGATGCTGTTGTCATCAAGTTTAAGCTCTCTCAAGAGGACACAGTTTGTCAGGTGAGGAGGCTGTAAGAAATGATATACATCAAAGAAAATGAATATAGAAACTTACCACAAATAATGGTGACTATACAATACAATAAGATAATGATAAGACAACAATAATAATAACAATAACAATAAGACTATGATAATGATGATGGTAATGATGATAAAAACCAAGGCAACAACGACTTTGATGACAAAGAATGATGAACACATTGACGATGAAGTCCAAAACAAGGAAGACGATAATATAGTGATAACAATGATCGTGATTGTGATGTTCATAGTGATTAAAAGCACGATGAGAACGACTTCATAACAATTAGAATGATGATGAAATTGACGATAATAATGTCAATAATAAGGAAGATGAAGTTGTTGATGATGACGACAATGTGGTGACAATGATGAAAACGATGAAGAAAATTATATGTGATGACAATTCCTTTGATGCACACTTGATGGCGATGATGAGGAAGTATGACGATGACGATGATAAAAAAGATGATGATGACGATGATAACAATGGTGACAAAAATCGTAATAATAATAATAATTATAACAACTGATAATACTTACAGATGACATAAGTTTGGTATGCACTAACCTCTTGCAAATTGTTGGCCTGAAGATTCAAAGTTTGAAGAAGCATGCATTTTTCTACCTCATTGACACGGGCCAGGTGATTGTGTGCAAGACTAAGATGTTGCAAGTTTTTAAGGCTGGACAAACCCTATGAAGAACATTAGAACAAATAAGAAAAACCATTTTATTTTTATGTAGTGTATCTCCAAGGTAAGAAACAATTTATTCAAACAACTTATTGACTTATTCAAACATCTGTTCAACAGAAGTAGAGTAATGGGAAAGACAGACATATAACTTGTGCTCTATAAAAATTAATGATAATGAAGCGAGGAAAACCAAATGAAAGAGACATAATACACCTTATTTGATGGTTTGACAGATCATATGTGCGGATGTTTTACGAGCAATGAGTAACACATTCTGTGCAATGCACTGCTGCATTATTTTTCACACCATGACATAAAGTAGTTATTCTTTGACTGTTTCATTTTTACATTTTTGTAAGAACCTTTTCCTTGGTAACTTCTCAATTTAGCCATCATTTTTCGTCCAGTGTCTCATTCTCGTCCTGAGCGCATGCACTTACAATTTAACTACACTACGTTCCTAACCTGTCAAACTGGTAAACTACAGTGTAATATTCTTACATACAGTACTTCGCGCATTCCCTTGGCCTTATACGGTTAAATGACATCATAGTTGAATAATAAAGTTCAGTATATCAAGCAAGGTTGTTCTCCGTTTGAAGAAAATCGGAATGATTTCGAAACATTTGTCACTTCTACTGGGCTCTATTTCCTTTGGCTGTTTATTGAGTATGGTAATTATGCTGGGGTGGGAAACATGTGTTTACTCATCTTGAAATCGCTGTTCCATTTGTGTACCAGCAAGTTTGGATTGAATGGAAAGTTTAATATGCAAATAACCCATGATGGAGGAAAATGTTATAAAGAAGTGGTACCAAATACCAATTTCAAACTGTCAACTACCTTGGTGTTAATAAGCTGGTTGTTATCAATCATCAAATGCTGTAGCTTGCAGCAGGGTGACAAATCTCCTGAGTTTATGAAAAACAATACAACAAGAAGGATTACACAGGGATATGTACTTGATAAGAGTACAGATAAGGCAAAACATAATTATTACAGTAATATTAAGGTGTCCTGTTCAGTTTTTGCACAAAATGGATTATTGCTATTTAGCCAGTTCAGTCCTTTGACACCTAGCTTGACCAAATAAAAAATTGAAATAAGTTCCACATTTGATCTTATAAAATATTTAAAACTATCAGCAGCATGAGAAAGTGCAGCTCTATAACTTCTATTTAAAGTTAATGAACACACTCTAGGGTTTCTAGACAGACTCTAAAGTGAAAACCACCTTGTACAGGTAAACTTCTGCAGTTTTCATTTCAATGACTAGCACACTTCAGGAATTTATCTGCAGGCACAAACATTGGTGCAAGATCTGACTCTAATAGTGAAAGGGTTTAAAAAAAACCCAAAATATTTTAAACCTTTCACTCCCAGAGCCAATTATGGAGACAAAAAATGTAGTTCTATCTTTTCAGTTTGCGGACGAAATCCTATGGTGTGACCATTCAAATGAAACCTCTTCAGCAGTACTTTTGCATGGTACTATTTGTTTTTCAATATTTTACAAAATGAAATTTGGGACTTTTCTTGAATTTTGACCTTTGGCACTCTTGGGAGTTTAAGGGTTAACGGGGTTAGTTTCTAAAGCAACTGTGATGCTGCATCAATGAGGGAGTGAAAGACGAAAATTTGGTTTTAACAACTGGGCTGATAAGGGAAATTGGCCACTGTAAAGAGATTCATAAGCTGACGTTTTTGAGCCCCAGCCCTTGATCAGAGCGAATATTTTACCTATCCTTGTGATCCTGTTATTACTCAAGTCCAAAGATATAATGCCATTACAGCCTTCCAAGCCATGAACAGAGACCAAATTGTTGTGAGCAAAAGAAACTTCCTCCAGCTTAGATAATTCCCTGCAGTTAATCGCCTCAACATGGTTGTTCTGTAAAACAAAAAAGAACAGTACGATTATCAAGTGTCTAGATCATGAGCAGTTTGTCTTTTATCTCTTGGAGGACACACACACACACACACAAAAAACATTAAACCTGCTCCTGGTTAAAGCTACACATGCAAACATTTGCCAAGTAGCAGACATTCAAACGTTGAACATTTGCTCAGATGACAATTTTGACACCATATTTTTGTACCTGCTGCGACCTTGTTTTCATGTAATATGTTTGGGCATATAATTATGCAATCGATCCTCGATGATACCTATATGCACAAACTTTAATTCCTGTCATTCAAAACACCCAAAGAAAGTCTCAAAAAGCTTACCTCCACATGCAGTTCTTGTAATTCCATGCACTTCTCCAAGCCTTCAACAGCCAGCAGTCCACAGTTCTGAAGTGTCAAGGACTGTAACTCTGGGCATCTGTTGAGGCCATGCATGTTACAGCTTGGTATGTCCCTGAGGGCAATGTGCTTCACCTGAAACAACAAATGTAAGCTAATAACATAATGACAGTTTCTCTGCCACGGCTAAAACAAAAGTACTGGTGGATCTAGGAGAGGGACGCAGCTCCCCCCCCCCCCCTCCCTCCCACCACCATCTTGCAAAATTGAAAACAAAAGTAAAGACCTGTTAACCTTTACCCTCAATTTATTCATTCGACAATGATGACATGAAGTCATCGAAACATCATGTAGTTTTCATATCGTTAATTTTCTTGTTAAAATGTTTACCAAAATTGATTTTTATTAATGACCCGAAGGAACGAAACAAATTTCAATCTCTTGACTAACATTTTCAAAGTTTAATTTTATGTATACAACAGGGAATCAACCATCAAGAAACCAAACCTATACACCAACTTACTCTAAACAGAGGTGTGTTAGGAGACGACATCTTTAACAGTTGCTCCTCTGTTAAACCAGGGAGATGTTTGCTGGCTGAAAACACTCTCCTGTTAACAAGAAAATTGCAAAACAAGGTCACTTAAAGGGGCAGTATCATGAGGTCGAAACTTGAAAACGTCGGCCCATGTTTTCAAGTTTGATTCGGCAAATTCAAAAAGGCCATCAAGAAGTGAAGATATATGTTGAATCAAAACATCCGTTTTGATAACCGAAACAAAAAAAAATCACTTTTAACAGTGATATGTCCAAAATTCCGGTGCAAGAACAATGAACAGTGCCGTGCGTGGAACCTCGTGATACTGCCCCTTTAAGATGTATCTTGATGGATATAACTTCTTATACATGTATCTTGAAGATATAAGAAGTTCTTAAATCCAGCATTACCCCCCACTCCCACCTCAGATGTATTCCCCCATCCTCAGGACAATAATTCCCACCTTAGGAGTATTAGCCTAGGAGGGAATATCCCCACCCCAGGGGTATCACTTAAATCCTCTCCTAACCCCCTGCAAAATACTGTACACTTAAATTTTAAAATCTAAAACTCTGCATAACTTGAAGTTTTAGCTTACTCAAACCAAATACAGTTCCCCCCCCCCCCTTCACTTCATCATATAGAATTTAATCCTTGCTACTCTGACTTTCATGAATTCGAGCAGTTTCCTGTTTCCTTTTACAGCTCAAATTTTCAGGATTCTACTACACATTTATGCTGTAACCACTTTAATTTTTATTTATTCTTTGTCTCAAATTTGTTGCCATATTCTGAGAAAAACAAAAATAAAAAGCAAACTGGTTTGAAAATTTTCAAACAACAACAAAAAAATTACACTGCAACAGGTAATTATGACATGTATAGTCATATAACATTTCAAGCAGCCAACCCTTCAAACACACATATACAGTACCTTGGTTTAAACTTTAAGGCTACAGGATGGCTTCTCTCTTCAGTGGTGGATGTTGCGCTGATTAAAAAAAGGAAAATTTCAGGTTAAACGGCTTTAAGGCCAACATAAAGGGGAGGGCAAAATGTGTTAAAGATCAAGACCAAGGTCAAGGTGTGCCTCAAATGTAAGTCAAGTGGAGTTTACCCTCAGATGCACAAGCAGGGGGTAGATGCCACCCCCTTAATGTTTATCTGTTATTTTCTAAGACAACTTTTTGTCAGCACCTGCTGTCTTCAGTAGTTGTTTGTTTATTACACTGTATGAGGTCATAATATTATGTAGCATACTGTAAGGTCAAGTTACTTATGAATATTACTGTAAAACTGCATATTTTCACCCTTTTGTTTGGTGAAAAATAGAAAATGTCACCAAAAAGCAGCAATAGATAGTTAGGTGATGTCACAGGTCCCCAACAGTGGCACAAAACAGGTTAACTGTTAAAGGATGGTAAAATCTTTTTAAAATATTTTAGCCCAGTAAAAACCAATGGGATGGGGGTTACAACCACTTGATGAAAAAATGAAAGTAAAGATCAAAGTGTTGCCTAAGGTCAATGATCAAAGTATGTTCCAGCACTAAAACAGACTGAAAATTTTAACAGTACCTCCAAGGAGTGTGTTCTTTAATCCATTGTAGTCTTCTTGCCTCTAGATCTTTGCTTAATGTTAATCCAGGTTTAGACTTATCCCACTGCTCATTGAAGCCATCTTTAATTTGTGACATGTTTTTGGCCACTTCCTTATATATTTCTTCTTTATCCCTAGTTTCTTCTTCTTTCTCCATTCTTTTACTTTTTTCCTCATTCATTTTCATTTCTTCCTCTTTTTGCCTTTCTTTGTCTTCTTTTCTTTTCCTCTCTTCTCTTTTTCTTTCTTCCAACTCCTTTCTTCTTTTTTCTTCTTCTTGTCTTCTCCTATCCTCTTCTTCAGCTTTTCTTTTCTCCTCTTCTTTTTTCCTTTTTACTTCTGCTTCTCTTAGCTTCTCCTCCTCCTCTTTTTTCTTCCTTGCTTCTTCCACTGTTTTCCTTTTCTCCTCTTCCAGCTTTCTTTTCAATTCTGCTTCCCTCACCTTCTCTTCCTCCTCTCTTTTCTTCCTTGCTTCTTCTTCCAGCATTTTTTTCCTCTCTTGTTCTTCCTTCTTTCTTCTCTCCTCCTCTATAATTCTTTCTTCTTCCTTTAATTTTCTTTCTTTCTCTGCTTCTTCTTGTTTCTGTCTGTCCTCTTCTTGTCTCTTTCTTTTCTCTACCTCTTCCTTCTTTCTCTGTTCTTCTTCAATTTTCTTTCTTTCTGCTTCCTCTTTCAACTTTTTTTCTACTCTTTCAATGCGGTCAAGTTCTTCATTTCTCTTCTTTAACCTTTCAACCTTTTTGGCTTCTATGAATGGTTGATACTGTTTCCTGACCCTGAAAAACAAACAACAAAACATTACCAAACAAACAACAAAACAAAAAACACACATAGTCATTTCAAGAAATCTTGGTGAAAAAACAACAATTTAATAGGCCATTTCCGAGTTGCCTTTAGCCTCTCTATCAAAGCGAGGCTAGGTGCGAAGCCTTTCATATGAAAATGAGTTTTCATTCACATGCAAATAAAACTAATTTGCATGTGAATGAAAACTCATTTTCATATGAAAGGTTTCGCACCTAGCCTCGCTTTGATAGAGAGGCTAAAGGCAACTCGGAAATGGCTTATTTGCTTTAATCTGATGACAAAAAGGCATGAATTAGAAACTGTATGTGTTACTTTACAAGTATGGAAATCAGTAAGACCATATTCATATTCTTGGTATTGAACTGGAACTAGCTTGCAATCGAGGCTCATGTGGGGGAATATCATTAAAATTATTTGCATGTGAAAGGATTGTCCAGCACAAACCTCGACTGCAAGCTAGTTCCATTTCAATACCGAGAATACAAATATGGTCTATTAATTGAAGGGGTGAAAAAAAAAGCCCTAAGTGACTTCTGATAAACTGCTAGATTCTCATTCCAAATCACCTTGTGTTCCCTTGTGAAACACAGGGAGAATTTGACGTTGCATCAAGTCACTTAGGGCCTTATTCTGAGCACCCCTTCAATTAGTAATCAGTACATACATACATACATACATACATACATACTTTATTGAGACTCCCTTCGACAGGGCTTTTCGGTCACAATGTTAACTACTACATGTACATGTACAGTCAGTCAAAAACAGGTATTAAAATTGAACTTCACCTTTCTTTTGGACAGTATCTTATAACCTTATGTTGATCTATATCAAAATTATTGATTAGACAGATCATTTCTGAACATAAACACAGAAGAATGAGTGGTTATTTACAGTGCAACCAGTGATGGCAAGACTTTCATAACAGTGACAGCTAGACCTACTTTTAATTACTGAATGGCTGCAACACAATAAACACTGTTGATGTGAAATATTGTTTGGCACTAAAGTAAAGAACTACATGTATCCAGATACCTAAATCCGCGATAAAACTTTTGTATTTTAGTAGCTGCACTTTCTCTTTTCTTCTGTTGATACTCTGCCTCTTTTCGCTGAAGGTGAAAAGATAAATAGAAAGAAATATACCAGTTAAATAAAACGTTTTGCTGTAATTTAGTACCAAAAAAATCTCTGTTAACCTGTTGACTCATTATACTGCCTCAAACTGCCTGTGAGGGGCCACAGCCCTTGTACCATTTGTGATGTCATCACTTTTAATGACAAAAGATGTCTTTGATAACCAACTTATGCAGGATGAAGAAGTCTTCCAAAGCATGCTCAAATGAGAGTGATCCTATCATAAGATCAATTGAACCAGAGATACAAGAAAGAAACCCAGTAAATTTGGCTGGAAAAATTGTGGAAAAAAAGTTGGTTTTCCTATCTACCAAATGCCAAGTCTAGTGAAAGGCTAGATAAAAAAAGATATAAAAAAAAAGGAATAAAAAAAAAGAAAATATAGAAAAAAAGGAAGAAAAACAAGAGAATGAAAAGTCAAGCTGCATGGTTTTAAAAATTTGCTTTGTGTGAATGCAAATGCCAGAAGCAAAAAAGCAATGAACTAGCCTCTAGCATAAAAGGAAAGGATGTTTAGTTTTTACATTTCAAACAACCTTTTGTCCAGTTTAGTTCCATTTTGTGGCTGCTGTCAAAAAACAGCATTAGTGACTTGAAATTGTAGCTGTCTTTTGCTAAAACTTTAGGAGCCATCAATTTGTTAAGAAATCATAACAAAATACTGTATGTACCATTGCTCACCAACCATAATGATCATTTCTAATTACATAATAGACTTGGTAAATTTTCATCACAAAAACAATATATTAACAGTTTTTTCAGGTACTAACTAACAGTTAGTACCAATTTACAGATTTTCAACCCCCTGGTGTCAGCCCTGCAGGATGTTCAATTATGAAATATCTAGACTTGCTTATACATGTAAGGCAGAAGCCTGAGAAATCCAAAACGTTTTCCAGTTCTTAAGGCCTCAAACATTTTTAACAATACCCCCTGCACTATTTAGGGGTACAGTGTTGTATTACTGCTTACCTGAGTGTCAACAAAAGCCTCCTTCTGTCTTTTTCTTTCTTCTTCGATTGCCTTTATCTCCACCTTTAGAATAACATGGCAATGATTAACAAAGCGGCTCAGTAAATGTCCACCACTGGCCACCGACAATGAGGTGAATAGTTGTAAAAGTTTTTAGTATACTAAAACAGTGAGATAATACAGCACAAAAATGATGATTTTTAACTCTGTCATTATTCCTGTCAACAATTGCAATTTTTGTGCGTAAATGACCAAAATTTACTTGGGAGTTGGAGGTGATTAGCACTTGCTTTCCCGAGTTTCAGTAGGCGATCAGAATATGCCAACAATTAATGCTATCCACTGTTTTAGTACATACATGTACTAATACAATGCTATCCACTGATTTAGTACATACATGTACTAATACATTGCTATCCCCTGTTTTAGTACATGCATGTACTAATACAATGCTATCCACTGTTTTAGTACATACATTCACTAATACAATGCTATCCACTGTTTTAGTACATACATGTACTAATACAGTACTATCCACTGTTTTAGTACATACATGTACTAATACAGTACTATCCACTGTTTAAGTACATACATGTACTAATACAGTACTATCCACTGTTTTAGTACATGCATGTACTAATACAATGCTATCCACTGTTTTAGTACATACATGTACTAATACAATGCTATCCACTGATTTAGTACATACATGTACTAATACAGTACTTTATTTTTTTCTGAAGCATCTCAGCGGTCCGGAATCCTAAATCCTTGAATCCGATTGGCTAATCGCGCGCTTTCCCGCGCTTTCAGCCGGTCCAGCTTTTTACGATACGGACCGGGGTTACGGACCGGGTTTCACGATTGCAATGACACTGAATTGATTTTCTGTTGATGAACTGCTTATATCATTGAATTTTCTCGTAAATTATGAACCCAGACGAAAGCTAGCAAAGCGAAAGTGAATTTTTATTGGCCAGATATAATATTTAACGACACAAACAAAGAAAACAATGAAGAAAACCGGCAAAGTTTCATCATAGCTGACATCGGCTGACATGCAAAGACCAGACAACACGCTGAAGATCTTAACTACGCTTAAACCAGGTACAAAAAGACTCAATGAAGAAAGACAGAACAAACTAAATGGAAGGAGAAATCAGCCGTAAAAATAAAGGCCAATTTTATTCCTCGAAAAGGCGAGTACAAGTTTCGATTTTATGATTTATTGATTTTATAGTTTTTGGGTTTGTTGTTGTTTTTTACAAAGCGGCATTTGTGGCAAAACATTACTATAATAAGATGCAATCTAGCGCTTTTTTACAAAGGTTTTGACTCCATTTGGTTTAAGTGTTCTTATTTTTCTGGTTGTGTTTTTTCTCCTAATAGAGATTCTGTGAATTTTTTATTAAAAAGTCTTTTGTCATTCTAGTCTTGTACTAGGTTTGTTGTCAATAATTTACACGCCATTTAGCGATCGGATTTTACGAGATAATTTGTACTTTCACTACATTGCTCGGTTTGTATACTTTTATTTCTCGGTTTTTACCTTCTTTTATCTAAATTCTATAAGTTTTCATTCAAGAAAACATGATTTTTAAATTAGAATAGCTCAGTTTAAGCTTTCTCCCCGCTATAAATAAATTACGCTCGACTTTTCTTTGTAATAGAAAAATTTGAAAAGTTTTTAAAGTTATAATTCAGCTTTCCACGGCTTCGCTGTAGGCAATCCTCACCGAAGGCAAACACAAGAGCCGTTTATTCTACCAAGAGACATAAACTGATAGCAATGAGTTCACTTTGCACATTAAGTTTTTTTTGTTTATGAATGGAAAGTTGTGACGATTACCGAGTTAATTTAGATTTTGCGCGCGTTCTGTCAGTTTAGCTGTACGCGGCGCGTAAGAAACATTTCTTGGAAAGCTGTACATGAATGATTTTCACGGCGAATCGCAGAATTAAAGTAGGAAAAAAATAAATAAGTTATTTACCGGCCTAGGTCGGTCCGTATAGGAAAAAACTGTGCCCTCGGTCTTGAGTACGGCCCTCGGCCTACGGCCTCGGGCCGTACTCAAGACCTCGGGCACAGTTTTTTCCTATACGGACCTCCCGGCCGGTAAATAACATATATATCCACTGTTTAAGTACATACATGTACTAATACAGTACTATCCACTGTTTTAGTACATACATGTACTAATACAATGCTATCCACTGATTTAGTACATACATGTACTAATACAGTACTATCCACTGTTTTAGTACATACATGTACTAATACAGTACTATCCACTGTTTTAGTACATGCATGTACTAATACAATGCTATCCACTGTTTTAGTACATACATGTACTAATACAGTACTATCCACTGTTTTAGTACATACATGTACCAATACAATGCTATCCACTGTTTTAGTACATACATGTACTAATACAGTACTATCCACTGTTTTAGTACATACATGTACCAATACAATGCTATCCACTGTTTTAGTACATACATGTACTAATACAGTACTATCCACTGTTTTAGTACATACATGTACTAATACAGTACTATCCACTGTTTTAGTACATACATGTACCAATACAATGCTATCCACTGTTTTAGTACATACATGTACTAATACAATGCTATCCACTGTTTTAGTACATACATGTACCAATACTAACAATGCTATCCACTGTTTTAGTACATGTATGTACTAATACAATGCTATCCACTGTTTTAGTACATACATGTGCTAATACAATGCTATCCACTGTTTTAGTACATACATGTGCTAATACAATGCTATCCACTGTTTTAGTACATACATGTGCTA